>JARHVA010002545.1:2092500-2487500 GCA_037957365.1 Torreya grandis
ATACACTTGGTCAAATAGAAGATTAGGATAAAAATTGATCCAAGTTAGATTGGATAGATTATTGGTCTCGATGAACTAGGACATTGAATACAACACTCTCACTTCCATTCCTAGGATTGGGTATGACCATAACCCAATATTATTCACCAGGGAAAAAATTAAAAAAATAAAAAAAATCCCCTTTCAATTCAAAAAAATATGGAATTTACAACCCAACCTATTAGACATAACTAAGTAATGGTGGAAAGAGTGAGTCACATGATCAAACATGTACATTCTAGACATGAAACTAAATCTTGTTAAACAAAGACTTAATGTTTGGAATAAAGAGGGTTTTTAAAACATTTTCATTATAAAGAATAAAATATAGTAATAATTAAGGAAATTAGAGGAATAAACTAAATTTTTAGGATCAAATATCTACCTTCAATCAAAATAAAAATAATTGCTCAGTACTTTCCACAATTTGGAAGCTAAAGAAGAAACTTTCAAGAGATAAAAATTGAGATGTCTTTGGATTAAGGAATGAGATAAGAATAATAAGTTTTTCCACTAGTTAGCTTTTATAAACTATAAATCAAATAAAATCCATGAAATCCTAAATGAGGATAGAATGGCTTATAGAGAAGAAAAAGAAATGGATATATAGATTATCAAACACTCCATGGACCTTTTATCCTACTCTCCCTCCCAATATTTGATTATCTAGGAATAGGTTTTTAACCTCATCCTAAGTTTCATTAACTAGGTCAAAAAAACTAACATTATCTAACATATATATCTTGAATAGGTTTGAACTATCATCTTTTATATGGAGGGGAATGTAACCCCAAGACCATATGGATTTCCCCTCTCTTTTTTTTAAATATTTTAGGACATAATCAAATATAAAGTGCATGTAGTGGTATTTTAATTCTTCCAATTAGGAACCATTCTAAAGGAACTCAAAAATACATTTTTGGTTTTAATACCAAAAAATGGAAGAAAACCAATTCAAGGACGTTAAACCAATCATTCTTTATTACACATCTACCAGATTTTCACTAAATCACTAGCCTTGAAATTACAAATGCTCTTGGATAAGATTATAGATAGACAACATTTAAATTTTGTTTTCAAATTTCACTAATGGAATCATAATCACCCATGAGGCTATCTACTCAATGACTAATTCAACTATACAAGGAATCTTTCTCAAGCTTTACATGAACAATGCCTATGATAGGGTCTCATAGGAATTATTTGATAAGGTTCTTGTCAATTTTAGTTTTAGTTAGGTGCTTAGAGGTCTAATTTAAAATTGCATTTCAACACCTATGTTATCTATCATTATTAATGGTATTACAAAAGGATTCTTTCCAAGAGGTATATGTTTTCACCAAGGAAATCCCTTGTCTCAATAACTCTTCATAATGATAGTAGAAACATTGAGTATAGTCATAGAAAAATAAATGACCATAGGTAAGATAAAGGGACTCATATTGGCTCCTAATACCACCCATGTTATCCATCAACCATTTATTGATGATACCTTGATGTTGGGGGAAGCATCAGTGGTGGAAACATAAGTTTTTAAAAAGATATGAGAATATTATTCACCAATGGGCAAACTTATAAAATACTAATTTATTACTTATCAACACCCTAGAAAGTCTTCAAAAGAAGGCATCCAAGATTTTGGTCTAAAAATAAATAATATCCCATATTCATACTTAGGTATGCCTCTATTTAGTGGAAAAATGAAAAATGAATATTTAAACCTACTTATTGATAGAAGATGGAAAAAATTGGTAGGATGAAAAGGTAAATTACTATCTCAAATAGGCAAAAACTGGCAGGATGGAAAGACAAATTACTATCTCAAGTAGGCAAGATTCATCTTCTCAAAATATCACTTCAAGGTATACTGGTATACTTCTTATCTCTATTTTCTATTGCAATAAAAATTGATAATCAAGTGGAATAGGTCCAAACATGTTTTATTTGGAAGGGTGCAAAAGAAAAATTCATACTTCCACTTATCTCCTAGGACAAGGCTTGCCTCCTTAAAAGAAGAGGAGGCCTAAGATTAAGGAGGGTGAAGTAGATAAATAAAGAACTATTATTAAAAAAAGGATGGAATGTTGTAAAATATGATAATCAATGGATTAGGATCATAAAATCTAAGTACCTTGTGTCCATGGAAAGAGATGGTTTCATGTCTGAAGAAGGACCTACTAATGGCTCAACCTTTTGGAAATCCCTCATCAGCTGTAAAAACCTTATAAAAAAAGGTAGCAAGTGGAACATGGGAAATGGTAATATAGTAAACTTTTAGGGTGTAACTTATATTTTTTAGTACCATATTTCCTCCATTTCCCCTTGGGATTATCTTAGTCTTATCTTTAATGATGAGGTGGGTTCTAAAGTGAGCGATTACTAGGAAGAGTCTAATGGTTCATGAAAGTGGAAATATCTTCACAAGGAGGGAGTTAGTGACCAAGTCTCCCAAATATTAATAGATATTGAACTTAAAATTCAACATAATCATATAAACCTATTCCCAAAAGAAGATGAATTTATCTAGTTAGCATATCCAAGTCGATTGTTCTTGATCAAATCTAGTTATTTGGTTGACCTAGATTAGGTGGAGTTTGTTGAGTATTGGAAAAATCTATGGATTAAGAAAATTACACCTAAAGTTAACATCTTCTTCTATTTGGTAGCTTATAATAAAATTATCATAGTGGATAACATTGTTAATATGGGACTTCCTATCCCCAATAGGTATGTTCTTTATAAGTATAATGAATAATTAATTTCCCACTTGTTCCTTTAGTACCCTTTTACTTTTGATATTCTAGACTTCTTTCTACTAAATTTCAACCTATCTAGGCTGAGGCCTAACTCTAACACATCATTGTAAATCCCCTAGTATTTATTTTAACTTACCTCTAGCATATATCTTTTAGGGTGTCTAGAAGTTTAGAAACTCATGCATATTTCATAATAAGGTCCCTTGTATTCCTTCTCTTGATAAAAATGTTTTGGATGCCATTAAATATACTTAGGTTATTTTGTATTATAACTTTAGGGACCCACCCCCTTTAACTCTAATCCCCCTTATTTCATCTTGTAAACTTGAAATTATAGAGTGATTTTAGACCTAGAGGGTAGATAGATATCCGGTAAAATGGATCAAACCACCTAGTCCTTGGCTTAAGCTAAATTTTCATGGAGCTACAAAAGACAACCTAGGCCTAATCGAGGGGGAGGATTAATAAGGTATGTTGAAGGTAATATTATAAAGGCCTATATGGGACCCTTGGGGGTCCTAACAAACCACATCATTAAAGCTTCAATGTCTCTTTAGGGTATTAATTTTCTAGTCACTTTAGGTATTGATTACCTCTAGGTAGAAGGAGATTATCTTAACATCATAAATTGTCTAAAGGTTAAAAACAACCCATTTTAGACCATTGTTAATGAAATAGTCTATGTATAAATATTCTTTCAACAATTATAGGGTGTTTTAATTACCCATACATATAAATAAGGCAATTAAGGATAAAATAACATGGCTAACATCGAATTACACATCTCCTTCCAACATTAGATGAAGGAGAACAAAATTTTAAAGTAAGTACCTATGATCATTGGAAATGAGAGGATAATGTTGTCATTAAATTATGTTCCCTAGGAAATTCTATGAAATACCTTCAATTTGATGCAAAATTGAATCATCCCCCAAGTTTGTGGGAACTTATAATAGAGATGAGTCTTTACGATTGAAAAGGGACAACTCCCTAAATTCTTATTTGAAGTTTCTATCACCTAATCTAATGCTTGTTTACGAAAAGAGTCAAGATTTTACATAAAATAGAAAAATATGCTAAGCAGGTGATCCACCATGAATTTATCCCATTGACTATCACACTTCTACTAAATAACAATGATTTACAAGACTAATTCCATGCATCGAAAGATACTAACATAGTATTTCAATGCAAGGGTAACATGCTTGAGACAATCAATAAGATAATTGACCTAAGGGGAATATTGCACACCATAGATATAATTACATACTTGAAAGAGAGTTTAATACATTTAACACACTTCACATGACCTATTAACATTAGAACCTTTGTTCAAACATGAAGGATAAAGGGAGTAAGGATGATGCTATCACTTATCTCCACCATACATCACTCACTTAGATAGAAGTTCACAACTTAGAATTAGTCTTGTATTCAATGTTCAAAATCAAAGTGTAATGTCATTTCAATAGGGATTCATGATACCAAAAATGTTTTCTCTACAATAGTAAAAAATGTTTCAATTTATAAAATTTTGGGGAAGAGAGAGATAAGAGAATCTAAAGAGTTGCAACGGGGTGTGTCCACACGTGAGAATTAATTATAGATACATGATAAATATGGATGGGGTGATCCATGTCATGACAAGAGGTTTACTTGTCCAAAACAAGTCATGAGAATAATGAAAAGTGGCATAAAGCCTTTAGGAGTGGCACATGAAACTATTTTTATCAAAGATCATCTATGAGAGTTTGAAAGTGAAAATAGAGAAGCCAACACACATCACTGCTAAAGGGGAATAGAACTCATGATGATAGTTATAAAATTTTCTTTATAACTACTATCTATCTTCTAGACACTTATAGTTATCGATTTCATGGAAGCAATGACTCAAACCATCAACTTGTCCATTTTGCTTGCTTTATCTACACCATATACTTGGGATTCAACCAATTTTTTTCTTCACATCTACTCTCATATTCTTGCCAAGTCTTTTGAATAGAAATGACTATTATTCATAGTTTAAAATTGACTTTTTATAGGTGGTCATCTTTAGACAATCTTCCCAAACATTTCCTTCAACTTTCTTGTTTGGTCCTCTTCACTAAAAATGGATACCCTTCAAAAAAATTGTGGAGGACACTTCCCCAATAAAATTACCCTTTAGGGAAATTATTTTGGGTAATTTATCCAAAATAATTAATTCAAAAAAGCTGTAAGTGTTCTTTGTCTTTTTTGAAATGATCTTTTCTTTGGAATTTTTGTCTCTTACCCTTTTTCTAAAAGAATTCATCAAACAATCTTTCTGAAAGAATTCCTTTAGACTTTTGAAATGGACCATCTAGAAAGGACACTTGCCCAAAAAATACCCTTCTTATGAAAGACCATTTCAGCTACAAGGTACCCTTCAAAAAAGTTACAAAGTACCCTTCATAATTTTGTTTGGTACATTTTCTTATAAAATAACCCTTTAGAATTTTTGAAATGTACCCTTTAGACTTTTTTCAAAGGGCACTTTAACCAATATAATTCCTTTAGAAAATTTGAATTGGACCGTTTGAAAGGAAAAATACCCTTCAAAAAATTTATAAAGTACCCTTTAGCTTTGAAAATATATATTTTAGAAAAAATTCAAAGGGCAACTTTTTGGAGACTTATCCTTTAGGAAAGTTGAAAATGAAAAGTCTAAAAGAAATACACTTAAGTAAAAATGCTTCAGAAAAAAAGTTTGAAAGAATTCATCAAAGGATTAAAACAAAAACCCAAAGGAATTCATCATAGGCTTATCAAAGATCAAAATTAACTTTATAAAAGGAAAATACTTGTATTTGTTTTAGGCTTTGTCAAAAAACATTTCTTCTGAAGAAAAGCTAAGTATAGGACTTGGCCAATTTTGAAAGGTGAAAACTTGGGGGTGGAATTTGACCAACATTTTTATCAATTCTTGGGTATGGCATGCCTAATATTCCTAAATCCTTCCATTAGGCATGGAGTCACACAAATGAGCACTCAGATTATCATGAATAGACCTTAGATTGACCAAAAAACAACTAACATTACACAAAACAAATAAGGAAATAATAATGCACATAAAACAAAGAAACACTTGTGATATTAAGCACTTAGAGAACACAAAGCAAAACAAAACTAGACTAAACACACAAACCTATGCTAATATTTACAATATATACTTATAAGGACTAATAACAATACTTTATATGTATCCCATTCATAGGGATAGGAAATGCTTCTCTATTCATCTTGGTTAGCTAGAAGGAGTTGTTTTTCTTGCACTTGCTGATGATGTAAGGGCCACTCCACAAGCATCAAACTTTGTATGCCTACCTAATTTTTCTCTATCCTCATCCTATTTCAAAAACAAGTCACCTTCCTTTAACACTCTTTTAGTTGTTCATTTGTAAAAGGATTTATTCATGAGTACCTGATGATGTTCCATGGTCTTATGTGTATTACCCCTTTCTTCTTTCAATTATATTAGTTCTATCAATTTAACTTCCATTAGATTATTTTCTAGTAGTTCTAGCTGATGTGTAAGTCCTAAAGTAGAGATATCTTGATAGATGGATAACCTAGCTTCTCTCCCATAAACAAGCACAAAGGGAGAGTTACCAATTGATCTCTTAGGAGTGATCTTATTAGCCCATAAGGCTATCTTCAACTTGGTGTGCCATGCTCTTTGATTGTTCTCCAATGTCCTCTTGATGATCTTGATGAGGTTCTTATTAGTAAACATAGCCAATCCATTACCTTAAGGGTAATAGTTGGTTGAGGTAATCAAGTAAAATCCATTCCTATTTTCCCACTCAATATTTTTATCACTCATGGGAGCAAGTGCATTATCAGAAATGATAGTATAAAGAATCCTAAATCTTGTTGTGATACTCTCATAAAACCCCAAACTTGCATTTTCATTTGTCTCATTTAATGCAATAGTTACTACCCACATTGTGAAGTAGTCAGTAGCAGTCAATATCCATTTATGTCTAACACTTGATGGAGGGTCGATCACGCCAATGAAATCAAGGCCCCATTACATGAAAGGCTAGTCTACTTGGACAATATTCAATGGAAGGGCTACAATTTTATATTTTCCTATAAATAAGGCACATTAAAGGTACCTCTTAACCCAAGATTATAAATCCCTAAAAAGGTTATGCCAATAATACCCTACCCTCATTATCTTTGTAGTTGTTTTTGGGGAGAGATGACCTCCATCTACACCATTGTGAAACTTTTCCACCAAGATGCCAAATTGATCATTGCCAACATACCTTTGCATTACACCATTCACATCATTTAAAAAGATAATACCATCTACAAGACAATACATAATGGTTTGCTATATAAAATACCTTCTTTGTGACTTGTTTAAACCATTAGAATAATCACCATTTTGGAAGAAACCAATGATGTCTTGTGTCTAAATTTGAACTAGTATGTGACCAATTGGTTGGGGATGATCTTGATTGACCAAGACTTCTTCCCTTGGCCCTTGAATATCTAAATATAGATGTCCACATATCCCCTTTCCTCTTACCAAATTTTTTACCTTGATGTCAACATCATACTCCATTACCTATGTGATCCACTCAGCTCTCTTCTAATTGAGGTCTTTGATTATTAGGAAATCTTTGGTGCTATAATGAGATACCATGACATGTGTTCTATTATTTGAAACCATGTTCCTAAAAATTTTCAATCCTCTTACCATAGCTAGAGCCTACTTCTCAATAAACATGTAGTTGAGCTCATAATCTTCCAATCCTTGACTAAAAAATGCAATGGGCTATTCAATTTCCTCATCATTCTTTTGCATAAGAATAATTGAGATTGTGTTAAGGTTAGAAAAAGTTTAGAGTATGAAATCCTTAAAAATATTTAGGTTCAAGAGAGTAGGAGATTAATCAATTCCTTATTTGATTGTCTCCAAACTATTATTACCTTTCTTTGTCCAAGAAAAATCTTGGTTCTTCTTGAGCATGGTTGTGATAGGCTTCACCAAAGTAGAAAATCCTAGAATAAACCTTATTGAGAAGTTGATATTGCCTAAGAAACTTTGAAAAACTTTCTTTCATAGAGCAAAGACAAGCCTAGAATGGCTTTAATCCTTTTAGAATCAATATACAGTCCTTCTTTTGACACAACATGACCCAATAATTTAACTTTATGAATAGGAAAGATACATTTTTTTGGATTAAGAAAAACTCCAAACTCTCTACACTTCTCAAAGACTTGCCTTAGATGTTTCATGTGGTCATTAGCATCCTTGAAAAAATAGTTATATCATCAAGGTATACAAGGCAAAACTCATTGATCAGACCTTTAAAGTCCATGTCCATTTCTCTTTGAAAGGTATCACCAATATTAAACAAACCAAAAGGAATTTTTATAAATGAAAATGTTCCCCATTTTATGGTGAATCCTATCTTGAACTAATCATCCTCATTTACCAATATTTGGTTATAACCTGATAGCCATTAAGTAGTGAAAAGTGTTGAGAACCTAAAACCACTTACAAAATTTGCTCCATGGAAGGAATTGGATAATGGTATTTTAGTGAAACTCTATTCAGATCCCTAAAGTCCACATAAATTTTGATCTCTCCAGTCTTCTTTCAAATAGGTACAAGGTTAGCTACCCATGTTAAATGTTTGATAAGAAAAATAATCCTAGACTCAATCAATTTGATGAGCTCTCTTTTCATTAGTTCCATTATCTTGGGATGTATAGCCATTTTTTTTGCCTGACTAGTTTAGCTCCAAGTTCAAACTCAATGGTGTGATGAACTAGACTTAGATCAAACCCTTTCAAATCCTTGTATTCCCAAGCAATAATATCATGAAATTATTTACAGACATATCTTACAATTTTTCATAAGTTTATCCTTAACTATCAAGATGTTTCCATAGTTATCTTCCTTTGTAGACATGCTTACCCTTTCTTTCCTTCTTTGATCATCTTCATTGAACACACTCTCCAAAGTAACCAACCCCTTTGGTATATTTTTTGTCTTCAACTAGATAAGTTGTTCTTCATATTGATTGTGAAGCTTTTTTTCATTCTTTGAAGAAAATTTTGCTTCATTTTGAATGAAGTGTACAATGTATTTATCACTCCCAAACACTTTCCCAGACACTTCATTATTTCGAATAGAAGTTCTGACAATGACTTTGATGTGAGTTTGGTCCTTCTCTCTACTTACATCATCAACTATATCGATGTGTGTTCCTATCACAACCAACCTATCAGCATGTTTATTTGAGTCTCTTAGTATAGATTGAATATTGAAAGAATCAAAATCCTTAATTAGATCCCACACCATATGCCTGTAGGATTTAAGCAAAGGGTTCTTGGTTGTATCTTGGTTTCTCACTTGATCTATAGTCAATTCACTATCTCCATATACCTTCAAATTCTTGATTCCCTTTCTCTTTGCCCATCGGAGGCCATGAACCAAGCCTTCATATTATATTTCATTACAAGTGAAACTAAAATGGAATCTATATGAAGAGTAATATTAGTTATTTGATGGAGAAACCAAAATGACACCAGCTCCTACACCTACCTTGCTTCTAGATCCATCAAAAAACATTTCCCATATCCCTTCAACTTCATGATCCTCATTAAGGAGTGATGGTATCAGAATGTTCTTCTCATGCATATAATATACCCCTAATTTAGTCACTTATATGAATGCATATGGGTTGTGATCATAAGTTTTATTACCATACTCATGAAGAAAGAAGTCACAAATACCTTCAATGGGAAAGGTTGTTTCACCACTAATGGCACCTTCTTCTTGCTCACTAATCATACAATTCTGATTTGAAATTATCTCCACATATGGTTCAATGTGGAACCTTACCAAGGGTTATGTTCTTATAGGTACTTTAGATCCATATCTTATTATAAAACATAGAAATGACCAATCAATTTTAAGGTACACTCCAATCTTATCTGTTAAGTCTCTTGACAAGAAAATAACAAAATGAGCTTGAAGATCAACCACCATATGGTCTTGTAGGATGGGGAAACTTGGAAAATCTTGCAAGAAAAATTTAAAACCTTTAACCAACTCCATAGTCTTGGATAGAGTTATATCAAGCTACAACACACCCTTACTATCAGGCTCATATTTTAGTCCCAATTTATTAGCAACCACTTTACCACTGTCCATAATGCAATTGTGAAACAATTTGTCTCCCATAATGAGTGTGAGGTAAAAAAGTGGAGGATTTTCAGATTTTGTGGACGGTTCTAAGACATAATTAGGTGTTTTGGTAAGGGATACACCATTGTGTCTTACAACTTGAGGGGCTACATGAATGTTTGAGAGTTCTTTTGGTTAGGTATATGCAATACTTACCAAAGAGAAATGCTTGTCTTGGTATTATTAAAAGAATCAATAATGTTTAAAGAGTAAGTATTCACCTTGTCTTTCATTATTGAAGGCAATGAAGGAGCTCAAACTTATTGTATTGGAGGTTTGGTAGCCTTGCTCACATTCTGACTTTGAGGAGTAGTGTGACTAGTATGATCTATTACATTGGTACTTGCACTTTGTGACCTTGGAGAGATACTACTTGGAGTCACTTGTGCTAATGTAGTATCTCCTAAATTCCTCTTCTTATCCCTTGTGTTAGCTATAACTTATGTATTTTGATTCAACACATAATTTTCTTCTACTTGAAAGTTCATAAAACTAGTACCTTGGTTGCTACATTTTCCTTGAACATCCCTTTGCATGAGATTCAATTCTTATGATGTAACATAAGGATTAGATCATTCTTTATCTAACAAATATTTATTACATTTTCTAACATTATACATAAACTAACCTTGAGATTGCCCCCAATGATCCAAATGTTCCTCTCCTTAGACTATATTGGTGTGGACTAGAACAATAGCCTTTATGGATGGAATGGAATTAAGATTATAAGCACTGGGATACCTATTGAAACCTTGTTTACCTTAACCTCTTCCTACATTAGTGTATTTGGGTAGATGTATATAGCTTTGTTAATGATAGTATTGAGGATTTGGTGGAACACTTGCATATATTTTTGCTTACTTGAGCTAGGCTTGCAAAGATTGAATCATCTCACCCTTATCTATAGCATCATCTACCTTATTGGGAGTAGTTATAGGTTTGAAATTATTATTGGGGACTTGTGGTATACTTGGGGGTTCAACTAAATTATAAGACAATAAAGGCATGGAGACTATTGAAGGTAATTTCCCAGCTTGTATCAAACTATTCTCAGCTTTAATAGTTATCTCATATTCCTTAAGTAAAGTAAATCCTCCCATTGATTACAACATTGCTACTACATCAATGCCAATAGCCTTAATATAGGTGGGGAATACAAATCTTGGAGGAGGCCTCATAATAGGTGGCATCTTATGCCATGTTCTTTGAAACCTTTCATTGAAATCTCCTAAGGATTCATTAGGACCTCTCTTTATCACATTCAGCTGGTGAATTACTAAAGTATGGTTTCTTTTATTTTCAAACATATTTACCAAAAACTCTCTAAAACCATCCTAATTAGTAATACAACCACCTTCTAATGTCCTATACCAATTAAGTACCTTCCCTTTTAGAGACATGGCAAGTAATCTAATAGCTATGTTAGCTTGGGTGATATTATAGAAGTTTCAAAAGTTTGAAATGTCCTTAATATGTTTATATTGGGTAATAGGACCCTCTCCATTGAAATTGGGTAGAATTTTTGTAGCATTAGGTGGAATAGGATAATACACAAGAAGGTTAATTATATTTTAGGTGTTAGAGGCTGGGAAAGGATATCTTCTAGCCATTTATTCTTCCTCTTGATCTACTATTTCTCCAACCTCTTCTTCTTCCTCTTCAAAACCTTCTTGTTCACTATCTCTAAAGGTTATAAATGGTTTATGGTGTTTTTATTCAAGAGGAGTTTTAGGTTGAGGGGCTTGATTGAAAATCCTACTAGAAGATGATCTAGTGAAGACCATGAAGTATAATATGGTAAACCTAATCTAAAAATAGAGATTATCACCTTTTGGAGTTGTTAAATGTTGGATTAGAAACACTTCTTTAACTTTAGGCTCATCAAGACCAACATTCACCTTGACATGTAAACAATTAGTACCAGTTGTCCCACCGTGTGTGTCAGAAATGTTGTCATAAAATTTTGTACCCTACGACATTCTATGAAATTCATTTAATTTGATGAAACTTTAAATCATCCCACAAGTTTGTGGGAATTTATAAGAGAGATGAGTCTTTAGGATTGAAAAGGGCTAGCTCCCTGAATTCTTCTCTGAGTGTCTATCACCTAATCTAATACTTATTCATGAAAAGATTCAAGAGTTTTCATAAAATAAAAACCTATGCTAAAGAGGTGATCCACCAAGAATTTATCCCACCAACTATCACAATTATACTGAATAACAATGCTTTTCAAGTCTAATTCCATCCATTGAAAGATACTAACATAGTGTTTCAATATGAAGGTAACATGTTTTAGAAAAATCAACAAGATAATCGACCTAAGGGGTAGATTTCAAACCATATATACAATTACATAATTGAAAGATATTTTAATACATTCAACACACTTTACATGACCTTTTAACATCAAAACCTTTGTTCAAACATGAATTATAAAGGGAGTAATGATGATGTTATCACATAGCTCCACTATACATCACTCACATACTCAAATAGAAGTTCACAACTCATAATTGGTCTTGTATTCAATGTTAAAAAGCAAAGTGAAATGTTATATTATTAGGCATTTACCATACAAAAAATGTGTTATCTACAATAGTCAAAAATGGTTCAATTTATAGAACTTTGGGGAAGAGAGAGAGAGAAGAGAAGCTGAAGAGGCACAAGGACATGTGTTCACATGTGAATATAAATTATAGATGCATGAGAGAGATGGATGGGGTGATCCATGTCATGCTAGGTAGTTTACTTATCCAAAAAAAGTCATGATAATGATGGAAAGTGGCATAAAGCCTTTATGAGTGACACAAGAAACTGCTTCTATCAAAAATCATCTATGAGAGTTCAAAACTAAAAATAGATAAGATGACACATAACACTACTAAGGGGAATAGAACTCATTTCAATAGCTATAAAATGTTCTTTATAACTGGTAATTATCCTCTATAGACCTATAGTTGTCAATTTTATGGAAGCAATTACTCAAACCATCATCCTATCCATTTTGTTTGCTTTGTCTACACCAGATGCTCAAGATTCAACCATTTTTTATCTCCATATCTAATCTCATGTTCTCACCAAGTATTTTGATAGAAAAGAATATTCTCTACAATTTAAAATTGAATTTTTTTGGGTGGTCATATTTTGTTTAAATCCAAATGGCTATCTTCAAACAATCTTCTTGAACATTTCCTTTAGCTCTCTTGTTTGGTCTTCTTCACTATGGATGGATACCCTTTGGAAAAACTATAGAGGACACTTCCCTAAGAAAAGTTCCCTTTGGGGAAATTATTTTAGGCACTTTCTCTAGAATAATTCCTTTATAATAGTTGTAAGTGTCCTTTAGCTTTTCTGAAATGATCTTTTCTTCAAACTTTTTGTCTCTTACCTTTTTTTTGAAAGAATTCATCATACAATCTTTCTAAAATAATTCCTTCAGACTTTTGAAATGGACTATTTAGAAAGGACGCTTAGCTAAAAAATACACTTCAAAACTTTGTATAGGACCATTTCAACTACAAGGTACCCTTCAGAAAAGTTGCAAAGTACCCTTCAAAATTTTTGTTTGGTCTATTTTCTTACAAAAGAACCCTTCATACTTTTTGAAATTTACCCTTTAGAATTTTTTTCAAGGGCTCTTTCTCTGCAAGAATTCCTTTGGAAAAGTTTAATTGGACCATTTGAAAGGAAAAATACCCTTCAAAAAATTTGTAAAGTACCCTTAAAATTTGAAAATATATATTTCAAAATAAATGTAAAGGGTAACTTTTTGGAGACTTATCGTTCAAGAAAGTTGAAAACAAAAAGTCCAAAAGAAATACACTTAAGATAAAATGCTTTAGACAAAAGTTTGAAAGAATTTGGCAAACACTTAAGAAAAAAACATGAAGGAATTTGGCACACGCTTAGCAAATACCAAAATGAAATTTCCAAAAAGAAAAGACATGCATTTGTTGTGGGCTTTGTTAAATAACACATCTTCTGAAGAAAAGATAAGTACTAGATTGGCCAAATTTGAAAGGTGAAAACTTGGGTGTGGAATTTGACCAATAGGAATGCTTCATGTGAGACGGGAAATCATGAAAAAGTATGTAATGAATCATGTTATAGAATTTAAACATATAAGTAATTATGAAAACAATTATTACTAGAAAAAGATAATAAGTTTGAAGTATGGGAGGAATTATGTCAGTCCCAACATTAATGGGCTAGATATTCTAAAATTGGGCCACACAAATTAGGAAAAATATTCAAACACAACAATTTTTTAAGGATCAATAATAATTTGAGCATCGGTGGTGAACATGATAAGGTTGAAAAAGTTTCATATTCAAAGGTGAAGGAAGATCCAGAGGTATGGAAAAAATATCTAAAGGAGGACTCACAAACTTTATGGAGAAGATTGTAGGCTCTAATTTTTTCCATATCCAAATACTTTAATAAAGGTTTCTAGATATATTAGGTAGTATGAGAGGCCTTATGGTCATTATTAATGAAAATAAAATTGGGAAAATCACTGGCATAAGTTACAATAGAGTGAAGGAATTTAAAGACAAGAAAAGGAAGGATGAGCTAATGAAAATATTTTTCAAGATAGATAAATTGATTATCTCAAATCATAAATTATTTTTAAGAATTGAATTACCAAGGAAATTGTTTGAGATATGTCTTTAAATCATGAGATATATCACCCTAGAAGGTAAACACACTACCATATTCTCACATCATTTTTCATTGATGAATCACTTAAAGGGTCATATAATTAGTCTATCATTTTTCTAATTAAATATATTGAATTTTATGTCAAGGATTTTTAGGTTAACCCTTCTTTAGACCTTATAAACCAAGGTCTCATTCTATTGATAATGAAGAGAGGGGAGCCCTTCTGAGGGAAAGATGCAATAAAACACATTAATACGTAAAGTGATGAGGAAAAGACAAAGGAAGATGGTGAAGTGGGGTCCAAAACTAGAGAGTATAAGGACTCATCTAACTTTGTGGGGGAGGAAGATCTTGAAAAAACTACATCTATAAGTAGTTTTGAATGAAATATATAGGAGGCCAAGGAAATTGAATGTCTAAAACCCCAGGAGTAGGAAGATTAAGGATGTGAAACATAACCTTGGAGAGACGAAAACTAAATTGGACATGAAATAATTGATATGCACTAAAATGGCTGAGGAAATCAATAATATAAAGTTGTTGCTTATCCCAAAATAAAGTAACCTTCACACAAGAATTCATGAAGGAAAGGTGAAGACTACAGATAAGGTGGGGGAGACTAACGTGACCACCCCAAACAAAAAAATTAAGAAAGAGGGAAAATTGATGAGAAGAAATAACAAGGGAAGGAAAAGATGGAAAATCTAGAGGAAAAGACATTGAAAAGTTAGAAGAAAAACATAGCTGAAGATTCATTCCAAAGGCCGAGTAAGAGAATCAGAGGACTCATTAAAAAGAAAGAGAAAAAAAGAAAGAAATTAGGAAATTAGTTGTCTATATTGACTTTGAGGAGTCGTACCACTAAGTTATGATGTTTATCTATGTAGTTATTTTATACTAGTACTTTGTGTATTTTTTTATGGGTATGTTATACTTTTTGTTGAAGATAGTCTCATAGTTCATAGCCCTCAGGGCTTCTACCTAGTGTCTACTTTTCTCTCTTTTAGTTGAATATATTTTTATTCTTATATGGGTACAAGACCCTAATCCCACTTTTAACCTTATCTAATAATATATATACATATACACACATGAACACATATATAATCTCACATGCATAAACACACACACACATTATATTTATACATACATACATAAGTACATTTATAAATGTATACATACATGCATGCATGCATATATATAAAGTCACAAGGGAATATAAATACCCAAATTTGATATTAATAATTTTAGCTTAAACATACTTGAATTCCAATGGAGTAAAGAATAATTTATATATATATTAGAAACAACCTAATATGACCTAGCAATCTGGAAACTAATTACAATTCAATATAGCATTATTTTAGATAAGTAATCTTATTCAGGTCCTTTAGGATAGTTTAGGTTTATCTTAAGTCTTTTTTATATGTACATTTTTTATTTATATATGCACTTATCCCAAATTTATGAGGTGGCTCTCACCTCTCTTGTCCACTTGTTGGATTTGAGATTTACTTGTACAATTAATTCCTCCCCCCACATGGCACACACATCCTCCTCACTCATATGAGGATTATGAATTTTTTACACACACATGAATCATTATTATTTAATTCCTTTTCCTCTTATTTATCTATTTAAATATATCTCCTCTCCCATTATTCTCTACAAACCAACACATTCTAGTATAATTTTGTCTTGCTCTTCCATTCTTGTGACACTCTCTTGGATTAAGGCCATTCTTATCCTTATCTCTTATTTTATTACTTTTATGTACTTAGAGATTCATTTTTTCAAGTTTTATAATAATATTATGGGGTTTTAATCCATTCAATGGTTTTCTCAATTGTCAAATCTTGTGCCACTCCTCGAGGTTTGATCCTTGAGAGGTATTTTTAGCTTCTTATTATTCTATTTTAATAAAATTTCAATGTTATTTGATGAATTATTCTAGAATAATTCATTCATGTACTAGATCCTTGTTCTTATTTTTAAAATTTCTTTGTGAGTGTACAAAATTTGGATAAATATCAATTTTTTTTGGCAACGGCTCCACCCTTATAATATTTTTTAAATTTGTCTTCTTTTCTTCACATTTTTACTTGATTTTTTTAATCTCTAATCATAATTATTTCAAGTTTCTCCTAAGGAAAAATTTATCTTCATTCAACTAGTTTTTTTGTGAGACTATCCACATAAGGATTCTCCTTTTTTATTTGTTTGTATATTTCACTATACCTCAAATAAATAGATAAATCCATTCTCATTTTCTTAGTTCTTATAATTTACTCATTGTTTTCTTTTGATTAATATTAAATAGGATTATATCTATAATTTTAAAGGTTTCATTATCTTTTTTGATTGAATTCTTAAGATTTTATTATATGCATAGGATTTTTATTTGTTTTTGTGCATAGTTTGCAATTTTTTTTAGTGGTTGCATCCTTCAAAGGTCTATGTAGATTTACTCTTGTTGTGCAGTCCATTTGATTTGTGTTTAGTTATATTTAATTTATCTACTAATTTAAGATTTACAATATCATTTATTTTATTTTAACACTATATTTTAATGTTGTTTGATTTGAGCTTCACTCAGTTTTGTTGGCTCTAGTTATTTTTATCATTGCACCTCTCTTTCATTAATTTTATCTTAACACTTTTTTTTTCTAAGCATAAGTTATTTTATGTTCTTTATATATATAACTAAACTCATTATTATTATTTTTATACCATACCCCATCCTCTTTGTTGCTTTACCATCTTGATTATACATTATTATTTACAAAAAAACAAAAACAAAAACAAACAAAACTTATTATTTTTGTTTATTATTTTCACAGTCTGGTAATAAGATCATAATGTTTTTTTATTGTATAAATTTATTATTTTGTTAAAAAAATATTATTTTCCTCTTTATATTCTATTCCTAGAGGTGTAACACATTTTCCTTGCACACAACTATTCCTTGTTGTCCCTGATATTTTTTTTGGTTTGATTATATTTTCTAATGCTTTTGTGCCATTTTTACAATGCTATTATTTAGATTGTTTGATGTTATTTGAATATATAATTGCCTTAAATATTATTAATTTCCCTTAAAATAATTTGGTCTATTTTGTGAAGTCTTGTTCAATTTATGAAAATTATACTTAGTTTTCTATTACTATGTTGTTATCAAGTTTTTATAACATTGTGTATTATATGCAATTCCTTAAAAAAGTCAAAAAAAATAATTAAACTCTTAAAGTAATTTTTAAATGTAATTATTTTCAACTATTTTTTTAAATAAATAAAATAAAAACATCAATACAACTTTTTTCATCTTCTCTCATTCACACTTAAGTTTTTTGGTGCCAATTTACATTTGAAGGTTAATTGACTTGAGTACATTTATCTTATATGAATTATTTTTATTATTTAAATATTCATGATATTTTAAATTTTAGTGACCTTTAAAGTGGTAAGATATGTTTTTTTAATCCTTAAATTCAAACACAATAATAATGGATAAATAATGTGCTTTTGTCTTATGCATGAGATGTTACATTAAGGTTTTTGTTTTTCTGAAATTTAATGTTTAAAGATATATTTTAATTTTAATGCCTCTTATATAATAACTTAGAATTTTTATATACATGTAATATGAAAATTTTATTTGGAATTAGTTGACATATTGATAAGCCTTAATCATTTATGTGAGATCGTTAGTGTTTCTATTTTAACTTTATTAATCCTATTTGTTTCTATGGAATTCAAACTAGCAATTCTTTTAGCCTTTAAGAAATTTAAACATAAAATGGATTTCAAAAATGATGAAATATAAGATCTTAAAAACCAAATTAATTGTCAAAATTATAGTTTAACTACTTTTCACAAATCTTTTAATGAGAAAATTATTACTATGAAAAACTCTTTTGATACTCTAAATGAAAAATTTGCATTTTTCATACATAATGATAGCTCTCAAAATAATATTGATTATTATTCTACTCAAACTTTCACTTCTATGAACACTAATACTCCTTAAACAAACCTTCACCTAAAAATTATGTGAAGTATGGGTTACTTATGTGGTGGGCTTAGTAAGTGTGAAACTAGTATTTTTGAACCACTTTTGCTTTATTCTAATACAAATTTTAAAGGTCTTGTCTATAATACTTCAAATTTTATAATCAAAATTTGGAATCATATTATCCTCTACATCGATGGAATTATAATGCAACTTATTTTGATTATAATTCTTAGAATTCTCATGCTTTGGTTAAAATATATAAACCTTGTGCATATTATGGAAAACACGGGGAATCATATATCTAGATGTTGGAATTTGCATCCATGAAAATCTTATGGTAAATCCACTCTTGACACTTTGTATTGTTGGAAAATGACTAATTATCATACCTCTAAGGTTAACATTGTTTAAATTATTAAAAATAATGGAAATTATAGAGACTTTGATGTGTCTTGATGTGATGTTTTTTATATTGATTCACGTCAAATATCTTTTTTAACTGACATACCTTCTTTGTCTCTATTTTGGTTAAACTAATATTTTATTCATTCATTTATTTTTATTGCAAAGAAAATATGCTTTGATTATGTTTGGTAATTTATTTTTCATGCTTGGTTTCACTCTTTTTGATGTAAGCTGTCTTTGATCCATTTTCGTTGTTATACATATACTTTTATTACATTATGTAAGTAGATTGTATTTTTGATCATAATAGTTTCTTAAATTGAAATAATGGTGTTAGCTTGTTTTTTTTGTAGGGTTTAGTAGATCATTTCTCATTTTTATTGGTATTCATTCCATCATGGATTAATCACCTTTTCTGAATAGGATTTTTGGAGATTTTTGATGATCACACTTTCATCCTTGAGAATTTTGGTGACACCTTATCTTATTCATTATTTCTCAATGTATTATAATTCCTCTTGAAGAAAGTTTATATTAAGGGGGTGTATACCATAATTTCAACTCCCTTCCTTGATTGTAAAATATTTTCTACACTTTTGTGACCCCAAATTAAGCTTAAGGGGGAATTTTGGAGAATTAATCTTTTTTAGTCCTTTAGGATAGTTTAATTTTATCCTAAGTTTTGTTTATGTGTGAATTTATTATATTTATATATGAAATTATCCTATATTTATGAGGTGGTTATCATCTCTATTTTCTACTTATTAGCTTTATTAGTTATTTACACAAGTAACTCCTTCCTACACATGGAAAAAACATCCTCCTTACTTATAAGAGGATTATGACACTTGGTACACATATGAATATTGCTCGTGTAAATTTTTTAATTTTCTTACTCTATTTAAATATCTCTCCTCTCCCATTATTCTCTACAACATAAAGCATTATATTCTCTTCTTATCTTTGTCTTGAGTTCTTGTGATGCTCTCTTGTCTTAAGGCCATTATTCTCATTATCTCCTAGATTATTCTTTGTATATACTTAAAGATTTATTTTTTCAAGGCTTATAATAATATTTTGGGGGTTTTATCCATTTGGTGATTTCCACACTTGTAAAATATCATGTCTCTCCTTGTGGTTTTCTATTTGAGAGGTAGTACTTGCTCATGTAACTCTATCTTATTTTCTTTCTCTATTTAAAGATCTCTCCTCTCCCATTATTCTCTACAACACAACACATTATATTATCTTCTTAACTTTGTATTGAGTTCTTTTGATGCTCCCTTGTCTTAACACCATTCTTCTCCTTATCTCCTAGATTATTCTTGATATGTACTTAGAGATTCATTTTTTGAAGGCTTGTAATAAAATTTTGGGGGTTTTATCCATTTGACTATTTTCCCACTTTTAAAATCTCATGTCTCTCCTTGTGGTTTGCTCCTTGAGAGGTATTTTTAAATTCTTATTCTATTTTACTAATATTCAATGTTATTGATGAACAATTATACAATAATTATTCCATATTATACCTTTAATAATTTACCACCATAAATATATTGATAATTTCAATAATCCATTAAAGCTCAAACACATATTGTATTACCTTTGACACTTCAAAGATACTCCTTAAGATCTTGGTTCACATTACCTTTACAAGTTAAGATTCAATAGAATATATTTTATAATGATCATTTTCCTCTAATAAATAATTTAGATGAAGTGGATGTACTTTTCCTAACATGAGATATGAGATATAAATTTTATAAATATATGATACAGTCAACAATAGTACCTATTTCATACTTGCAGTTACTATTAATTAATTACTACAATTATAAAAATAACCTATTATTATTTTATGTCACTCATATAGTCAAAAAATACATTCTTTCATAATCTAAAAATAAACCAATATAATACTCCAAGTGTATTTTATTTAATGTAATAATTAATCAAACCTAATAGAAACACATACTTTTCATGGAAACAATTTTGTGGTGATCAAATATTACACATAATTCATTTAGTAAGAAAATATTAAGTCATATTTCTATCAAGGATATATCATAAACATTTCATTTTCATTTTCATAACTATATTTTCCAAGGAAATTCTCAATTACTAAAATACTAGCACTTTGAAACAACTATTATCCATCAATGCATAATAATGCTATATGGAACCCAAACTTAATTCTAACCCATTCATCCATTTTTTGTCAAATCAATAGATCATTTATTGATAAACATATTAATATTATTATAATATTTAAATCAAATTAAAAATATATATATTTAGATCAAATATTGATCATAATGATTAAAATACATGGTATGTACCAAACAACTAAATTATTTCTATAGAACCATCATCTTAAAGTCAGTTCTAATGTTCTTTTAGCATACACACATCTTAGTATTGAATGATATGACTATTATAGCCTTTGTTCAATAGCAACCAATGATTATAATGACTATATAACAGTCTTATTAATTTATAAACATATATATGTACAACAAGTATATACATCTCATATGAAAAAAAGTACTAATATGTAATATCATTCAGAGAACCAAAATACTTTCAAATATTAGTAACATCTAACCATGCCAAGATTGGAAAAGATAAGAAAAAACATTAGTGGAAAAGCTTTTGGTTTTACCTACCCCAACCATCATCTTGGGTGTGGGAAAAATTTCACAAAAATACATATCCAATCATGAGAGAGAGAGAGAGAGAGAGAGAGTATTGAATATTTTAATTAGTTTTAAGCATATGAAAGATTAATTAATTACTAATTTTTTCTTTTACCTTTATCTTAATCTATAATCTATTTAATTTTTATTACGATAGGGTTGGTTATATATTTAATTATTCATTTAAATTAAAGACTTATTTCATTAGATGTGTTATAGGTTGTATGTAACCTAGTCTTCTTTTTTCATAAATTTTTAATCCTTGAGAGTTCATGTCTTCACCTGGTGGACTTAAAATCCATACCAATTAGGGTTGTAGATTTATAATAGGTTGTTTACAACTAGTTTACATTTCTTAGTTACTTATTTTCTAACCTTTGACCAACTGTTAACTGACCCTTTACCTAAATTTGCTTCTCACCAACATAAGTCTTATGGTGAAGTAGAGGATCCAAAGGGAAGGTTATGTAACCTTCAACAATATTTGACTGGATTATGGATATAGAAAATTTACACATTCCAAGATTTTTTATAATATTATCAATGAAAGAAATATATATGCACCAAAGGATATATAATATTTCAATAGGTCTATAGGATTATTTTTTATACTCAATAAATCATTAATATGCCTTGATTTATATCTTATCCACACTTTATATAGACTAAATTTACCATTTTTAAGTCTTCTAAGTTTTTTTCTTTATAGAATGAGGGTTTAACCTCTTATCTAATTTATTAACATCATCACAAAGTTACATTGATACCTTTGTAAGGATTTTTTACCTAGACATTGGATAATGCCATCATGAAGTTATTTTTCCTCATATGGTCAATGGATGAGCAAAATACCAATGCATGAACACATGTACAACAAGTATGATACACTCAATAAAACCCATGCTTAAAAATCAATTAACCACATATGAAATATGTTTATTTTTTTAAATTCAAAGGGAACCATAATGTAACATATACTGATAACAATAAAATAAAAACTACCCTATTTTAAGGAGGATTAATACTTAACAAGTTGAATAACCTTCTATGTGAGCCTAGCCCAAGTGCTCACATCCTCCATTGAAACTTATTACCTCTTTCTTTAAAAATTATTGATTGAGCTCTCTTTTTGTGTTTACCCAACACCCTCTTCTCTCTTTTTATTATTTATTCATATTCATGGATATTCTAGACCCATAAAATTATTTTTTACATGCACATAAAATAAGAATTAATGATAATAATGATAGGTAGATATTTATATATTTCATGTACTATAACTACCACACAATTTATATTTGTATGATAGAATATACAACTATGATAACTTTCTGCATGGATTGATCATTATTAGAAATGATAAAAAATCTAATTCCCCATTTTTCCATTCATTACAACCATGCCATATCGTCCATATCCTTCCATGATGGTTTATCTAAAATAAGATTTAAGTATTTATTGACATATAACTACCTTGTGGGTTTGAAAAAATAAAGACTTGAGGTTATTGTTTGGGTTAGTGTGGTCCGTCCAACTATTTAACCATTTATTTTATATCAATATTGTTAAAAATTTAGGATATGGATAATTATGCCTCCCTTTATTTTTATATCTTTTCCACCGTAGGAAGTATTAAATTTGTTTATTCTAGGTTACATGATATGCCTACAAAATGACCTAGTAAAGTTATTACCATTATTATTTCAACATCTTACTTTATGTCCTTTGTCATGGAGTTAATTTTTTAGATAAATTATCACCTTAAGTGGTGTAAGGTGGTTCCAAATCCTTTTACCTAGAATTAATTATAATAAAACTTACCCATATTGCTGACACAACATGAAACTCAAACTTAAGATATTATGACATTGATCTCACCCTATCTAGGGTTTTATCTATATATTGATAACATTGTAAAAAAACATAGATTTAACATAGTATCTTGATTAAATCACAATAATGATGACAATTGATGACTATATACATGAGTTAAATTTATTATGTAGGTTAAAATAAATGAGTGACTCAAATATTTATGTGAAACTAATAACATTAATGGTTAACTGGTTACCTAATATCTCTCTTGTCATGATTTGATTCACATTTTTCCTCTATGTTTTATAATATCCAAGCCTAGTTTGATTCACACTTAAAAAATACCCATTGAACATAAATACTACTAGTTCTAATAAAAATGAAAACAAAACTAAATGCATGATAAAAATTTCTAAAACTGCAATAGTTTCTAATAATTATTTAATACATGAAATGATAATTATAATAACAATTTATTATAAAAAAATATTGAAATTAATATAAATATAATGTCTCAGTGTACCAACATAACTGAAGTACTAAATCAAACACATGAAAACAAAAATATCCTTATTACAATCCTTGTTCCTCTCAATACTTACTACAATATAAACATAAAGTTTTATTGATAAGGATACAATAGAGACTCATTATATATATTTTCTATCCATTGACTTATTGTATCTTCATTCTTAAGTGGAAGCCTAGTAGGATGAAGAAGTGTATTAGTTAATTTAGTGTTATTTTCTTCTTGTTCTTATGTATAGCTAATGGAAGAGTGTAAAGGAGAATGAGACTTGACTTATTGATTTTAAGTCTATTGTATTTATATTATTATTCACTAAAACTATAGAAATATATATCACTACCATACTAATCTACCACATCATTAGGATCATAACTATCATACTTATTTCCTTCACTCACATAAACATATTCTTCATCTATATAATCACTCTCATTAGGAACACAATCATGATCATATGCAACCTTATATTTCCATTAATTGATATAGTTATAAGGTAAAACATGAGTAGACAATATTAAATATGTATGATGAGACAATATGATTTTGGGGATGCACATGCATAGTAAAATCACAAAAGCCTAGGATGACTAGGAATATAAGTACAAAGCCTACTCCTTAGATAAGAGTGAACATAAAACTTACCATCTCAATAACAAAAAGTTATGATTTTTTTAAATAAATATTAGGAGATTAAAAAACCAAAATTTATTTAAAAAATAGATGCACCATTCACTCGGTAGATGAAATTTACTAAAAATATGAAAACCCTAATTCCATTAAATATGTACATAATCTTATGGAACAAAAATTATTTTTTGATCCAATCAATAAGAATAAATAAAACTATGGTATTTTAAAAAGTATATTCATTTTAAATTATGTATAAGTTAAAGATATATGAGGGAAAGATACAAACATAAGAGAAGAATACCTAATAGAGAATGAGCATGAAACCCTAGGGTAAAAGAGAAATATTTGATATTTGAATATAAGTCAGGGGGAACTCATAAATCAAGTGTGAAACCTTAAAAAAAATATTAAATACTACAAAGGTATATTAAAACCCTAAGGGAACCTAGGGTTTACTAAAATAAAATAAATGAAGGTTTCACTAATATAATTTTTCTTATTTTGGATATAGTGGTCTAAATAAGATATAAATTGAGATTAGTTTAGATTATAAAATATGTATTTAAATTAAATAAATATTAATGTAATTAGTTGATTATGACTGATTAATTACACTTTATCTAATAAAATGACCTATAGGATAAGTCACCACATATTATAGGTCATTAATAGGTCTATTCACCACATACTATAAACCTATCTTGTTATGCTATATGATAGTGTAAAATGATCATCAATGGTCTAAAATGGGTATATGGTCACTTGGATATAAAAAAATTATTATATAAGCATTTTGGGATGAATCTAGTAACCCTTTGATGCCTATGGTAATAATATATGCTTAAAATTTGTTGAATTTATCCTTGTGATATATGTTTGACTATTTCATCACACATCATTGCTCCTACATGTAGATAGGTATTCTATGTAATTTCAAAGTTTGGAATTGTGCATAAGTTCATATATTTATTCCATCACCTTGAAACCCTTGCTTGACACTTGACAACCTATAAAAATGGGTTGAATATGATGGTTGAGATGACCTAAACCATCCCTCATTGAGTAGATAAGTGATACCTATATACACATAATATTTTCAAAATTTATCAATTATTGATGATTTTTCTCTTGCAATAAATTGTCGTGTCCCAATCTCTATGATTTCATGCCTCAAAGGGTGCATTAGGAAAGGGGTGGGAAAACCTTGGTGTTTCACAAGATTGTTATCCCTTATAACACCACTTGCTAGCTACACAACCATCTCCTATACACTTTCCTAAGATTATCCACCTCTCTTACACACTCCTACATTTCATTACTTTACTTAGCCCCTACCTAAGCTTAAAATCCATTTTGAGATTTACCAAATAATGTTAGCCTAGACACACTCTATATTCTAATTGATATTTGTGTGTTACAGGTCTAGGTCAGCCTTGGCTAACCTAGATTGGGACCTAACTTATTTTTATCAAATGATGATATAGAGTTGAATTAGACTGACCTTGTTAGATAAACTTTCATAAAGGTTAAGGGTTATTATACACACACACACACACAACACACACACACACACACACACACACACACACACACACACACACACACACACACACACACACACACACACACACACACACACACACACACACACACACACACACACACACACACACACACACGAGCACGTGCACATGCGTGCACGCATGCATATATTTTCATCAATTATGAGATAAGAAAAGAAGATGAATATTTCATTTTGCATATACTTTTCAACCATTCTACTTGAGGATTATTTCTTAGGGTTTCAATACTTTCTTTGGAGATACATATCTTGTCTTATGGAGAAGTCTTTTAGATGCATAGAAAATTTGTGTAGCCTAGAGTTGATTTATCCTTATTATCCTTACATACCACAATAACCTCTTGCAAATCACCTTGGATAAGGAATATATTGAGGCTCTATGGGTTCATATTCAAAGGTAAGTATTCCTAAATTTGTTACTCTTTTGTTAAAGTAGATAGATTAGCATTTGTACTTCTCTCCCATGCATTATGATTTCCTATACATTAACTTGAGTTTATATATTCTATACATGTTTACAATTTATGCTTATTACCCCCACTTTATGCCATAAGATTTGGTGAGGACTAAATTATATTTTAATTTACGTTTAATTTACTTAATGAATATGAAAACATATGACCTAGATAGGGTTATTTCATAGTGTCTCTTGACTAGAGGCTTTGGAACCCTATCTAATGATGTTATTATGGTAAGAGATCCCTTGGTTATGTCTAACAGATCCATCTTGTTCATCAATTTCAATATGTAATGTATCAACAAATAAAAGTATGATTAGGACTTATATTTTCTAAGCAAGGATTGTTTAATAGGTCAGCTACATTTTCCTTTGCATACATTTTGGTGAACATGATGTAAATTAAACCCTTGTAGATTTTTTTCACGCATTTATTTTATTATCATATTATATAGTTTATTTTTTATAGTACTATTCAAACTTATCAATAGATTTATAATAGTCTATGCATAGGTTTAATTCATAGTCACCCTAAAATGAATCCATTCTATCTATGTAGGTCTTCTCCAAATATAGGTGATTGGATTGATCAATTCAACATAGTCTTGTTCTTTAGTTATAGGATTACATACATAGTTGATCTAGTCAACTATGTTCATAATTATTTTTTTTCAATTATAGGTTTGAAGACATATTCAAGCCAGTTGAATCTATTTGTAGATTATTTTTTAGCACACAGGTTTTGTATATTGCTCGACTTAGTCTACTCTATCTGTAAAATACTAAAATCAACACTTGATCACCATAACATAAATTTTTGAAAAATAATCATATTAAAAAATATCAAGGTTCATTATTATATTCTCTATAATTTTAATTTCATTTAAAATATTATTTTTCATAAGTTTAGAGCCTAAAAATTTGTAACCCTACAACAAACTAGGTTAACTAGCTCGACACAGGTCTATAGCCTATATTTTCTGTAGAAGACATAGTCGACCTATTTGACTATGTTCTTCTAGATCTTGCTTCCACTAGTGACCTTGTCAACTCTATTTTATATTTTTTACATATAGTTTTTCTTGAACTGACTCTATACTCTTCATAATGAAAGGAATTAACCTATTTTTCTAGTAATTAGTTTACTTTACATTTTAGTTACTTGCATGATTAGAGTAACAAACATAGATTAATTAGGTGGTTTTTAAATTTAATGATTTAATCACACTATTTTTCTTATTTGTACACACTTATAAATTACTTTACACAAAAAACCATTAAACATTTTTTTCCCAAGATCTATCTACTTAAATTTCATCATTAAGGGGGAAGCTAACTTGGTTTTTTGGCCAAGTATAAACATGTGGCTGATGGTATATATTGTAAAATCACCCAACACCTTTATCACTATAGGATTTTGATTTGAGGGGGTGGGCCCCAATACCAATCCAATACCATTGCCAATAAATATCCCTTTTAGCCTAACCATAGATTGATTTATAGTTCCTTTTTATAGCCAACTCCCCATCACATTAATTTAAAAATTTATTATAAATTAATAAAATTTAGGAATGACCAAATAGTTAGAATTTACATTAAAGGTTTTACTTTCTTGTTTCTCATTGTATTTTGTATTGTAAAACATGCACTATATAGTGTTAGTGTAAGGTTTGTGTTGTGTTTTTTAATTAGATCAATCACATTAATCAATTTTTTTGTGTGCTTCATTTTATTTGATTATCTATTATATTACAAAAGTCTTCCTTATTTTTAGAACATTTTCTTCCCTATCGACATAGTCTCTTAAATATTGTTCATTTTTCTTCCCTTCAATACATAATCTCCCTATTCGACTATGTATATTTTTAGCCTATTCTATTTAGTTTCTCCCTCTAGAATACATAGTAAACCCATATGATTGTGTATATTTTTTAGCATGTTTTATTTTATATCTTGTAGTATAAATTCAATATATCCAACTATGTCCTCTTTTTATCTAATTATGTTTCCTATAGTGTAGTATATAGTCGAATTGTACGACTATGTCTTCTTATTCCCCCTTTTATAAAACATTATCAATTGGTCTAATTTTGTATCTTATCACCTGATTATTATTTCTATCAAATTTAGCCTCTTTACTTCATCATGAATTTCTTGTTTGAGGATAATATATATTTAAATTATGCAAACATGATGAGTCTTACTAATAATAATATGTTTCCTAAAACACAACTTATGGCTCCCACCTTGGATGAAATTAATGTTCATGTTTCCATTTGCACTACCAATTATGGGACTCCTCCTCATTTGTCCTCAGTTCATAATTATTTATTCTCCTATAAGATGAGAGTGATTTAGAATACACAATTGAAATAATCTTCTTAATTAATTAATTTCCTCAACATCAAGGAAAGGACCCTTCAACCATTTATAATCTTATGATAGGTCCTCAAGTAGAAAACCCTCTTTCACCCTCTCTTACTTTCTCTCATGGCTTTGGGGTAAACACTTTATTTGCTTCTCAAAATTTTCCATATAATATGTGTCCACACACCATGACATATTATTATATGCCTTCTTACACATCCATGCCAAGTATCTCTACTAACATGGTAGATTAAATTTCTAGTGGGTCTTTTTAAAAGACCCTTATCTTTAACCATACTACTAGTGCATATTTTGCTACTAATGCTAATCATATTACTAGTGCTTATTTTTATAATAATTATAATCATGCCACCAATGCATCTTTTTATCCCAATGTTAATCATGATACTAGAGTTTCTTTTGATACCAATGCTTCTCATGCCACTAGTGTGGTGCATGCTACTACTGATACTACAAATCAATCCATTAATTCTAATATCAATATATCACATGTTGCATACACTAGTTAAAATATTAACCAAAATCATAAACTTTTATTTCAAATACTCAATCAAATGCATACTTTTCAAAAAAATAATGTAAATCAAATGATGCAGATGCAAAACCATCTCATTACAATTCAAAACCAACCTTAATAGGTTTCAATGGGGAGTGCAACATCTGAATTCTCCCCTTCCCACCACCTCTACCCCTTAGGGATTCCCATGGTAACCTTATTCCTCAACCACCCATAATTAATAAAATAATCAAACATATACAAAATGAACCTAATGTACCTCAAATTTATAATGTTGACATAGGAGCTATCACACCTACCATCACTAATAATGGGTCCACCAATCCCACATTCCATAAAAAGGCATTTGGTAACCTTTATAAATATTGGGTCAAACTTAATACATTTTACACTACTAAAATATTAGCTAAAACATTATTAGGAGATGATTTATATTGGTATAATTAATTAAAAACTCATTTTATCACTAGCCTTGAAGACTTGGTTAACTCACTAGTCCAATAATTTCAAACTAGTGATCTTTCCAAGAAAAACTTAGTTCACTTCAAAAATTATAAACAACTTGAAACTAAAAAGATAGAAGCCTTCATCAAATTATGGAAGAAATTTTCTATCAAATGTGAGCATAATATGGTAGATGATAACCTCTTCCACATATTCACTAATTCTCTCTACCCCAAATTATAGTATCGAGTTAGGGATCTCTATCCAAGAACTCTATAAAAATCCATTGACCAAGCTAAGTGGAAATAATTTTTCATGCACCAACTTGAACCATCTCAACCTAAAATGGGCAATCTTATGATCATTTTAAAAAATCATCATACAACTAATGATGGTGTTAGCGATACTTATAACACTATTCAAAAAATTCAAATAATTAAGCCAATAAATGTTATGGAGGATGCTTCCCCTATAACCAGCACTCCAACATATTATCAAACCATAAACACTAATGCACACAAACCATTATCCTTAGTTGAGATTCAAAAGCATATTCCAAGACCTCTACCATGAGATCTTCACCCTACTCATCCAATTAAATCATGGTATGATCCAAACAAATTTTTTTGGTTTCATTAAAGTTGGGTTTATTCTCATGAGACTTATAGACAATTATGAAATATATCTATGTATTTTCTTCTTGTCCCAAAATTTTATCATGAATCACTCATTCATAACTATCAATAATAATATGACATAGCCTTTAACATACATGAAATTTAAAACAAAAATCAATCTTATGTTCATCTTGATATATATGAATATCCTCTTCCCAACCATCAAGATAATAATAGAAAACCTAAGTATTCTACAAACAATGTTAAATATCTTATAGACCTCACTAATAATGAAGAAAATGTGGTAAATATGACTAACATTCGAAGATTAGTTACTTTTATCAATATAAATACAATACCCATGCACCAAACCTCTCAACCATTCTTCTTCATTCAGGACACTTCTCTATCTCATCCAATAGAGTTAGGGAAAGAGAAACTTATAAACTTCCAAGAAGTACTCTCAACAGATCAACTTGATCATACCTCTCACACTATCTCTATTATTCCCCTAACATCTACACACCAAGATAACATTACCCACCCTTCTAATAGTATTTGTTCAATGCAACCAAAAGAAATACCTAAATGAACCATTCCACCACCTAAAGTAAATTAACATATTTTTCCTTAACCAGATTTGACTAAACATTATAAACACATGTTTAATTACACTTCCAATCCTCCTTTATAGGATATATTTCTACATTATACAGCTATATCTAACAATCCTCTTATGGGTTACGATGAATGGGACCCCATTGTAGAAATTTATTTCCTCCCATCTCAAATACCTTTCCTCAAACTAATGAAAACCTAACCAATCATCACAATCATCTAAAACAATTGTTTTTTGAAATGAACATCTGTCATCCTCATATAATAGGATAAAAAACTATCTTATTTGGATCCAAATATAGTATCCTTCAAAAATGGGAAGAGATGTCCATACATGTTGATGAAATAGTGTACACTTATCTTTCCCTTAAGTTTCCTATCACTTACATATTTATGAAGAGATTATGGTTCTTAAAGATGATCTACCTCTATTTGTTAACATCTAAATCGATGATATCCAAGTTAAGTACACCTTAATTCATGAAGTTTTAAGTACTTACATTGCCTCCATTGATTTCATTAAGATACTTGTATATTCTAAATGCAACCTCAAGTCCACATGTAGCACATGTCAAGGTTATGATAGAATGTAAATGCATCCTCTAGATTATGTGTGGCTTTCCATTACTGTCCCTCTTATCATTGTTTGCATGAAATTTATGATATTTAACTTTTTCCTCTCTTATAATATATTGTTTGGTAGACCTTGGAATAATCGTAGGAGGTTAGTCACCTCATCCCTATTACAACACATCAAATTACTCTATTATGGTGATATTTACAAGATTCAAGGAGACACATACCCTTGGAATTTTGAATAATTATAATAACATGGTGTCTTTAAAATTAATTCCCTTGAACCTTTTCTTAGTATCCCATGTAGGGAATCCCAACTCTTCAATTATCCTATCAATTCTAACCTAGATTATAATCAACACCCTGAACTCATCAGGAACATTCCACCTAACCTTCTAGATTTTGATGATGATGAACTAGATGAGATTAGTCTCAATATAGAAACATATAATCTATCCCATCATATCATCACCCAACTTACTTCCTCTTTAAAACCTCAATCTTACCGAATTCAGATCAATGATATACCTATGGTCTTAACCAAGACTATACATTCTATCAATCACATGTCTTCTGATGATAAGGCCATACCTATATGTATCATGTAAATTCATACACTGACTATGATGATGGTTTTGATTTAGATGACCCATTTCTAGTCAAGATTATCCAAGATATAAATGTTGAGATTCTTTGATATCATACTTATTTATTTCAATCTTTTCATTCATATTTTATCATTTCTTCCTTTATCATGCCTAATTTTTTTATTCCTATTTTATGCAAGGTAGAGATGGAGTGATCATATGGTACACCTCTATTTTTACAAATCCTCTTAGGAACATGCTCATAGATCATGCCATGACCAAAAATTAACATTTTTTTTAGATACTATTATCCTTGTAGTTTGTTTCCTCCAAAGATGCTAACTACTATTATTAGTCCTTTTATGAGACCAACTTCACCTTCAGTTGAGCCTAGTCCTATTTATACTCCCATTATACTTTAATTAAAATCCATTCTATTTCTTCTCCTTCTTTACCTTCAAATGAGCCTAGTCTATTTTATATTCCATACTTAACTTCCCTTGGTGATTTCCTTATTCCTTTTTTACAAGTTGTTCCCATGCCCATCTAATGCACTGATTAGCCTTATGGTGATATCCATAAATTTTTTGGTAATTGGAATAGAGACTACCAGTTATATCAATCATCCTCATCTTTTCCTTCTATCTCTTTCATTAGTAGGTCCCCAAAGTCTACTCATAAATGTATTTTTTTTCTTCCATGGGATAGATAGTCATTCCTCTACTCATTGCCATAAACATAGGTAGTATATTTAAAAATTGCATCCCACCATTGCTCAATATAAAGATAAGGCTATACCTCCTCCTAAGTTTTTATCTAAGTATATCCCTAAATATGTGGAGGTATATTATCTTTGGCACTAGTGTAGTACCCATCATATCATTTTTTTCATATTCTCTAGCACCACCTTCATGATCACCCTCAATTATCACTTGCACTAGCTATTGCTCCTTTCATAGGTCACCCACACAAGAAGGATCCTCCTTCATAAATGGCACCTCATTTTCCACTAGTATCTCTTCCTTCTCCATTGGTGGTTTTTCCTTCTCAACCTACAGATACAATTCCTATTTTGGTACCTATTCTTATCCTTGAGTATTGTATGCATGAGATCCCTCATGAACATGATCCTTCAGCTACACCTACATTTTCTATTGATGAGATGCAGAAAAAAGTCTCTACACAACATTTCACTAGGATTTATGAGACTTTGGTTTCCTTCAAGATCTAGATTCATAGATATGTTTTAGATGTCATGGATAATATTTGTCAATAAATTTATTATTATTTATGAACACATCATGGGAGTTTCTCACATTGTTATTCATTATGATTTTAGATTGGATTTGTGATCCATTTTTATATATATTATGCAATTTATTATGTCTCACATTTGGTTTCACGTATCTATTTTAAATGGATATTTATATCATGATTTATGTATTTTATATGGTTTTATTTTATTTTGTATTTTCTTATGATCTCTTTTCATGCTTTTCATAATTACACACTTATGTTTATGAGTTCACTTATTTCATGGATTATTTTTTTATAATGATTATTTATTATATTATCTCAATAAAAGAACTCATATAATTATTATTATGACTTGGTTATACAGACAATGATCCCCTTAGTAACCTTTCTCTACCATGTGATTAGTTATCAAACATGACATCTGATTATATTCTTATTTACTGATCTACTTTGGATCTCCATTTATTCCTCTATATTCCTTTCACATACTAACAATAAATACAATTGAAACTTGAGTTTACATATTATTCATTGGTAAGCCTAAGTGTTTAGTTAATCATATATGTAGATACTTAGCTTCCTTTAAACCAAAGTATAAATATCATTTGTGTGTATCTCTACTATCATTCATGGTTGTTATTCCAAATCCATATGGAGGAGGAATCATAAACTCCATTAAAAAAATAAAAATCAAAATAATTTAAATAAAAGGAAATGATACAAAAGGAAACATAAAAATTCAAGAGTCAAATCACAATAAAAGACATGATCCATAACACATCTCTTATTTTTAGTCAAAGCTCAAACTCCACAGTTGGACTCATGATAGAGTGAGGTCCATTGGGGTGTAGTAGGCCAATATATTGGGATAGAAGAATAAAAAAATTAGTGATACCTACTTTCTCTCATAAGTACCCAATATTCAAAGTAGATTGACAACTCTGTAAGGGGTCCTGAAGAATAGGGAACATATTGTGGGAAGGTAGGTCCATTTTACTTTTTCTTTTTTATACAACCATCATGAGTCAATCTTAGTTTCTCACTTATTTTCCTATATAAATGTTTTCTTATTGTGAGCATGTATCCTTTGTATTTTTATGGCCACTATAATTTTAGACTATCTCCTTTGTACCTAGTATGCCTCATGTTTCTTAAGGTTTTCTCATCAACTACTATGTTATGTTTTTAACATTCCCTCTTTTGTTACAACATTCTTACTATTTCCCTTGAGAAATATTATTTTTTAACTGATTATTTCCCCCTAGGGTTCCTCTTGTGAGTTATAGTCTAAGACCTTGGATTGGAGCAAGACCTTCTCAAAAATTACCACATTTAAAACATCTTTTAAAAATCACTCTCATAGTTTTCTCCACCTCATTGGTGTTCCCTTTATGAGTTTTAGTGTAAGACTATTGATAAGACCAAGGCTTCCTCACAAAATATTCAAATACTTAGTTCATACTATAACCAGGTCATAATGAATATAAATTCTTCAAATTTGAGATAAATAGTGTTCGATTATGAGTTACACATCATTGACATAGTTCACATATTGATGTAGTATGTTTTGTTCTTACTTCATAAGTATTTCACTTTTATCTTCTTATTTTTTTATTACATCTATGCTCAAAACTAATTTATTAATTTTTTCATACTTCTCAACTTGAATTAGTGTGATTAATTTAGTTTCCTTTTACATTTTTTCTTTATTTATATACTTCCCAGCTTGATTTGGTATGATTGATTGACAATTATTTTGTCTTTATACCATTGATTTTCCTGTCTTCTATTTTATTACAAATTTATCAGACTTATAAATGTGATATAGTGTGATTTTTATTTGTTTTAATTTGATTCAAATATTTACATACTTTAAAAGCATTTGTTACCCTTTTTAAAATAGTTGGTTTATTATATTTATTCTTCTTTTATTATTATTTCACATTTCCCATCCTGATATAATGTGTATTACATTTGTTTTGATTACTTATACTATTATTAATATTTTTTATTTTTTATTTTTAACCATGCATGTGTATCACATAATGATAGAAAAGAAAACACACATCACATATTTCCTATAACATATACAACAACAATAAAATACATGTGCTAGAAAGTAAATATATCCATGCATCCACATCCAAATCTAAGTATAACTCATGAGATCAATTAAAATATCAACATGAGTATATTTATACTATGTATTTTACAATACAAGTAAAAAATATAATAGCTAAATCTACAAGGTTGTACTCCATCATGTCTATCCTTTAGCCTAGCCATGTTAACCATAGAGACCTACAATTAACCTCTATAAATAGTGCACTATAAATAGGTATACTAAGATATCAATCCAAAAACATGTCCCTATAGATTGGCCACCTGTGCCTATACCTATCCAAGCTAGACTATAATTTCCATGTGTGTTGATGGATCTTATGTTTAGGCCTGATAGGTCTAAGCCTCTCTAGCTCCAACCCCTACTAGTGGATTTAATACATCACATCATACATATGACTATCTCACAACCTCTCTCACTAGTTTTAACCTACTTGCCTAAGTTAGGGTAGATAGAACCACATGATAATCCAATGTGGTAGGGTTTTATGGTGATAACACCCCATCCAAAATTTCATGATGTGCATTCATAAATAGGGATCCCCATTTGACCTCCTCTACTATAGGATCTATAAAATAAAATAAACTAGTGTTCTAAATAAAAGACATAAATAAAATTAAACCATTTCTCACCAGTGCTAGTATTGTTAACCATGGTCTCACCATTTGCTCATCTATTGAGTACCTCCTCCATCAGTTTCCTATGCACCAATGTAAATCTAGGAATCACCACCGAACCCCACCATGGTCCTCTCATTAGTGATCCCTCTATATACCAAATGTTTTTTTCAACTATTGTAGGATTCCCTTGCAAAATACTAGCACCTACATCTCCTCATGTTGATGTTGTCTCTATCCTTGATGAGATTTTAATGGCTACTACTACCTATGTTGTGGTACCTATTATGATCTCTCCTCCCTTACATCCACATTCATACCTCATTTATTCTTAGTCTTTCTACCTCCTACTATCATGCTCAATCAACCCATGGTCTAGCTCGATGAGGGCTGATCACCAATATCTCCACAAGTACTCCTCTACTTCCTCTCCCTCTTGTCTATTTATCATGTTGTGCCTAATAAGTAAGAACTATTAGAGGAGTTGATGGATGGGAAAGTCCTAGTTTTCTTGGTATGTAAGCCACTAGATGGGGATCCAACTATGAAACGTAGTGGCCCATGATCTACACATGTTATAAACCTATAATAATGGTATCCCATCTTGGACATATGGTAGCTATGTGCATTTATGACTTCAATACTATCTACCTTTGTGTGATAGTCTATAATGTTAGAACATGGGGCACAACCCATGATACATAGTACTACCTATATATAACAACCCTAAGTAAGCTATCATTGAATGCATGAGGTAACCTAGTTGGTCAATACATAGGGAAGCTCTCATATATCCATACACTCAAAATTATAATTAGTTCTATCATATTTTGTCCTTGAGATAACATACCATAGATATCATGCATGATCTAGACCTAGATAATAGAACTAAAATCATATAACATTCCCTAATCCAAAATTGAATACAATAAGGCTATCATATATAGTAGTACCTTTCCATATGACTTGTGACACAACACTCATGCTATCACAAGTCATATAACTGCCTTCCATATATCTAGAATGGTCATAAGATAAACATAAAATAAGATCACACATAAACCAAGATATATCCTATCTGATCATGTAGTCCAATAGGATAAGGATCATCTCTCATTCTCTAACTCTAGTTTATCAGTAATGATCAGTACCATATCTATCAAAATTCCAAATAATGCATGGAAATCCTCCATATTGATAACCTCCTCTATGGTGTCCTTCTCCACCTCTCACCAAAAATTGTTGATCAATCATTTAGATGATCCTAAGAACATGAAAATGAAATAAAATGGATCTATCTCATCTCCATAATTCCATTAAATCCCAATGTGACCAATCAATCCCTATCGAATCTGTTAACCACTCCAATAGATCTAGTAGCCATGATGCATCCACTAAGAACCAAAATCTTTTACATCTCTACAAAATATAAAATAATATAGGATGTATTAGATATTGATGTCATAATAGTTAAAATACACTCTTAAACATTTTAAAAATTAATTACTTCATCATCATGTTTGAATTATTTTTCTTATTTTTCTACACATTCAACCCATTTAATACTAAATCAGCCCTACCACTATCTTTTTATACTGCATTGGCTAACTATCATGTAGTCAAACCTTTTATTTTAGACTGTATCAACCTATTTGATACTAAATTAGCCTTTTTATAGATTTATAATACTACATCATCCCTCTAGTATGTATTTGACCCATTTTAGCAAACTCTATCAGCCACATAATACCAATTGCATCAGCTAGAAGGTACTATGCTAGACATCTTATTTCAAACTATATTTTCTTACTACTATGAATTTTTCCATCTTTAGTGATACTATATCAACCCACTACTATGTAGTTAACCTCCTAATTTTCTATTGGTTGACAAACTAAGTTGATAGGGTTGACTCTATTCTTTTTTTGTGGCAACTTTTTATCCTTCTACCATAAATGCCTTAGGTATTTATTGGTTTGATCTTTAGCTACCCAATGCCCTATTTTATCACGATTCTACATAAAATTTTCCTAAGGCCAATTTTAGTGTCTATATTTTGTCTACCATCTAATTTTATATATTTAATTTGATTTCAAATAAAATTTCTCAAAAATTTAAAATTCATGTTTGCTTACTTATATTGTACTCACTACGACCACTATGCATCCTCCATGTTGTAGTTGTTGTCTCCTTACCATGGTAACTCTTTAGGTTCACCCTAGGTCTCATAGATCAATATTTTCTCAAAATAGTAAAAATAAAAAAAATGAATTGATGTTCACCCTATTTAGATTTACTATTTAAAATTATTTAACTCTCAAATATTTACAATTATATTCTATTTTTAGACCATATGGTTTTTTCTATTAGCTCTTATTTCAAACCATAAGATGTTCTAGAATCCTAACATTATAGAGATTCCTTTCATATATTACATGCATATTTTACAAATAAATCTATTTTTCATTCTTTTTTACTAATTTCTATATTTCACCTAATTAGACACCTTCACATTTCTTTCACTTCATTCATTATCTACAACATTAATGTAAGTAAAGGTACATGTTTTTAAATTTCATCCTCTCATTTATCTTATTTGTTTCTTACTATAATTTATTCATATTCAATGTTATGTGTTGTTATGTTCTTTTATCGAAGCGCCATCCCATATGACACCTACATGAAATGTGATGAGATTTGAGTGGGGCATATGTATACACATAATATTTTTAAAATTTACTAATTACTTATGCTTTCTCTCTTATAAAAACCCATCATGTCCCAATCTCTTTGAGTACATGCCTTAAAGATTACACTGATAAAGGGGTGTGGAAACCATTGGTGTTTCAAATGATTATTGTTCCCTATACCACCACTTTTTATCTATAAAACCATATCTTATACACTTAAAAAAGCTTTTCCACCTCTCTTTCACACTTCTCTAATCAATTCAATGCCTTACTTATCCCCTACTTAGGCCTAAAATCTTTTTTGACATTTACAAAATAATGTCAGCTTAGACTGACTCTGTATTCTAATTGATATTTTCATGTAATGGATTCAGGTTGACCTAGACTAGGACATAAATTTATTTTGTCAAATCATGATACAGAGTCGAATTGGATTGACCTTATCAACTAAACTTTTAAAAAGGTTAAGGTTTAGATTTAACTATATATACACATCCATTTTATCATTTATGATATAAGATAAGAAGAAGAATATTATATTTCACATCTTCTTATGCACCATTATAGTTGAGGAGAATTGCTTAGGGTTTCAATAATTTATTTAGAGATACATATCTTATCTTGTGGAGAATTATTTTGGATGAATAGATAAGTTGTGTATCCTAGAGCTAACTTATCCTTGTCATCCTTATATAACACAAAAAACTCTTGTGAAGCACCTTGTACAAGGTAGAGATTAAGGCTCTACAAGTTCATCTTTAAAGGTTAGTATTCTTATCTTTTTTCCTCCTTGTTAAAGTATATAGATTAACATTTGTACTTCTCTCCCATGCATTGTGATTTCCTATAGATTGACTTTAGTATATATCATCTATACATGTTTACTTTTTATGTTTATTACCCTCACTTTGTGCCACAAGCTTTGGCGATCACTAGATTAGATTTTAATTTACTTTGTAGTTACTTAGTGAATATGAAAACATAGGACCTAGTTAGGGTTATTACATAGTTTTTCTTGACTATAAGCTTTAGAAACCTCTCTATTGATGTTATTATGGTAGGATATCCCTTGGTTAAGTCTAGTAGATCCATCTGGGTCGTGACCCTAAATTAATAATATATCAATAAATAAAAGTTAAAGTAATATTTATCTTCTCAAATCTAGGATTGATTAATAGGTCAGATACATTTTTATTTATATGAACTAATTATGTTTAAGTAATCTGAAGATGGATTTAACGACACATAGTTATCACACCTAGCTATGCAATGAAATCATATGTGTAGATATTAACACTTGAAAACCTTTGATTTTGACCTTATAATATTATTCAAACTTGGATTGGAGTATTCCTTTTAGGGTTTTCAAATTAATATGATTTAGGTAAGTGCCTCAAAGCTATGAATATGTATTTTTTAGTATGCCTATGTAGTTATATATGTTTTCTATATATCAATAGGCTTAAAATTGATATGCATATATAGTTTATATTGTGGTAATTTAAATCTAAATAGACATGCAAAACAACCTAAGGGAAGGATTTTATTTTTATAAAATAACTAATAAAGGGTGCACAAATAGGTCTAGACAAGGTAGAATGTTCTAGTAACCAGATACATATAACTATTTTTGGAAACATCTAGAAGATAGAAAATGAGGATCTAAGATTTGGAGATAGTCTGTTTAAGATGATAAACTATTTATGATAAGACTAGGAGATATTATATGTGACTCATAGAAAATTAGGAAGCTCAAGCCTATATGTATGTGAATGAATATGAGACAATGTGAGAAAGATTCATATGTGAACATATAATTTGTGTATATTGAATTTTAGTCAAAATTGACATTGTCAATTGTTAATACTAGATTCATGTGTCTAGAGTTCTATCCCCCAACATTAAATTTATAAAATAAGAGTTAAAATTTTTACTAGGAAAGAGGTACCTAAGAAGGATGTTCATAATAAATATTCACCTAATAAGACTAATTTTAAAAACATGGTTTAAAAGGTGGTAACCACAAACCCTTCATCATTCTTGGAACCTTTAATTATTATCACTCACATAGATGGTAAAAATGCACCACTATGTTGGTTGATAAATTTTTTGAAATTAATGTATGTATAATAACCCTTATCAAATATATTCTATATGACATTGAGAAATTTAATAATAATAAATTTTACAAACCACTTATAGGATCCATTGAGTGGCCCATAATTCTCAATCTCAAATTACATTTTACTATATTTCACATTTATACGACTTTGATTCACTACAATGTTAAACTAAGAAGATATTGGATAAGATCAATGGGTGAAACACTTGATAATAATCATTATCATATTAAATTTGATCTCCAAGGCAATACTATTTCCATTTCACGATATGGAACATCTAACAATATATTATATCAAGTGGAAACCATTTATTCAACTATTGCTCAAACAATGATATCTAATTCTTCTCCATATATGACCACCAATGGGGTATATGATATTGATTAATATGAATATATTAAATATCAAATAAAACCAACAAACTTATTCCAAAATATGGTGTGTTAAGTTATATATCTCCTACTATAAAAAAATGATTGGAACGACATGTCTAAATTAGTGGACAAATATGGAAATCCACTTGATGCTTACGCTATATATGATACAAGATCTACATATGACAATACCATTGTTAAGATTGTTTGTTACCTAAAAAAAATTTAATGTACCTAGTTTCTTATTATTTTCTTGATTTATAACTTTCTCTGGAATTTAATTAATGTTTTATCTATTCTTCTATCTTCACATATATGTGTACATATGCTTTTTATTTAACTATTGTTATAGCTATTAGTTTTACTTTAGTTATGATATTTTCATTATCATTTAATTTTTTATTGTTTATCTTGATTAAAACATTCATGATAGATATCTTATGACAAAATATTATTTATAATAGTCTAATAGTAGTACACATTCCTTGTGACATTATATTATTTTAACTAATTTTATATTTAGCGATCTAAATAAGTTAAAACTTTTGAATAATTCAAATTTTATGATATATTTATAAATTAAGCAAATTTTAATGTATCTAATAAAGTATGATTGTTTTATTTCACTTATATAAATATAAATGACTAAGAGGATAAGATCTTAGCTTGTTTGAATTCTATTCTAGTTAATGATAGTGTATAGTCATTAAAAGTGTTCTAAAATGGTTTGGGATTATTCAAATTAGGAAACAAACTATTAAAAACTACTTGGATGGATCTAATGGTGCTTGGAAACCTATGGTAATCAAAATAATCTATGACCTACGAGATCTATCCTTATGAGAAGTGATATAATGGTCCATTATAGATCATTTTGTTTGTATGTAAATAGGTATTCTATGCAATATCAAATTTTTGGTCTTATGCATAGGTTCATATTCTTCTTATTTCACCTTAAAATCTTAGTCCACTTTCAGTACTAGATTCACTATAATAAGGGTCAAAAATATGGGTTGATCTGATCCCAACCACCCACTATATGTTTTTGAACATTATTTAGGATATGATACCCTAAATTGGATTCAAACCGCACAATTTTCCCACCATTATGTTCACACTCAATTAATGATATACTGGTTTATATCACAATCTTATGTGTGGATTTTGACACTTAAAAACCTATGATTTTTACCTTGTTATAGTTCTCAAACTTGGATGGATGGTTATTCCTTTATTATTTAAGTTTTCAATGATTTATTGTAGTGCCTTAAGGATGTGTGGATGTATTCCTCATTGTGTCTATGAAATGTTATATTTTTTCTATATAGAAACAGGCTTAAGTTATATATATATATATATATAAAGTTAACTCTTTGGGTAATTTACATTCAAAATGATAAGTGAAATGTATAGGTCGACACAAGGGAAGGGTTTGAATTTGGGGAAATAACCATTAGAAAGAATACATATGGGTTTATCTAAGGTAGATGGTTTTGGTAACCATATCCATTTGAATGTGTCGATAAATATGTAAAAAATAGGAAACAAAGACATGAGAGAAAGGGTCAATGTACTTGAGATGATAAAGTATTAGGAAGAGACTAGGGGATCTTATATGTAAATGAAATAAAATTGGGAAGACTGGGCCCATAAGTAAGTGAATGGGTAGGAGAAAATTTGAGCAAGAATAATACATGTAGACACAAGTCATGTATGTTAAGGTTTGTCAAAACTAACATTATGAAGTATCTAATACCAAATTTATGTCTCTATATTTCCCCCCATTTTATTCTAGCATTGAATGTGTTATATTAAAAGGACATGGTAAGAAATTTGGTACGTAAGTGTAACTACCTTGGGTGTGTTCAAGTATGTCATGAGTATTTAATTTGTTTCATGAGAAAACTACAATGAACAATATATAAATTAGTGTCTAATTATAATGGAACTAATGAATTAATGTATATTATTGATATACTTTAAATTGAAATAAATAAAAGAATGAATACACCTGTATATGTGTGAATGAAGTTGTCTTTTAGAGTTATTAGAGATTGACATGATTATTACCCATGGAGATGCCATTTTTAAAACCACTAATGGTTAATAATATTAATAAACCCTCATTGGAGATGGTTATGTGTTTAAAAGCTAAGCTATCCAAAACTTCCACTACACTGCTCATTATATATTTTTTAGAATGGAACTATAGTCATATTAAATGTCCAAATCGGTAGTTTGAATGTGGCTTGTGATACCCCATCCATAGGTCCTTTTTGCATACTCTTGTGACCATTATAAACACTATTTTGTCATTATCAGTCATCCAAAACCTTTTGAACAATAATTCCACCTTAGCCAGATAGTACTCCCAATGTCAATCTTGTTCCCCCATGTCCTAAGACTATAGGATAGGAGTGCCCCATTTGGACTATAGTGCCCCATAGAGAAGTGTCCTATTTTTGGTGGTCTTGTCTATTTGAACTTTGATCCCCAATGGTCTTTTTCATCTAATCCTTATCCTTAATTAGGTTAATGTAGCATAAGCACATCCAAGCCATGACCAATTATTCCCCATAAAATACCACTCAAATCTCATTTACAAAGGAGGTGACCAAAATTAAAAATAAAACAATAATACAAACAAATCACTTAAGACAACTTCCCTATTATTTGCACACAGTCACCTAACACAGTTGAAAACTTACTCAAATCCTCATAAAGGACCCTAGCCACCTTAAAAACTATTAATTTGGCATTTGAATATGCATCACACTATTGCACAAAGCACACTAGGTGGGAGAACTACATATGGATTGATCCCTCTATGGAGTATTGGTATGTAGGCAACATGCCCACATAAGGGGTATGGATTGCACATTCAATACATATTTCACACTAACATCCCTTTCTCATGTGATTAAAATGTCATTTTATCAAGCATGATGGAGTTTTAGGGTTTGAATACAAAATCAACTTCACAAGAAGTTCTATTGATAACTAGTGCTTGATTTTTCAAATTCAAGCTCACATAGGCATAACACAACTACCCAAAAAGGTTTAAGTCTTTATGATCAGTTTGGACAATAGTAACAAGGATAGACAATAGTGTCAAACACTAAAGCATCCACTCTTTAATACTTCTATCCTTTTATACAATGAAAACTAGATTTAGGTTTATGAAATCTTTGTTGTCTTGCATAACCATTTTCAACCTTTTTATTAGCCATCTTAGTTTATTTTCCAGCTAGGTTATATTTCTTCTTATTTATTGATATTTTTAGAAAGGTGAAAAAGATAAATAGTTACAAAGATAATGACTATATTTAATTCTATATTTTGTACTAATTTATTGATTTAGACCATTAACTAAAATAGGAATAAAAATATGTTATTCCTAAATAAGATAAATCATTTGGTGAACCTGACTAACTTTATTTGCATATAGAAACCCTAGAAACCGTAGGGAAAATTCCTTGCTTATTTTTAGCAATATGTTTCTAATTTTTTTTAAATAATTAAAATAGATTTCACATAAAATCAAAAATGGATCTCACTTATTTGAAAACATTTGTTGAAAAAAATAAGGAGTCCATACTTGGTCCTATCATGTATATGAATGAAGAAGTTTACTATATGTTAATTCAAAGCTTCATTCTTTCCCTTTCATTCTTACTTTTGAGTATCTCCCTATCACTACTAGACACAAAAAAAACACTAAAGGTTATATCTATTCCTCCTTCCTTAAAACATGGTTCACCAAGCTCTTGTCCCACACCTATTACCACCTCTATGCCTATAGTATATCATGTGGTGCATGTTATCACCCAATTTTATGAAGATACGCAAGTTGATTACACCTATGGCTATAGCTTTTTCACTTAGGTTAGCAACCCTCCACTAGTTATACTTCTTCCTCTAGTTGAGATTTAGACACAGTCGAGGCCTCCCTCACTAACACAGAGAGTTCATTCAATTTCATAGAGATCTATCTTAGAGAAACCACTACATCAATGATAGTTTCAAGATTATAGATAGTTTCTATCTACAATATTCACACCCAAGGTATTATCATTTAGGTCTCATGCCTCTACACATAAAGCACATTTTTAGAGAGATTATTCTACTACCATATGGGTCCCTAAGAGCCCCACATTTTCATCAACTTTTAAGAGTTATAGGGGGACCCCAAAATTGCTTTCCACTATATATATTTCATATAATTTATAGCATACACAGCTTTCAGAGTCATAGTTTCATCCCTTCCATTGTGCTTCATAATCATGCATGATCCCTCTCCTTGATATAGGACATCATGATAGGGAGTCTCTTATGAGAATCATAAATTAGTGTTTTTTCTTCTTAGTCTTTCTTATACATAATTTCTCAACTTACTTGTACATAGTTTATTTTTGCTTTCATGTACATAATTTCTTAGCTTACTTGTACATAATTTCTTTTCACTTTATTGTATATAGTTTCCTTATGATTAATTGTTCATATTTTATTTAAAATATCAAAAATAATACAATATTTCAAAATAACAAAAACAATATAGCATGTCAAATTACAAAAACATTCAAATAACTCAAAACACCAAAAAAATTTCAATTGTATGCATTATCCATGCTTTACATTTCTACTACCATGGTAGACTTACATTTTACTACTCTATGCTATTGTTTGTAGATTTATCTACACTACCATGCTTCACTTGATCTTATTTGAGTATGTGTAGTGATACCCAAATCCTTAATTGATTCACTCTACCCATTGAGGGGGCATCCTAATTTTACATTCAAGACATACATTGACATATCTACCCATTAGGGGTATCTTCTACATGACTACACCATCTAGGTTATGTCATTCCTACACCATGCACTCTAGTTATCATGTTGATGTACATTACTTACTAGCCTATAAATATTATTCTATCAACACTCACTAGTATATATCACTTGTGTATTTCTTAGCATCTACTTAGTAGTGTACTACATGTTTTGTATACTTTCACTTCTTGCTTCGATTAGTTAGATGTGATAGTGTTTCCAACATTTACATGTCTTAATTTCTCACTTTGAATAGTTAGATGGGATTGAATTTCTCAATTCCTATTGTATTACTTGTGTGTTCTTTAATACATCTACCAATGTCCTTTTCTTTTAATCTTGTATGTACTTGTGGCCCTCATGCCAATCTTGCTTATTTGAAATTGTTTGTGTATGCAGGAATTTGAACATGCCTTGTATGCTTACTTTCCCAATTTGAGTGACATGTGACCATGTCACTTGTTTACTTGGCCCTTTGGCCTCTTTTTTATGTTTCTTACTTCTTTACTTATGTGCTTATTTACTTATTTTCTAATTTACTTCTTAGTTGTTTATAATGCCATGATCCACATCATGAATTATCTTGTGTAACTGGATGCCTTGATGGACATCATGCTCCATCCATCCTTGATAATTAACCAAATTTCTAATTTTAGTTTAGTATATTACACATGTTAGTACATTGTTACATCTATCTAGGCATACCCCTATTGATCTAACAATCTCCAATAAAAACTATGCTATATCTTGAGAAATCTTTTGGATTATCATTTCTATATCATATATTTCACAGCATAACACACTTTTAAGGCTCTTTATTTTGAGGGAAATGATTTTAGGGTCTTCATTCTACCCTTAGAAGAGGGGGAAATAAATAGGGGTTTTGCATTAGAGATCAGAGCACTTTACTGGTCAAAATTAGTTTTCAAAGCACTCAAAATAAAAATTAGAATTTAAAACATGCAAAAAAATGATAAAAATAGGGACAAATATAGAATAATCATCAAAAATAGTAAAGGACAAGAGTACTCCATTTAGACTATAGTACCCTACAACAAAGTGTGCACTTTTTTGAGATCTTGTCCAAATAGCCAAAAACCGAAAAAATTTAGAAATAGAAAGAAAGGAAAGGTCAGTTATAGTTTTGTCAACTATAGTCTAGTTTAGATTAGGTAGTTTTAGCACAATTTTACTCAAAATATCTAGATATAGGGGGCATCATGTATGGTATGATGGTTCTCATTTCTATTTTAAGATTAGGTAGTTTCTACAACTTCCAGATTAGAATCCATGTTACAAACACCAATGATTAGGGTAATGTGTATGACACATTTGCCTTATTTTCTTTTCAATTCATTATATTACATAGGTATTATTAATAGTTTCATGCTTTATTCTATCTATAGGTGATTGGCATCATTTTGAATTGGATTTCATATAATCCTAGTTCTTAGTTTTGGAGTGGATTTAATACAAGCCTAATCTCAACCTTTTACAGTGGATAAGATTGGCCTAGTTCTCAATACACATTCAACTATCCATGCCACATTGTAATATTACAAGGCATTCATGGGATTCCTGAGCCATATCATATGACACATTCATACCAATATTAGTTCAAAGTTAAAACTTAGTGGGAAATGATGGATCCAGAGTTTGCCTTTGTATTCTTTAACCACATACTCAAAGGGATTAGACACATAGTCCAGACATTGATTAACACACACATGATCACATAACTTCACTACATAGTGGGTGATGATGGATCCAAAGGGATAACCTTTGTATTATTAATCCACCCTCAAGGAATTAAGTACTCATATCCATTAAAAATATTACTCTTGGTACAACACATACCCATCATCACTCAGCATCACTCAACATCACAACAGGTTTTGTATTACTTAGCATACCCCATAAGGTGTATTCATTTTTTTATCTTCCTTTCTCTTTTACCCAACATTTGTACATTATTATTTTAGACATAACATGTCTAGTAAGATCATATCCACTCCTTATTTTCTCTTAAAAATGTATGATTCACATTGTGCTCTCTCTATGCATACTCAACATCACACATCTTGATTGGCTTCACCTTTGTAGGTATGTTTAGGTACACTTTCTATTTTTCCTTTATCCTAGTATTTCTCTTTGTTGCATCAATAGAATAAAGGTTGAAAATTTAGTCATATTAAATGCCCAAATTGGTAGTTTGAGAAAATTTTAATGTATCTAATAAAGTATGATTGTTTTATTTCACTTATATAAATATAAATGACTAAGAGGATAAGATCTTAGCTTGTTTGAATTCTATTCTAGTTAATGATAGTGTATAGTCATTAAAAGTGTTCTGAAATGGTTTGGGATTATTCAAATTAGGAAACAAACTATTAAAAACTAATTGGATGGATCTAATGGTGCTTGGACACCTATGGTAATCAAAATAATCTATGACCTACGAGATCTATCCTTGTGAGAAGTGATATAATGGTCCATTATAGATCATTGTGTTTGTATGTAAATAGGTATTATATGCAATATCAAATTTTTGCTCCTATGCATAGGTTCATATTCATCTTATTTCACCTTAAAATCTTAGTCCACTTTCAGTACTAGATTCACTATAATAAGGGTCAGAAATATGGGTTGATCTGATCCCAACCACCCACTATATGTTTTTGAACATTATTTAGGATATGATACCCTAAATTGGATTCAAACCACATAGTTTTCCCACCATTATGTTCACACTCAACTAATGATATACTAGTTTATATCACAATCTTATGTGTGGATTTTGACACTTACAAACCTATGATTTTTACCTTGTTATAGTTCTCAAACTTGGATGGGTGGTTATTCCTTTATTTTTTAAGTTTTCAATGATTTATTGTAGTGCCTTAAGGATGTGTGGATGTATTCCTCATTGTGTCTATGAAATGTTATATTTTTTCTATATAGAAATAGGCTTAATTTATATATATATATATATATATATATATATATATATATATATATATATATATATAGTTAACTCTTTGGGTAATTTACATTCAAAATGATAAGTGAAATGTATAGGTCGACACAAGGGAAGGGTTTGAATTTGGGGAAATAATCATTAGAAAGAATGCATATGGGTTTATCTGAGGTAGATGGTTTTGGTAACCATATCCATTTGAATGTGTCGATAGATATCTAAAAAATAGGAAACAAAGACATGAGAGAAAGGGTCAATATACTTGAGATGATAAAGTATTAGGAAGAGACTAGGAGATCTTATATGTAAATGAAATAAAATTGGGAAGACTGGGCCCATAAGTAAGTGAATGGGTAGGAGAAAATTTGAGCAAGAATAATACATGTACACACAATTTATGTATGTTAAGGTTTGTCAAAACTAACATTATGAAGTATCTAATACCAAATTTATGTCTCTACATTTCCCTCCATTTTATTCTAGCATTGAATGTGTTATATTAAAAGGACATGGTAAGAAATTTGGTACGTAAGTGTAACTACCTTGGGTGTGTTCAAGTATGTCATGAGTATTTAATTTGTTTCATGATAAAACTACAATGAACAATATATAAATTAGTGTCTAATTATAATGGAAATAATGAATTAATGTATATTATTGATATACTTTAAATTGAAATAAATAAAGGAATGAATACACCTGTATATGTGTGAACAAAGTTGTCTTTTAGAGTTATTAGAGAATGACATGATTATTACCCATGGAGATGCCATTTTTAAAACCACTAATGGTTAATAATATTAATAAACCCTCATTGGAGATGGATATGTGTTTAGAAGCTAAGCTATCCAAAACTTCCACTACACTACTCATTATATATATTTTAGAATGGAACTATAGTCATATTAAATGTCCAAATCGGTAGTTTGAATGTGGCTTGTGATACCCCATCCATAGGTCCTTTTTGCATACTCTTGTGACCATTATAAACACTATTTTGTCATTATCAGTCATCCAAAACCTTTTGAACAATAATTCCACCTTAGCCAGATAGTACTCCCAATGTCAATCTTGTTCCCCCATGTCCTAAGACTATAGGATAGGAGTGCCCCATTTGAACTATAGTGCCCCATAGAGAAGTGTCCTATTTTTGGTGGTCTTGTCTATTTGAACTTTGATCCCCAATGGTCTTTTTCATATAATCCTTATCCTTAATTAGGTTAATGTAGCATAAGCACATCCAAGCCATGACCAATTATTCCCCATAAAATACCACTCAAATCTCATTTACAAAGGAGGTGACCAAAATTAAAAATAAAACAATAATACAAATAAATCACTTAAGAAAACTTCCCTATTATTTTCACACAGTCACCTAACACAGTTGAAAACTTACTCAAATCCTCATGAAGGACCCTAGCCACCTTAAAAACTATCAATTTGGCATTTGCATATGCATCACACTATTACACAAAGCACACTAGGTGGGAGAACTACATATGGATTGATCCCTCTATGGAGTATTGTTATGTAGGAAATGTGCCCACATAAGGGGTGTGGATTGCACATTCAATACATCTTTCACACTAACCCCCCTTTCTCATGTGATTAAAATGTCATTATATCAAGCATGATGGAGGTTTAGGGTTTGAATACAAAATCAACTTCACAACAAGTTCTATTGATAACTAGTGCTTGATTTTTCAAATTCACGCTCACATAGGCATAACACAACCACCCAAAAAGGTTTAAGTCTTTGTGATCAGTTTGGACAAATGTAACAAGGATAGACAATAGTGTCAAACACTAAGGCATCCACTCTTTAATATTCCTATCCTTTTATACAATGAAAACTAGATTTAGGTTTATGAAATCTTTGTTGTCTTGCATAACCATTTTCAACCTTTTTATTAGCCATCTTAGTTTATTTTCCAGCTAGGTTATATTTCTTCTTATTTATTGATATTTTTAGAAAGGTGAAAAAGATAAATAGTTACATAGATAAGGACTATATTTATTTATATATTTTGTACTAATTTATTGATTTAGACCATTAACTAAAATAGGAATAAAAATATGTTAGTCCTAAATAAGTTAAATCATTTGGTGAACCTGACTTACTTCATTTGCATATAAAAACCCTAGAAACCGTATGGAAAATTCCTTGCTTATTTTTAGCAATATGTTTCTAATTTTTTTTAAATAATTAAAATAGATTTCACATAAAATAAAAAATGGATCTCACTTATTTGAAAACATTTCTTGAAAAAAAAAGGAGTCTATACTTGGTCTTATCATGTATATGAATGAAGAAGTTTACTATGTTAATTCAAAGCTTCATTCTTTCCCTTTCATTCTTACTTTTGAGTATCTCCCTATCACTACTAGACACAAAAAAACACTAATGGTTATATCTATTCCTCCTTCCTTAAAACATGGTTCACCAAGCTCTTGTCCCACACCTACTACCACCTCTATGCCTATAGTATATCATGTGGTGCATGTTATCACCCAAGTTTATGAAGATACACAGGCTGATTACACCTATGGCTATAGCTTTTTCACTTAGGTTAGCAACCCTCCGCTAGTTATACTTCTTCCTCTAGTTGAGATTTAGACACAGTCGAGGCCTCCCTCACTAACATAGAGAGTTCATTCAATTTCATAGAGATCTATCTTAGAGAAACCACTACATCAATCATAGTTTCAAGATTCTAGATAGTTTCTATCTACAGTATTCACACCCAAGGTATTATCATTTAGGTCTCATGCCTCTACACATAAAGCACATTTTTAGAGAGATTATTCTACTACCATATGGGTCCCTAAGAGCCCCACATTTTCATCAACTTTTAAGAGTTATAGGGGGACCCCAAAATTGGTTTCCACTATATATATTTCATATAATTTATAGCATACACAGCTTTCAGAGTCATAGTTTCATCCCTTCCATTGTGCTTCATAATCACGCATGATCCCTCTCCTTGATATAGGACATCATGATAGGGAGTCTCTTATGAGACTCATAAATTAGTATTTTTTCTTCTTAGTCTTTCTTATACATAATTTCTCAACTTACTTGTACATAGTTTATTTTTTCTTTCATGTACATAATTTCTCAGCTTACTTGTACATAGTTTCTTTTCACTTTATTGTATATAGTTTCCTTATGATTAATTGTACATATCTTATTTAAAATATCAAAATTAATACAATATTTCAAAATAACAAAAACAATATAGCATGTCAAATTACAAAAGCATTCAAATAACTCAAAACACCAAAAAAAATTCAATTATATGCATTATCCATGCATTACGTTTCTACTACCATGGTAGACTTACATTTTACTACTCTATGCTATTGTTTGTAGATTTATCTACATTACCATGCTTCACTTGATCTTATTTGAGTATGTGTAGTGATACCCAAATCCTTAATTGATTCAATCTACCCATTAAGGGGGCATCCTAATTTTACATTCAAGACATACATTGACATATCTACCCATTAGGGCTATCTTCTACATGACTACACCATCTAGGTTATGTCATTCCTACACCATGCACTCTAGTTATCATGTTGATGTACATTACTTACTAGCCTATAAATATTGTTCTATCAACACTCACTAGTATATATCACTTGTGTATTTCTTAGCATCTACTTAGTAGTGTACTACATGTTTTGCATACTTTCACTTATTGCTTTGATTAGTTAGATGTGATAGTGTTTACAACATTTACATGTCTTCATTTCTCACTTTGAATAGTTAGATGTGATTGCAATTCTCAATTCTTATTGTATTACTTGTGTGTTATTTAAGACATCTACCAATGTCCTTTTCTTTTAATCTTGTATGTACTTGTGGCCCTCATGCCAATCTTGCTTATTTGAAATTGTATGTGTATGCAGGAATTTGAACATGCCTTGTATGCTTACTTTCCCAATTTGAGTGACATGTGACCATGTCACTTGTTTACTTGGCCCTTTGGCCTCTTTTGTATGTTTTTTACTTGTCTACTTATGTGCTTATTTACTTATTTGCTTATTTACTTCTTAGTTTTTTGTAATGCCATGATCCACATCATGAATTATCTTGCGTAACTGGATGCCTTGATGGACATCATGCTCCATCCATCCTTGATAATTAACCAAATTTCTAATTTTAGTTTAGTATATTACACATGTTATTACATTATTACATCTATCTAGGCATACCCCTATTGATCTAACAATCTCCAATAAAAACTATGCTATATCTTGAGAAATATTTTGGATTATCATTTCTATATCATATATTTCATAGCATAACACACTTTTAAGGCTCTTTCTTTTGAGGGAAATGATTTTAGGGTCTTCATTTCTACCCTTAGAAGAGGGGGAAATAAATAGGGGTTTTCCATTAGAGATCAGAGCACTTTACTGGTCAAAATTAGTTTTTAAAGCACTCAAAACAAAAATTAGAATTTAAAACATGAAAAAAATGATAAAAATAGGGACAAATATAGAATAATCATCAAAAATAGTAAACGACAAGAGTACTTCATTTAGACTATAGTACCGTACAACAAAGTGTTCACTTTTTGGAGCTCTTGTCCAAATAGCCAAAAACCCAAAAAAATTAGAAATAGAAAGAAAGGAAAGGTTAGTTATAGTTTTGTCAACTATAGTCTAGTTTAGATTAGGTAGTTTTAGCACAATTTTACTCAAAATATCTAGATATAGGGGGCATCATGTATGGCATGATGGTTCTCATTTCTATTTTTAGATTAGGTAGTTTCTACAACTTCTAGATTAGAATCCATGTTACAAACACCAATGATTAGGGTAATGTGTATGACACATTTGCCTTATTTTCTTTTCAATTCATTATATTACATAGGTATTATTAATAGTTTCATGCTTTATTCTATCTATAGGTGATTGGCATCATTTTGAATTGGATTTCATATAATCCTAGTTCTTAGTTTTGGAGTGGATTTAATACAAGCCTAATCTCAACCTTTTACAGTGGATAAGATTGGCCTAGTTCTCAATACACATTCAACTATCCATGCCACATTGTAATATTACAAGGCATTCATGGGATTCCTGAGCCATATCATATGACACATTCATACCAATATTAGTTCAAAGTTAAAACTTAGTGGGAAATGATGGATCCAGAGTTTGCCTTTGTATTCTTTAACCACATACTCAAAGGGATTAGACACATAGTCCAGACATTGATTAACACACACATGATCACATAACTTCACTACATAGTGGGTGATGATGGATCCAAAGGGATAACCTTTGTATTATTAATCCACCCTCAAGGAATTAAGTACTCATCTCCATTAAAAATATTACTCTTGGTACAACACATACCCATCATCACTCAGCATCACTCAACATCACAACAGGTTTTGTATTACTTAGCATACCCCATAAGGTGTATTCATTTTTTTATCTTCCTTTCTCTTTTACCCAACATTTGTACATTATTATTTTAGACATAACATGTCTAGTAAGATCATATCCACTCCTTATTTTCTCTTAAAAATGTATGATTCACATTGTGCTCTCTCTATGCATACTCAACATCACACATCTTGATTGGCTTCACCTTTGTAGGTATGTTTAGGTACACTTTCTATTTTTCCTTTATCCTAGTATTTATCTTTGCTGCATCAATAGAATAAAGGGGGAAAATTTAGTCATATTAAATTCCCAAATTGGTAGTTTGAGTGTGGCTTACAACACCCCATCATAGGTCCTTTTTACATGCTCTTGTGACCCTTATAAACACCTTTTTGCTCATTACCAGTCTTCTAGAACATTATAAATGATCATTCCACCTTAGCTATATAATATTCCCAATGCCAATCATATTCCCTTAGGTCTTGAGCCTATAGGATAGGAGCACCCCATTTGGATTATAGTACCCCATACATAAGTGTCCCATTTTTTACAATCTTTTCCATTTATACTTTGAGCCCCAATGGTAATTTTTATCTAGCCCTTATCCTTAATTAGGTTGGCCTACCATAAATACATCTAACCCATGATCAAATTTTCCCCATAAAATCCCACTCAAATCTCATTTATAAAGGGGGTGACAAAACTTATAAAGAAATCAAGAATACAAACAAATCACTAAGATAGACTTCCCTATTATTTGTACATAGTCACCTAACACAGTCATAAACTTACTCAAATCCTCATACCAGTCCCTAGCCACCTCAAACACTATCAATATAGCATTTGTATCTTCATCACACTATTTTACAAAGAAGACTAGGTTTGAGAAATACATATAGATTGATCCCTCTTTATAGTATTGGTATGTAACAAGTGTGCCCACACAAAGGGTGTGGATTGCACATTCGTTACATCTTTCACACTAACCCCCCTTTCTCAAGTGACTCAAATGTCATTTTATAAAGAAAGATGGAGGGTTAGGGTTTTAAGACAAAATCATCTCCATAATGAGTTCCATTGACAACCAACACTCAACTTTTCACTAACACACTCACATAGGCACAACATAGCGACCCAAAAAGTTTTAGGTCTCTGTGATCAGTTTGGACAATACTAGTAGGGATGAACAATAGTGTCATACATCAAAGAATCCATTATTTAGTGATCCTATCCTTTCATCTAAAAAAATACAAATTTAGGTTTACAACACCTTCTCAGTCCTACACATCCATTTTTAACCTTTGTATCAATCATCTTAGTTTGTTTTCTAGCTAAGTTATATTTCTTCTTATTTATTGATATTTATATAAAGGTGAAAAAGAAAAATAGTTGAAAAAATCAAGACTATATATATTGTTATATTTTATACTAATTTATTACTCTAGACCATTAACTAAAATAAGAATAAAACTCCATTATTTCAAAATAAGTTAAATTAGGAACCTAGAGGGGTTATTTCCATGCCCCTAACCTATCACATGTATTGGGATATGAATAGTTGACTTGTGGATTAATTATCTCTATTTGATGCTATATCACATTTATATATGCATTCATTTGTTTATTAGGTCTCCCTATGGAGTAATCATGGCCTTGGTAGACTATATATAGGAGGTAGTGGGTAGTGGTTTATCATCATATTATAAATTTTGATCTTATTGAAGCTTGTGAAGGTTGCTCCCTCGAAGTGACTTGTATTTTATTCATATATTATAATATATTTTAGTCATATTGTGATCTATTTTTGTTATTATACTTAATTTTTGAATTAATTTCATTAGAAGTGATATCAGAGCTATGATTTGGGCAATCTTGTGGGTGAAAGCCTAATTTTAGGTATTTTCTTAAATCTTTCAATAAGCTAAAAAATTTCCTATAATGTTTTTACTTAAGTTAGGGATTAAATCAAGGACATCACATAAAAAAATGGAATTTGAAGGTTAGTTTTGTGTGAGTTATTTGGATTTTAGTGTATTTTTTGTAAATTTACTCTCTAGTGTAAAATACAAATAATATTTTAGAGTTATTTATATTTTTGGAAATCCTAGAAAAATGTAGCTAGGGTATGTTCTTTGTAATTTCTAATTTGAGCCCAACATAAGTATAAAAATGCTTGGTCAAATTTGGGTCAAAAGTATCTATTGACCAAATTTGATTTTATATGTCTATAAGGGGTGTAATATGAGTTTCATATGATGTATTATAGTTAAATTTATGTCAATTAATATTAAAATGGCCTTGGTCAATTATTTTTGTTGTCTTTTTATCATTTTGGGGTCATTATAGGGGTCAAAAAGGGTGCATTAATGAGTTATACATGTTTATTGGGAAATATGAAGGTTAAAATGGGTGATGTCATGTGACATATGTCTTAAGAAGTCTTAATCCATTTTTGGTAACTAAAAGTTACAGGTTCATCAAAAGAAGGTTAGTTTTCTTTTAAAAAGGAAGAAAATGGCACTTGTAAAACCTACTTCAGAAGTGTGCCACTTGGAAAAGGTTTAAATGTGACTCTTCAAATTACCCATGATCATTATCATTATTGGTTTGATCTTAAAGTTACATTTTGAGGCCAAAACTATTCTACACCTTTCTTGGCTTTCTAGACATAGAGAAGTGACTTGCAAGTTTGTACTTGGTATGGTCAGCACAAGAGGTTTCAAGAAAAATGATCTTAGGGGTAGATTATAATTTTTTTAATATTCCATTTCATTTTTTTATGAGTAATGGTGGTCTTATGTTTATGAAACATTCCTAATAAGTTGACCTTTCAAATCTACCTACTAATCTGTGTAGCCTACAGGTTTTGCCTTGGTTTGGAGAATTTTATATGACCTAATTGTTAAATTTTGATGCCAAAGGATGTTTAATTCCCCTTATATTATTCCTCAATTTTTTTTTCAAGTTTAGAATTAATTTGAGAGTCTAATCACCTCAAGTTTGTAGACTAGTCCCATTCTATGTTATTGGTAGTTTTTCACCATATTTTGTATATTCATTATTTTTCATGGTTTTATTAAGTTGTAATAGGTCCTTAATAATTTTTTAAACGTGATATTTCTCCCCTTCACCTTAAAAACTTCATTATTCAAGGTATGTTTCATGAATTTATAGCCATATGCAATATTCATAGCCTAGCATCCATTGATGAACACTTACTGGTGCTATTATGAAGGAATTCATGTTGAATAGGGTGTTTTAGAACTATAATTAAGAATTAATTAATTGTAATAATTTAATTGAGTGTTTGAAAGTGTTGTTGAATTTTACATAAGGATTTTCATTCACACTCTTTGCCCATTTCATATTCACTACCCACACTCAGCCCATTCACACATACAGGGGTTTCCATGATTATGTCAGGCATTGTGAGGGCCTTATTGTTAGTGTAAAAATCCTTAAGGCATGAATAATTAATTTTGGATCATGGAGTTAGGTTTACAACTCAATAAGGGATTGTATTGCTTGTTCACTATTTGTAATTTTCTTACTACATGTGTGTATGTAAACCCACCTATAGGTGAATTGGTAGAGAGTTTTTAAGCCACTTTGAAGTTCTTAAAAATGTGAAGAAACTATTATTTTAATCCTAGGGTATAAATAATATCATGGGATACATGTTTGAAATCCTAAGTAGATGACAAGAGGGAATTGTTAACTCTAAAGATGATAGCATAGGTTCAGGCCCACTATCCCCAAATTGAGCAAATAGAGGCCCATGGGTTTTTTATATGCTTCTTATAACATGCTCAAAAGTTGTTCAAAAACATTTATCATGATAAGTATCATTTCCTATAGTATGGATAAATACTATTCAAAATATGGGAGGTAGATGATCAATGGAAGCTAGTCTTTTGAACGCCTAAAGTTACCCATAAATTATTGCAAATAGCTAATGACATCTATAATTGGAACTCCAAAAGAAACCTTTGTCACTTAAATATTTAAATGGGACCTTATACCATGTTGGAATGGTTTCAATTGAATAAATGGGAATATAAGGCCCAAAATATCATCAAAAGTAATGACACTTTAGTTTTTGGTTCCCCAAGTACACTCCCAGTTTGTACTTAGGCTCCAAAACAAGCACCTGTAGCTAGGGGTCAGGATCCATATCATCTTTTAAATAGTGATTGAGCATGAGGAATTTTTATTGAATAATAGAGTATTAATCCAAATATCTTAAAGGTCCTCCAAGAAATCATGAATGATATTTCAAGATGAGCTACACCTATAGGTTTTCATTTTATCAGTATAATGTATAAAAAATGACTATATAGAGTAGTAAATAAAGGGTGGTAGTTATCAGTATTCATATGATCATACCAAACATGAAAATAATGGTATAAATAAATATTAATGACCTTAATGTTTTCAAATTATTTCATCCAAGGTTTTAAAATCTTTGGTAGGTAGGAAATATCTACATGTCTTGAAGCCCATACAGTTAGTTGTAGGAGACCTAGTTGGACAATTATATGAAACAATAACATTTAGGTTTTTGTATTTTATAAAACCAAGGATAAAAATAGGTCCAATAATTTTTAATTCTAACATGGAATATTAGATAATTTTTTTGAACATTATTAAAGGCCTAACAAGACAACTTACACCTACAGCACCCAAAGAAGCAAAGGACACCGTCAGCTTTGACTCTGATAGGCAGTGGTCAGTTTGGGATTTTTGAATGTGGGATGATATAATGGTTGTAAAAAATAGTGAATTAAACCATTGAAACTATAGTGATTATTTTAAAAATTTCCTTTCAAACTCAAACCCATCAAACATCACCTATAATCAAGCTTAAGGGTAGAACATAGTGAGTTGGGTGAGTTCCAAGCAGTATGAGATGATTTTTTCTAAGGTTAGGGTAATTAATGAATCAATTAATGAGTATAATAATAATAAATTACCATAAATAACTTTAATAAATGTTAAAAACACTATATTTATGGTTTATCTCATATAAAACTTTGCCTATAGGGGTATTTCCAAGAGGAAACACAGTCTACCTTGGAAGGAACTAGTTTTGGGAACTTGGAGTTTTAGAGGGTCATATGAGATGAGAAGGAGTTTAAATTTTGTCTATAGGATAATAAAAAAATATATATACTCATCCAATTATTTTTTTTCTTATAAAAATAGGGTAAGTACCCTCTTTTTTCTCACATAGGGGGTACTTCCCCTTGTGCATAAACATGCAACCTTGAAGAAAAGAGAGGAAATAGTGGACCAAGAGACAATAAAATGTTTTAATGTTTTAGGAAGGTATGAAAAGTTTTTAAACATAAATATAATCATTATGAACCATATAAAATAATATGGAGTTTAATAAGGTACCTTGCATCCTTAAACCTACAGATAGACTCATGAGACATGGTTATGCCTAAAGGCAAAATAAGGGATCATTTTTTATTATAACAATAATAAATATTTATAATATGTTGTGACATAATTATTTTATAATTTTATAAGTGCATAATATATTTACAGGTAGGGAAAAACATAAAAGGTTAGTTTTAACTCTAAAGTGTAAATAAGCATACTAGGCATGGTGAAGCCTAGATCTAAAATGAGAGACTTTTTACATTTATAACATTAATTTAATAACCTATTAAAACATGTTAATTGGGTTATTAAAGATATTTTAAATATATTATAGTGTAAATAAAACCAAAGGAAGCCATTTTTGGCTCAAAATTTAACTCAAACTTGCAGGAAAATGGAGAAAGAGATTGATAGGTCAAGTTTCAACACTCATATATTTCATGATGTCTTGAAATGGAATATAATAAATTTTGGGATGTTAATTATGGTCTTTAAAAAAATTTGTTTAATTGGTTGGAAACTTGGATGTCAAGTTTTTATGAAATAACCTTAAGAGGTCAAATAGACCTAAAACCCTCTAAAACCCTTGATAATGACCAATTTGTGAAAATAGAGTTTGAAATATGATCAATTTTAATAGTTTGATCATGAAAAATAATTTACCTTGTTGATAAATAACTAAATATCCCTCACATGACAACTATATGTATGGAATTTTATAAACAGGGGGAAAAACATGATTTTTCTCACTATTTTATGTGTTTTTTTATGTTATAGTAGTTTTAAAGAGGTGAAAATCACATGGATGGAAATATTAAGACTTATTATATCTCCTAATATAACTAATATTCCTTTAAACAAATCCTAAGTGTAAAAACAAGGTTCTTAAACTGAGCCAGTCAAAACTGGCCTATTAGACAAGCTAGGAAGAAGTGTGAAAACATCAAGTGAATGGATTTTTAAGGTGTCCTTGGTATGTATAAGGACATGGATGGAAAATAAAGGTGATATTAACTTATTAAAATGTATTTTAATGGAAAAAAAATCTATTTTTGGAATCCAAGTGTGTAGGGTGCATGGAAGAGTAATTTTTTAGATAGTATATGATGATTGCTCCTTTGCATGTAATTTCAAGTGACTATGCCTACAACCAATTCATGGAGAGGCATGTATGAGAGCCTAAATTTACATTAAAATAATTTAAACTGATAAAAATCAGTTATAAGGTGTACAAATAGGGATAATCATGTAGTTAGTTTTTCTAAGCTAGAATGAAGAGTTTCTTACCACTTTTCATGAAGTTTGTTACTTGGATTGACACTTGTAGTACTTGAAATTTCATATTTATTCAAATAATATCTCCACATTCAAAACTAACTCCTTGGATCAGCTTTAAAACTATCCTTGTGACCCTTACACTTCTATCTTTCTCTCTCTCTTGCTAGTATTATAAGAACTAGCCATTTTGGCATTATATTATATGCTCCACCTGAGTATGGAAAAGCCCTAATTAAATTTATACCTTTTGATAAATAATAAAATTGATTATTAACTCCTCTATGACTATTCTTATCATGATCAATTGGATGATTAATCTTTCTTAGTGAAAACTATATATTCTTTATCATGTTGTTCCATTCTTTCACCTATTTATAGCCTCTTCTTGTAGGGCTTGTGAAGTGTTCCAGGAGATGTTCATGGTTTAATTAAGGTATTATACTCATTATTTACCTCATATTACTCTTGTATATTCCTCCTACATTTGCACATTCATCCATAACCTCAAAATGTAGTATTGATGTGAGAAGATGAAGATTAGAGAAGTGTATTTTTAGTTTATCCTTTGATTTCAAGTGTAATATGCATATGATTGGATTAAATAATGTTATTTTGTGTATAAACTCCCTTATATTAGTTTTATTTTATATTTGATGTAATGTAAAATAAAATATTTGATGTAATATAAAATAAAATATTTTTGTGTGTCTTTGCTTTGTGTGTTGAGGTAGTCATTAGTTGTCTTATATTTGTTAAGCTCAAAGTTAATGGTAAAAGGTATCCTTATTTGCCTAAAAATTTATATGACTCATAATCCCAATAAATTGATAAGGCTACTGGTCTAGTTATTAGAGTAGGCATACTACCCCTATGAGTCATCAATTTAGTGACCAAATTTGACTTTTTAATCAAATTAGGGAAGGTATAGGTAAGAACATGATTTTATAGGTCTATAGAGGATGTAATATGAGTGTCATAGGTGTATTATAGTTCAATTGATGTTAATTAATGTTATATTAGCCTTGGTCAATTAGTTTTGATGTCTTTTTATCATTTTGAGGTCATTTTAGGGGTAAAAAGTGTGCATTAATGAATTGTATAGGTTTATTGGGAAATGTGAAGTTCGAAATTGCTCATGTCATATTAAATATATCCTAATAAGTCTTCATCCACTATTGGTGACTAAAATTTGTAGGTTCATTAGAAGAAGGTCAATTGTCTTAAAGAAAAGGAAGAAAATGGCATTTGTACAACCTTCTTGGGAAGTGTACCACTTGAAAAATGTTGATATTTGACTTTTCAGCTTTCCCATGCTCATTACCATGCTTGGTTTGATCTATAAGTCCCATTTTTATGCCAAAACCCATCTACACCTTTATTAGATTTTTAGAGACACATAAGTGACTTGCAAATTTTTATTTGGTATGGTCAACACAAGGTATTTCAATAAAAATTATCTTAAGGGTAGATTATAAAATAAATAAAATTCTATTTTATGTTTTGTTGAGGAGAAATGAGGGTTTGAGATCTATGAACCATTCTTAAGAAGTTGACCCTTCAAATATGCCTACTAGTCTATGTAGCCTATGGGTTTTGCCTTGGTTTGGATAATTTTGTATGAGTAAATTATTGAGTTTGATTCCACAATATGTTGAGTTCCATCTCTCATGTTACTCATGCTTTGTTTAAAGTTTGGAGTTAATTTGAGAGTCTAATCACCTCATGTTTTCAGACTGGTCCCATTCTGTGTTATTGATAGTTTTTCACCATGTTTTGTATCTTCATGCTTGTTCATGGTTTCAATATGTTAAAATAGGTCATTAATCAATTTTTAAATGTTATGTTTTTCCCATTAACATTATAAGATTCATTATTCAAGGTAGTTTTCATGAATTTGTAGTCATATGCAATATTCACAACCTAGCAACCATTGATGAGCATGGATAGTTGATATTATGAAGGAATTGACATTGAATGGGGTGTTTTTGAACTAGACTTAAGAATTACTTAATGTTAATAATGTAATTGAGGATTTGGAAGTGAGTTTGAATTTTCCATAAGGTTTTTCATTCACACTCTTTCCCCATTTCATGTTCACTGCCCACACTCAGCCCATTCACACATATAGGGGTTTCCATGATTATGGCATGCCATTATGAGGGACTTAGTGGTACTTAAGGCATGAATAATTAATTTGTAAACATGGAGTTAGGTTTATAACTCATTAAGGGAATGGATTCCTTGTTCACTATTTGCAATTTCCTTATTGCATGTGTGTATGTAAACCCACCTATAGGTGAATTGGTAGAGTTTTTAAGCCACTTTGAAGTACTTAAAAATGTGATGAAAATATTCTTCAATTATTAGGGTATCAAAAATATCATGGAATACATGTTTGAAATGATAAGTAGATGATAATAGGGAGCTGTTAATTCCAAAGATGAAAAGATAGGTTTAGGTCCATTGTCCCCAAATTGAGCAAATAGAGGCCCATGGGATTTTAATAGGATTCATACAACATGATTACAATTTATTCCAAAACATTTATCTTGATAAGTATCATTTCCTATAGTATGGAGAAAGACTATAAAAAAATTGGAGGTAGATAATCAATGGAAGTTAGTCTTTTGAAGGCCTAAAGGTGGCCATAAAATACTACAAATAGGTAATTACATCTACTATTAGAGCTCCAAAAGAGACATTTGTCACTTAAAGATGAAAAATAGACCTTATAAATTTTTTTAATGGTTTCAATTGATTAAAGGGACATATAAGGCTCAAAATATCATTAAAAGGAATGACACTTTGGTCTTTGGTTCCCTAAGTACACTCCCAATCCATACACAAGCTCCAAAACAAGCACCTATAGCTAGGGGTCAAGATCCCTATCATTCTTTAAGGAGAGATTAATCATGAGGTATTTTTCTTGACCAATATAGGATGAATCCAAAGATCTCAAAGTTCCTCCAATAAATCATGATTCATAGTTCAATATGAACTACAATTATAGATTTCCATTTTGTCAGTATAATCTATTGAAAATGACTATATAGGGTAGTAAATAAAGAGTGGTAGTTATCAATATTCAAATGATCATACAAAACATGAATATAATAGTGTAAAATAAGATGAATAACCTTAATGTCTTCAAAGTATTTCATCCAATGTTTTTAAAGCTTAGGCAGGCAAGAAATACCTACAAGTCTTAAAGCCCATACAATTAGTTATAGGAGACCTAGTTGGATAGTGATCTAAAAAAATAGAATTTAGGTTTTTGTATTTGATAAACCCAAGGAGAAAAAAGAGTAAAATAATTGTTAAGTCTACCATATAATCTTAGAGAAAGGATATGAACATTATCAAAGGCCTAACAAGATAACTTATACCTACAAAACCCAAAGAAGCAAAAGACACGGTTAGCTTTGACTGTGACAAGTAGTGGTCAATTTGGAGTTTTTGAATGTGGTATGAGATAATGGTTGTAAACAATTTTTAAGTAAACCATGGAGACTATATTGATGAGTGGAAACATTCCCTTTCAAACTCAAACACATTAAGCATCACCTACAATCAAGCTTAAAGGTAGAACATAGTTAGCTAGGTGAGTTCTAAGTAGTATGAGATGATTTTTTCTAAGTTTTTTGAAATTCAAGATTAATGGAATGAGTATCATCATGGTAAATTACCATATACACTTGAATGAAGGTTTAAAACACTATATTGGTTATGCCTAAAGGCCAAACAAGGGTTTATTTTTAATTATATCCCTAATAAATATTTCCAATAGGTTGTGACATGATTATGGGATCATGGTAGAATTTTACATGCTATTTAGAGGTATGGAAAACCTTAAAAGGTCAGTTTGAGCTCTAAAGTGTAAACAAGCATACTAGGCATGGTGAATCCTAGATCCCAAATGAGAGACCTTTTGAGATTATAACATGAAGTATGCATTATAACCTATTAAAACATGTTCATGGGGTTATTAAACAGGTTTTAAATATATTAGAGTGTAAATAAAACCAAAGGAATTCATTTTTGGATCAAAATCTAACTCAAAGCTATAGGAAAATGGAGAAAGAGCTCGATAAGTCAAATTTCAATAGTCATATATTTCATGATGCCTTGCATGTGAATCTAAGAAGCTTAGGTATGTTAAGCAGGGTATTTTAAAATTATTTTTTGGAATTGGTTGGTAACTTGGATGCCAATTTTATGAAACAACCTTAAGAGGTCAAACAGACCTAAAACCCTCTAAAACCCTTCCTAGTGACCAATTTTTGAAAATAGAGTTGGAAATATTATAAAATGGAATATTTTTATCATTTAAACAACAATAAATTTCATAGGACTCACTAAATATCCCTCACATTCCAACTAAATGTACAAACTTGTATGGATGGGGGTAAAAATAGGGTTTTTCTAAATATATTTTGTGCTTTGTAGGTTTTAGGAGGTTTCAAGAGATGTAAATAACATTAATTGAAATATTAAGACTTAATATAACTCCCCATATCACTAAAATTCCTTTAATAAACTCTAAAGTGTCCAAACTAGGTGCTTCAACTCTACTAGTCAAAACTAGCCTAGTGGACAAGCTAGGGAGAAGTGTGAAAACTTTAAGTGAATGGAATTTTAAGGTGTCCTTGGTTCTAATAAGGACATGGAGAGTATTTAAATGTTTCATTAACTTCCTCCCACATATTTTAATGAGAAAATAATCTCATTTTGGAAGCCAATTGTGCATGGTTCATGGAAGAGTAGTTTTCTAGACAACAAATGATGATTACTCATTTCTAGGTGATTCCATGTGACTAGGACTGAAATTAATAAATTGAGAAAATTTATGATATAATCACTTCACATTAAAATCATTATACCTGATACAAATTAGTTATAAGTTATTCAAATAGGGATAATCATGTAGGCATTTTTTTTGAGCCAGAATAAAGAGTTTCTTGCCATTTTTCATGAAGTTTGTGACTTGGATTGACACTTCTAGATCCTAACCTTTCATTTTTATTCCAATAATCTCTCCACATGAAAAATTAAATCCTTGTATCATATTTAAAAGTTTTGTTGTGACCCTTGGATTTCTCTCTTTTTCTCTCTCTCATTAGTTCTATGAGAATTAGCCATTTTGGCGTTGTATTGGATGCTCCACCTGAGTATGGTGAAGCCCTACTCAAATGTATTATTTTTTATAAATAATAAAAATAAATTTTATCTACTCTATGAGTTAGTGTGATTACTTATATGATGAATATTTATTAGTGAAAACTATGGATTCCTTAGCATGTTGTTCCATTCTTTCACCTATTTGTAGCCTCTTCTTTCAGGGCATGTCATGTGTTCAAAGAGATGTTCATGTTATAATTGAGTTATTATATTAATTATTACCCTTATATTCCTCTTTTTGAGTCCTCCTATCTTTTCACATTCATCCATAACCTTATAATGTAGCATTGATGTGAGAAGATGAAGATTGGAGAAGTGTATTTTTAGTTTGTCCTTTGATTTCAAGTGTAATATGCATATGGTTGGATGTCATCATTTTATTTTTTGTATCACCTCCCTTAGATTAGTTTTATTTTAGTTATCCATCTCCATTTTCACCCCTCATTTTTAGTAGTAGTTCCAATCTAAGGTGGTACATCAATGGAGTTATCCCTATCTTGAGATTCACCTCATTCCTTGGGTTGCCCACAAGCCTATAGGTGATTACATTATTCCAATTGGATGAGGATATATTTTCATCTCCTTAAAGTTTGTAAATCTAAGTGACAATAGTACCAACTAGGGTCATCATTGTCAATTCCTTTTATGGTAAGACCATAAACTAGGGGCCAAGGAAAGAGTGTTGAAACTCTAGGTAAAAATACTCACAAGTAAGAGATGGATTAAAAATGGGGAGTTATTATATCCTTTATACGAGGGTTCTCTAAGATATATCATAAAGTGAGATAAATTAACTATAGTGTGTAAGGCATTTAAAGTGATATGAAATACATACAATCTGATATGAAAGTCACACAATCTAGATTGTAAAATATCATGATGGATTTTTTAAATAATTAGTCAAATCATCTAGATGCACTATTTCATAGCCCCACCAAGATGGATCTCCCAACCAACCTAATACAAATCCAAGTAGCTTACCACAGAAGAAATTTTTACCAAATGTAGATATGCATAAATTTGATGGAAATGATCCACTCAATTAGATAAATAAAATTGAGAGTTTTTTTAATCTAAATCAAATACCATGCAAATAGAAAGTTACCATAGAATCTTTATATTTATAACCTAAATAATTCATTTGGTATTGATTGTTATGAGATCAAAAGAAAAAAAATGACTCTTAGTGTCAACTAGTCAATTTTTAAAGAGGAATTATAATTACACTATAACAATAGTGTGATATAGAATTTATTTAGCCAACTAGAAAAATTACATTTGACTAGCTCAGTCAAGGATTATATTCATCATTTTCAAAACCTATCTTTACATGTGGAGATAATTTATGATGAGAACCTAAATGACCTATTTTGGGTGGCCTCAAATACCACATTCAACATGAGGTACACATGTTTTTTATTCTATTATCATTAAATTCAAGTCTAAGGAAAAATTCATAACCAATCATAAGCAACCATTCACTCACTTCAGAGATCATAACATATTGACACCATCATTTCCTCCACCTACTAGATTGGCCCCTTAGCAAATTGAAGAGAAGAATGTAAAATGATTATGTTTATTTTGTGATAATAATTGGATTAAAGTAAATATATGTGATGAGAAGAGGTTATTCTACATTTATATATATAAGGAAGATGATCAAGAGGATGACCCCTCCAATTATGATGAAGAAGAAATAGAGGATGCACCTAAATATTCCAAACCTACAATCTCTTATCATGCACTTTTAGGTATTATCACACCTCAAACACTTAAGGTGGTGGGTTTTATCAATAAATAAGATATGATAGTGTGGATTAACTTATAAAACACAAATAACTTGATCAACCATAATTTGGCCACTTGATTAAACTATTTCATTTATATAGCACCAGAATTTCTTGTCATGATTATAGATAGTGGAATGTCATTTATTTGTGGAAATACCATATTTTTAATCTTGATATGAGTGAGTATAATCTAGATTTTCCTATGTTTTTAATTACCATGGGTGGTGAAAACATTATTTTAAGATTCCAATGGCTCATAACCTCGGGTATAATTGAGATGAACTTATAAGAGCTATTCATGTGCTTTCATTTTAAATGAATTAAAATTCAACTACATGGATTAAGGTCCAAATATCAATAATTATCTAGTTCACATAAGATGATAAACATGATAAAAATAAGGGGGAATAAGGATTTATAACATAATTATATTCCATAAAAGTTCAAACCATAAAGGTATCTACACACCTCGATCTACAAATGATTCTTGATGACCACCCATCTATTTTTAGGGCCATGTCAAAAGGACTACAATAAAAAAGAGAACATGATCATGCCATTAAAATTCTTCCAAGGAGTCAACCACTAAATATCAAACCATATAAATATCCATATGTGTATAAAAGTGAAATATAAAATATGGTCTATGAGATGTTGGAGGTAGGAATCATCAGGTACAACCAAAGTGCATATCCATTGCCAGTGATCATGGTGTGTAATAAAGATGATACATGGAGGATGTGCCTATATTATAAGGAAATGAACAAGTAAAACATCAAATATAAGTTTCCAATTCCATTAATTGATGATTTAATTGATGACTTTCATGGTGCTATTTATTTTGCAAAATTGGATCTTTATTCAGGGTACCATCAAATTAGAATCAGGGATGAAGATGTTCATAAAACGAATTTCAAAACTCATGAGGGCCATTATGAGTTTTTGGTAATGCCCTTTGGTCTTAAAAATTCACCATCTTCTTTTTAGAGTTTGAAAAACACTATTTTTAGGTCTTTTTTAAGGAAGTTTATGCTATTTTTATTTGATGACAAATTGATTTATAGTAATATATGGGAAGCACACTTGCAACATGTGAAATAGGTGTTGATAGTGTTTAAAGAAGAATAAATTTATGTGAAGCCATATAAATGTGGTTTTGGAATACATGAGGTAGAGCACCTAAGTCTTATTGTATCCCACGAAGCTATCAATGTGGATCCTTAGAAGATCAAAGCTATGATGGAATGGATAATGCCAAAAAATCTCAAAAACCTCCTAGGGTTCCAAGGAATAATACATTACTATCAAAGATTTGTGAAAGGTTATGGAGACATAGTAACTCCACTAATGAAATTGATAAAGAAGGATGCCTTACACTAGAATGATGCAGCCACTAAAGCATCCAAGAAAATGAAAGTGGCTATGTACACCACCCTAATTTGGATACTCTAGGTTTATAAAAGATGTTCATTATTGAATGTGATGCTTTTGGATCAAGGTTGAGATCAATAATAATTTAGTAAAGAAGACCCATTGCATTTTAGATTCATCAATTCAAAGGTAAGAATCTATAAAAACATATCCATGAGAAAGAGATGATGGTTGTTCTTAATGTTAATGGAGGCCCTATTTGATGGGTAGACACTTTAAGGTGAAAATGGATCATGATAATCTCAAATACTTCTTGGAGAAAATATTATCATCGAAAGAATAATAAAAGTGGGTAAGAGAAGTTTTGGGTTATGATTTTTTAATCATATACATGAAGGGTAAATATAATGTATTATCAAGTGCACTATCCTTATGGGATACATCCATAAAAGCATTAATTTGTGAAATGTCCATGTTAAAAGTACATTGGGTGGATGAAGCCAAGTTAGAGCGTGATCAAGACAAGGATACATAGAATCTAATTTATAATATATAACAAGGTTATATACCCTCTAATAAATTTGAATGGAAAGGTAGTTTCCATGTAAAATTTATTAATTGTAAGTATAAGTAATATGAATCATGTCCTGTAGATGGATTTCAAATTCAAATATGATCAAAGGTCGTATAATGATGTAACCTATGAAGAGGTGTACTACATATAGTAAAGTATACTATCCAAAGAATATAACATTCTAATTAGTATATATAAGACCAAATGTTATGTAACTAATGTAAGTAAATAAATATAATCAATGTACTTATCATAGAAAGATGTAACATGTGAAGATGTACTAATATTCCCTAATATAAGCACAACCCCAATGTAGGAAGGTAACCTATATGTGTATGAGTGTCTTAAATTTGAATGTATATGTCATATATAACCTATATGTCCTATATTTAATTCATGTATAACATGAAACACATGTGCATATAGAAAATGAATATATAATTATCATGCATGTGATAAATCATAAATAAATATTGTAAACTAGTAGTACATGTCGTACATAGGTCCTATTTTTTTTTGTTTTTATTTTTTTAATTTTTAATATTTATAAATTTGAATTATTTAAAGATAAAAAATGATCACATAAATAAGATGCTCACATGTAGGTCTTGGGTAAATCATGGTTAATGTTACCCATCATGGTAAAGTAGTAGCATATGTATTTATATTGGAATTTAATAAGTGATCTCATGATATGACATATCTATCATGGTATTCATAGAACATTTGGTCCTAGGTGTTATATGTAATTATAGTAACTATAATATTATGTGGAATCTACTATATAATACAATAATGTGTTAGTGTTCAAAATGGAACACATAGATAATCTTGTAGAACTAGCTTAGAGTGTAATGGAGTACATAATATATGATGTGATGGAATAGAAATTTTATGTAATGAACACTAAATTATTGCTCTTACAAGAAAATCAATTACTTTTATCTAAAATTTTTGCATTAAATGAACCTATACTGGTTGTATAACTAGGTATGATGTAGCTTTCTAAGGAAAGGTGTCTTACTAAATAAGATACTCATGGTATACCTAAAATTATAACCACTTTTTTGTTTTAAATATACTTAATGCATCAACGTAATAAATATGTTACTACATGTGTATTATATAACCATGTGTGTCTCAATAACATGTTCACATATAGGATATAACTAAGAATAAATTAAGAACTACTATAGGCCCCACCTTAAGTGGTAACATAATGCTCCCAAGAGGTTCTTTTTCCATTGACTCTTTTCAATGTATTTATTTTACTAATAAAATCCTTATGTGTGTATCCAAGAATAGTAAATAGTGTCATAGTGAAAATGTTTTCACTTGACCTATTATCCACCATGACACTATGTATAGGCTATGAGTTAATGTAGGCATGCATTAATAATGACACATCAATAAAATCACCATGAAAAATCTCATGCTCATCGAATTTTATAATAGGTATATGGACTTATGTACTTTGAAGTGTGCCAATAATACCATGTATAGAATGATACTATGTAGTATTAAAAGAATAATAATTTAGAGAAGGGTGTGCATTGTAAGTTGTATGCAATTTAGGATTAACATTGGTCTCTTGTGTTGCATGATAAGGGACCATTTTTTTTCAAAAGCTTGGTATTCACATTAGGTTGTGTCTTTATATCATTGGTATATATATTAATATTTAAAATGTTTTCATTAATAAAATCTTGTATATTATGTCTAAAACCGATGCATATATTAGTTCAATGTCATGCACATCTATGATAATCACAATATACATTATCATTAAATACCTTAGATTTTTTCGTATTCATGTTGACCTATTATTTTAGATTGATAGATATGAGATTGTAGTAAAGTAAAAAATTTAGTATCTTATGAGGAGGTTCAGGTAACTATGAAAAGTTCTTCCTTTGAGGAGGTTATAGGATAAGTTGATTAGTATGTTGTGAAACTAAATTAAATATACTTTTTTACATCATTATTAGTATCATTTTCTTGGATTTGAAATTTTGTTTACTCTAAAACTTTGCAACATAAGTTGTTGGAGGATTTGATCCATAATTAAACTTATTCATAGTATTTATTTTAACCTAGGTTAGCTTTAGAGACCTTAATTGGATAAAAACTAGTATAATAATTTAGATTGATAACTATAACATTCAAGCATACATATGAATGTAAAATGATAATACTAATTGTAATGATTTGATTAGTGGAATATACCAAATATAATAAGCAAAATAAAGGGAGAAGTACTTAAATTTTATGGTTGACTATAATTATATTATGGAATTAGAAAAAAATACTAAAGTAGGCCTATGATTCACCTAGTTTAGGAAATATTTTTTCTATCTATGTAGGGTCAGTTTCATCAGATCTAGGTCAGTATCAACTATCGATATTAACCTATGCTAGTTAGTAGTGACATGTGATGAAATATGTGTTAGTGACTATATAATCACCTTTTCCTATATTTTAAGGATTTATATATATGATGTAAAATGATATTGATGTGTGAAAATATACAAATCAACCTCCTTCATATTAAAACCTTAGGTATTCTTGTGAGGGATAAAAACCTACAATTTTTTTGGGAAAGTGTAGTACATCAAGCTAACGCTAATCAACCCTATTTGATGATTGACTAGTGACTACGTTTTCAATATTTCAAGGAGGGAAATCAATCCAAACATAGTTATACCATCTAATGTGATTTTTAAATTGTGCTCCTTTTCTATGTACATGCAACTAATGGTTTTAGTTTGATACTTGATAAAATTTACTTTGACTTGTATTTTTTATGCTTAAAAATTGGCTTATGACTAATCCTAATGATTGGTTTACAATTTAGTAAATTAGTACATATATGTGTCCCATATAAGTTTTGATTCTCATAAAATGAGACATTGATTTGTATATATATGAGTCCAATTGGGTAATTTATCTCACCACTAACATGTTATGAATATGGACCAATCCTAAAGAAAGGTTTGATTATAGAAAATATCCACTATTGGGAGAGAGTTTATACCATCTAACTTGGGTCAGTAATAATAGGTAATATTAACCCATTCTAATGTTATTGACCTATGTACATGTGGACCAAACTAACCATTTGGGCATGTCTGTGAATGATAGTATGCTAGTTTCAAATATTCAATGAGGTTATTGTAGATGTCTAACTATATAATGAAAGGATAACAGTCATAATGTATCATGTAGGTGTGAGATAATTGTGGGTTTGTAATATATTTGGGTGTAAAATTTATGCATGGTAAATGTGTGTCAATCTTGTCATTCTCAAGTACTTGATATTAGATTTAGTATCTACATAGGCTCCTATTTTATTATAGTAGTGAAATTATTATAGTAAAAGGAAAAGATATACCTAAGTGTGTAATAAATGTATGTAATAATACACAATTAACCTATAATTTATCCTATCTAATATATATATATATACTTACATAAGGTAAATCAAATAGATCCCATTGGTATTTAGTTATATCGAGGCATGACCAAATGGATTTGTTAAACCTAGCTAGAGGAAAACATATAACATAACATCAATGCAAAGTTTGTCAAATACTATAGGAAATAAATATAGTGGAATAAACTTAAATATTTATTCTAAATATTAATATAATATGTTATTACTAAGCTATAAACACAAATAAAGGGTAATTATTAAACTAAAAAGGGGTGGAACCATAGTAGGAAAATGGGGGCCTAGGTTACCTAAAGTAGGAAATGACAAGTTTGAAAAAACCTATATCTATACTAAGTATAAGTGTATATGAGAATGAAATAAGGATTTATAAAATTTTTATATTAATTATGTAATATATATATATATATATATATATATATATATATATATATATATATATATATATATATTAAATGAAAGATCTAGGCATATAAATACTTTGAATAAAACTTGTCGAGCCTCAATCTCTCCCTTGGCCAATGGTGCTTTGTGAGATATTATTTTGGTTATAAAAATCATAATGGTTAAATAAATATATAGGATAAAATTAATCCTCATATTTCATCCAAGACTCCACAAGGCAATTTTCTCCCTTTAAGGCAAAATCTAAGCAATGGCTTCTCCAAACATAGATTTAAGTAGAAATGTGAGCAATAATAGTGAGAAAAATGAATGTTCCTCTCCATTGTATTGAAATGGGACTTGTATTTATAGTGATAATTATCTTAATACTTTATTTTATTTTATCCAATAATATTGATCCACCTCGACATGGTTGAAAAGTAACTATTTAACTTCAAACTAGGTCTGCTTGGGCTAACATAGTTAAAATTCTAATAGGAGGTAGAAAATACCATATCAGCATATGTTGATATAGTTAGAAAAGATATGTATTGGTTTATTTAGGGGATATTAAGATGAATATTTATTATGGGATTAATTCTAGGATATGTGTATTGGATATATGTGTGATAGATAAAAAACAATATCTCTCACAAAGCACCATCAATCTGCCCACCCCTTTCCTAGTTCACCCTTTAAGGTATGCACTTAGAGATATTGAAACTCAATAGGTTACTATAAGAGATAAAAAATTAGTAAGTGTTAATTTTTAAATATATTTTGTGTATACATATTCCCCACTCGAATCTCATCACCTTTTACTAGAGTGTAACATTGAATGGTGCTTCAAGAAAGAAAAAAAAAACACGCTAACTAAGATAACAATTCATAGTAGAAAGTAAAAAATAAGTGAAAGTAAATATTTTTATAAAATGCATACCTTCGCTTACATTATTTATATGCAAGAGAAGTTATGCGTTAAGTAGATGAAGAGAGGATCTAATATGTAGAACCAGAGATGAACCTAAAAAATAAGGTAAAATTCAAATTTTTTTATAAAAAATATGGGGTTAACACTATAAAATTATCTACTTTATTATTATTCTAAAGTTTCTTTTAATTTGTGAAAAATAATTACAAAATCAAAGTTATGAGCAAAATATGAAATTTATTACTAAATAATTTAAGGTTTAAAATTTTGAATTACAATAAAATGGATCAATTATTACTAATTTTTGTATTTGTTATTTTTGGACATCATGGCTATGACTATCCAAATTTAGGAAAGAGATAGATAATGGCCTGAGCTTTAGGAGGTGGATGAGTTGGAGGATGGATTGTAGTGGTAAATGGAATAGTCCAAGTATAAGGTGCATTTATTTTTTATTTATAATCTCTTGGAATTAAAATGTACTATATTAGGAAAAATAGACGTTGAGGCAAATTTGTGTAGTAGAATTTACCCCATAAAGTGTAGTAATAAAGTAAAACTTGAAACAAGAAATAGGTAGGAGACAAAAATTCAAAATTTAGTTTAAGGGTATTTATGAATATTTAGTGAAAAATAACTACAATAATAATATGTTTTTGGCTAAGAATATGTAGTTGAAAGAGGATTTTTGTAATTGGCCAAGAACATTTATGGTAATTGATATAGTTATAGGTAGGGTCATCGAGGATGTAATTTGTGGTTGATAACATATAAATATGGATCAAAACATACATGTTGGCTAATGTGGTGTGTGGAAATGGGTGATATAGTATATAATGTTCAATATAATTTGAATTTTGATAGGGACAATGTTGGATAGTTACAAGGCTAATAGTATTGAGTGTAATAGATGGATAAAGTAATTTTATACATGGCTGACATAGTCAGGAAGGTAAAAAAATAGAGGTCGATATAGTGATTTACATGGGTGATGAAGTAGTTAATTTTATTTTTTGTTTGTTTTTCAAAATTTAAGGTATGTTTTACATTAATTTTGAGATATATATCTAATATATGATCTATTATTTGACATTTTTATAGGCGATAAAAAATCTAGAGAATGATGAATGAACTTTGGTTACCAAATATACTAGATAGATTATCTTCTCTAGATCAGGCTCAAATTACTACACTTAGTTTTTGTGGCTTATGGAGATGAAATGTATTCAATTGAGTGTTGATTTAGTCACCTTGTTCCTATGAACATGTGAGATAGTAACTGATACATTTTGATGGGTTATGGATGGGGATAACATTAAGGTGGGCATTAACCTAGAGGATGTGCATGAATTATTAGGATCAATGATTATTTTCAAACTAGGGCATGAAATATCTTAGATATATATGATGATAAGTGAGCCTTAACATTTTTGATGATAGGCTTAGAGAGATATGCCTAGCTTGGGTTAGTATATTTTGTAACAAATACATAGGGATAATGACAAGTTAAGGTTATTCAACTTTGATAGATAAAGGTTTCACACCACCACAAATCTATGGTACATAAGAGGTGCTCGATGGTCAAATAACTATAGTGACTATTCATGAGTAAGATATGGTTTATGTTGACTATTTTTATATTATGTAGATAGAGATACATGATTATATAGATGTATGATTTTTGAGATATATATGTGAGATCTAATGCAATTTTGGTTTTTCATTTTGTAGGTGTTGTAGTGGAGGAGACCTGATGGGATACTATGGTGGAGATAAATCATCATGATACATTAGATGACATGATAACATAACATGATACTAAAGGAAACGGTTGATCTGATGGTGCCTTCAACACCTACATACGCTACTTTATTTTGATTAGTTAGTGAGGAAGCTCAATATTTGTAAATACTATCAAATGTGGTTTAATAAATTGTACAACAAGGAGTTTGTATGGGGAAACTATGAGTACATATTTTTATAGATAAGGAGAGAGCTACCCACTTGGCTAAAACTAGATAGTTGACAGTTGTTCAGGCCCTATAAGATAATTTTTAGGGATAGGCTGATGGGATTCAATCATAAATGTAGTCCTTAGAATGAACTATTTAGTTAAGGTAGTCACAATAATTTATAGGTATTTTAGCATGAAAAAAGATAAAACTTACACTTAGAGATATATTTTATACTATGGTTTTATAATTTTATATCAAAATTTTATCCACACACACATATAAATATGTTTTTATGACTCATGGATGTTATGGATTTATTTGCTTTTTAGCATTGTCATTGATTTCCTTATGCTATGATAAAATGTATGATATGTGTGTTATTCATTTCTATAAAATGTGAGCAAATGCATGGTAAAAAATAATTGAAAATAGATTACAAGTAGATAAAATATGAAACCAAATTATTAAAAGAGAACATTGATAAATAAATGCCAAAAATATGTAAAATCAATATTTTTCAAATGTGTAAGAACATATAAAGAACAAATGCAAAAACAAAGATACGTGAATAAGATAAATATAAAAATAAGATAAAAAACCAAAAAATATGCAAAAATGACAAATAAATCTAATACCCATGTTATTCTATAATGTAGAAGAGTATGGTCATTTATGGACATGTGAAATTTTGGCACATTGTGTTAATGGGAGATAGGGGTATTTTGTGTAGAAGGCCTACTCCTATCAAAGGTCTTATACTCCAACTCATAAGAGGAAAACCATTGAAGTGTGAAAGTAAGAATTGTGATCAAGGGTATGATAATATAATAAATGATATTCATTAAAGTAAATATCTGAGATAATGTGGTGAAAAGAGGGAATGGAAAATAACACATAGGCATTGTAACAACCCTTAGTATAAATGAGACACATTAAGACAATGTGAAATTGATATGAATTTTTTTGAATAATGACATAGATACTCAAATAGTAAACATAAAATCTTGAGTTAACAAGTAAGATACATGGATTAACCCGTTAAGGTTATATATGCAAGAAAAATTAAAATGGGTCCACCTTCCTACAATGTGTTCCTTATTACTCAAGACCCCTTAGAAATTTGTTAGTCTACTCTGAATATTAGGTAATTACATGAGAAATTAGGTGGAACTAAATAGGATAATGAGACCTCCCATCCCATTATACCAGCTAATTCTTCTACAATGGACCTCAGACCTATAATGAGGCCAACTATAGAGTTTGAGATTCAACTAGAATATGAGATGTTCCAAATAAGAATAATGTATTTTGGTGTGATTTTGAATTTTAAATTTGTAATTCCCTATTGATCATTACCTTTTATTTATTTTATGACTTGGATTTTAAATTTATGGATTTTTCTATTCCTCCTCCATATGGATTTGTAAAACCAATCATGAGTGATATAAGTGACAAACACAGGAAATATTATATTTTAGTTACAAGAGAGAATAATTAAAGACTATTCCATATTTAAATATTATGAGACTCAACTGAAAGTAAATATGAAATCTCAAGACTAATCTATATGTTATTTTAAATGAGAGAATGATAAGGGATAGATGAATATAGTTAAGAGATCCATTTATGTAATAAATGGTATAGTGATTAATATGCTTTATATCTAATCACAAGGGAAATATGATAGTGTTGGGTGTGGTATAATATTTATGTCACATAAATAACTATATTATTCATCTAAATTAGCTAACACAAACATAAATGTAAAGAAAAATCATCTTGAAAGAGGGAGAAAATAAATGGATACCAAATATAAATGATTTATAGGCAATGATTTAAATTTGGAGATTAATTTATTAGATTATTTAATTAAAAATTAATGTTTTTGTAAAAAAATTAAAGATAAAATGCATGAGAGATGATGAGCCATATAAATGGCCCAATTTGAACCTTACTTATCTAATTTATTAGCTTCTAATTCCTAATGTTTCCTAGATGCCTGGTATATTTATCTATTCTAAAGTACTCTAAACCATCATGATATATATTAACTATGTTTTTGAGAATAAATTTAGTTTTTCTATTGTAATAAAATTTCAATATTTTATCTTTTATTATGATGATTCTACTTGTTATATGGTGTGTTGATCAACTTAAGTAATATGATTATAATATATCAATGAAATGGTTTTGTCTTAAATTAATGATATGAAGAGAGGATATCAATATAAAAAACTAATGGGTTTCAACCTAAATCCATTTAGGCACCATCATAACATGTATAATTATCTATAACTCACATGAGCATGCATCAGTTGTAGTGGCACGCCTTTCTTGTTGAATTGAGTCTAATGGTGAATAATGAAGAGTAAACATACATGGACTGATATAGACATATGAAATAAGGAGGTGTTGGAATATTTAGTATTCCTAATAGACCATAATTCATCCCTTCCAAACTTCCCAACAAACACCATCCCTATTTATTTCATATAACCATTGTTGGTTGCATTCTCCAAAGTATGAATACTCTCAAGTTATTATGTTTTTTGTAAGTAATAACCATAACATCTTCTATATATTTTTAAAATAGAATTTTAGGCTAAATTAATATAGAATAATAAATTAATATTGATAATCTTAGTGTGAGGAATTAATATCATTTCAATCATTGTAGTCTCATTGTATCAATATTTAATTACTATAAGATATTAATATATTATATAGTTTATAATAAACACATTTTAATTCCAAGGGAAGGATTGGATATCAAGACCAAATGAGAAGATCCCCCTTAGGATGAATTTTAGGGAAGATAATGATTCATTATAAGTAGATAAAAAGTTTATTTTAAGTATTTATTTCCATTTTGTAATTATGCATATGTTAATTGAGTGTCATTGATAATTTATGTATTGTAATGCATGCCATTTTATTAGGGAATCTTTCACAATATTTCAATTCATCCAATTATATTTTAATAAAATTATACAAGTTTGGTTTCAATTCAAGTACCTACATTTCTATAACTTCCCATTCATAAAAGTGTGTTTATATGTAATCGACATAGTCATCAAGTGAGTGAAGTGTGCACATATAATGATGTCACCTTATCAAGCTAAAATGCCCCTAGATTGACAACTAATGAAGTAGGAGTTTTATGGATCAAGTGTATACTTCATTATATGATCATAGGTGATGTTTTAAAAGGTTTTTAGGTTTAATTGATGGTAACTACCCATCATTTTGGAACTATTAACAAAGATGGTGTCATGTACTCAAATATCCAAGATTGAAAATCTATTTTCTCATCTTAGATTAAACATTTACTATTTTATATATTAATCATTTCTTATTTTATATATAATATTTTTAATTTTGTAAGGTTAGAGTTGTAAAAATACAAAAACAACACAAACTATACTAACTATTTGCTGGGTAGGGCGAGAAAAAAAGTAAAAAAATAAAGTGGTTGATTTACATGTAAATAGAAAGGGATCACCTAGGTATATTTTTTCATAAGTAGTTGACCTTTTATATAATAACATAAATAAATTATATAAAAATTGAGTAATATAAGAAAACTATTGGAGACCATCTATAATTATCATAGAAGATCTATAAAAATAAGAATTCTTGGTTGGGTTAGTAGTAAAAGTTGGGAATTTAGAGGAGGAAGAGGTTCATACACTTGATAAGGACCCCTCTATACCTTATTTAATAATACATATTATATCACATCACACTCAAGAATCTAGCATTTAGTTCCCTCCATCCTCACCCAAATTTCTTTCTAAGGAAGCATTTAAAGCCTTTATAGCTCCTTGAATAGACATCATGCCTAAATAATCTTCTAGATTATATAATCTCTTTATTGAGGATAAACCCTAAAGAGATTATACTCCTTCACCTTTTTTTATAATACCTTATATCCCTCTATAAAATTCTAAAATCTCTATTCATTACACACTAGGGAATACAAATATTCACAATGAATTTGAAAAGTGGGTGGCTGATGCTTTTGGTCTATGAACAAAAAGAGTATTCATGGAGGACCATCAAGAAGAGAATAATACCAATGAGTGTAAAATTTGATTTCCCCATCCATACCCCTAGGAAAAATGCATCTATGAATAATATCCCTTATTATACCCTCCTTAATTTTAGAGGAAAGTCAAATGAAGACCTAGATATATTCCTCTTTGAGTTTGATATATTATGACATAGATATGACTATAAATAAGATTCTAAAAATATAAATTTGTTTCCAAAAACACTCAAATATGTATATCTTAGATGGTTTATGGGACTGGGGAAGGATGCAAATTAAACATGGGAATAAATGAATAAGTTTATATCAAAGTATAAAGACTATTATTGAGGAATAAACTATAGAATGGATGACATATTCCATATATCACATAGGGAAGATGAATCACTAGAGGATTACTTGGAGAGGTTCATTATTGGCATATAAAAATCTATGTATATTGTAATAGATAAAGAATCCCTCAAATTAATATTCCTGAAGGGAGTTAGAGAAGATTGTTTGGAAAGATTACAACTAATGACTAGAGGAGATGTTTCAACATTATCCTTTGATTATTTAACAATTATATGTAATAAATACTCTATATTATCCATGAACAAAAACCATAAGAACAAGATACTTCCTTCATCTAATAAAATAGACTCTTGAAAATTGAGTTAATTAATATTTTGTAGGATAGGAAGCAAGACATCATTATCCATATGGCTACTTAACTAGATACATTGTATATAAGGAAAAATTAGGAAGAAACAAAAAAAACCTTGATGTCTTATTGTCCATATTATCACAAAAAGTAGACTACAAATGTCAAGATATGTAAGTAAAGGTGGATAACATAATAAACGAGAATACTAATACAGTGTAATTACATATAATAAGTAAAGATAGAGATCATATTTTTTATGTGCCTTAATGCAAGCAATATCCACCTAGGACATTTAATCAAGGTATGCCATCTAGTGATGTATTTCCAAATTCTTAATAATCAACTGACTAAAATGTGTATATAATAAAAAATGCATCATGTTTATAAATCTATTCTAGATCATAAAATATATAGCATACCTACACTTTTGATTGGGAATACATTTGTTAAGTGGAAGCATGACCCAAATCAGGGACCAATTGCTAAACACACCATGCTAGGAAGGGTTCCAAAGCCTATAGTTTAACACAATCATGCAAAAAACCTAAAAGAGTCCTAGGTTTAATGTTCACTCTATTCTAATAAATAAGAAAGTAAATATAATCTAGTGCACATCAACTGTTGTGGCACAAAGTGGGGGATTATAAACAAAACAAACTAAACTAAACATGCATAGGAGACATATACTCACATCAATGTATACAAAATCCTAATGCATGGGAGAGAATCATAAATATATTATCCATCTACTCTTACAAAGGAGAAATAAATTTAGGAATACTTACCTTGAAGATGAACCCACCGAGCCTCAATCTCTCCTTGGCTAAGGTGCTTCACAAGAGATTGGTGTGGTATGTAAGGATAACAAAGACAAATTAGCTCTAGTCTACAAAACCTATTTATGTATCCAAAAGACTTCTCCACAAGACAAGATCCATATCTCTAAATAAAGTATGAAAACCTAAGCTTTATTCCTCATGTAGAATGGTCAATAATAAGATGTTAATTTACACTTATTAATATTTGTTTCTCTATTCTCAAATGGTTGGAAATGAACTTGTATATATATGTAGATCTTGTCCTAAATCCTTTTAAATAGGTCAGTCATACAGGGTCAACCCAGTCGACCTTATATATTTTTAAAAGGTAAATTACTAGGCCTTGATCTAGGTTGGCCAAAGGGTTAACAAAAATCCAAGTGAAAAATATCCCTAACTAGTATAAGGTTGACCTTGTATAGTAACTAGAGGCTAAAAACTATACAAGGTCAACCTAGTCGACCTAGTACAAAAAATTGGTGAAAAGTGGTCAATGTAATAACAAGGAAGATAAATATGTGATAAATGTTTGGAATGGGTAAAACTAAGAATAATAATATTAGGTTAAATAGTTTTAGGATATAGGTGTATATATGGCAATTCGTAAAAGGAAAAATAATCTTAAGAAGCACTAATGTTCTGCCCACCACTTTTCTAGTGCACCCCTTAAGGCATACACCTAGAGGTATTAATAACTGATGGGTTCCTACAAGATAAAAAGTTATACTAAGTGAATTTTTTTTGAAAATATTATGTGTATATATATACCACACTCAAATCTCATCACGTGTCATGTGAGTGGAACACAGGATGGTACTTTGGGAAATAGAACATGATAACATACAATGATAATGCTAAATAAATTTTAGTATGTAGAAAATAATATAAATGAAAGGATATAATTATAAATCACATACCTTTACTCACCTTAGTGATGTAGATAAATAATTAGACTGCAAGAGATGTGAAGGTGTCCAATGTGAAGAACACTACGTGAACCTATAGAAATTAGTTCAAAAAATATCTAAAAATCAAAATATTTAGAATATAGGCATATAGTACTATAAAATGAGTTAAGGAAAAGATATGAGGGTATTAAGAAAAATTTCAAAATCAAGATTATTAAGGCAAGGCTATAATATTGAAGGAAAATGAATGATAAAATGATGGGAAAAGGATGACAAATGATGGAAAAATGAATGACAAATAAGTGTCAATGAATGACAAATGATTGTAGAACACATTAAATCATGTTGGAAAGTATGTAAAAAATAAATGTCAAAAATTAATGTAGAACATACTAAATAACATTGGGAAACATGTAAAACATGAATGATAAATCAAATATCAATGTAAGACAACTTGAACAAAGATATGTAAGAAAGTAAAAAGTAAGCTCATGTAAGATAGGAAAAAATAAAAACATGAAAGATGGAAAATAAAATGTGATTGAAGATGTGAGACAAACATGAATAAGGAATACATAAAGAGAAACATGTAATAATGGCAAATGCCATATATAGGATAAGTGAAGTAAACAAGAATATGATGAATAAATGAAAATCAAAAGCTCTAAAGGATGAAAAATATAACTTAGTGCTTATTCTAAGATACAATGTAAGAAAACACAACCACCTAATGACATGAATATTATGACAATGAAATGGTGTGGTAAATAAATGATGTAAGGGTGTAATCCATAGTTGCTCAAACATGTTATTTTGGTTTAAGGATAGATAAAATTGAAACAAGGTAGTGCTAGCATGTTTTTAAGAGGTGAAGAAAAAGGAATAATAGAAGAGGAAAAAAAATTTTGAATCATAATTTATCTATCAAGGGGGATAAATGAATATGTGGAGGGGAAAATGAAGGAAAAACCTAGGTAGAGGAACTCTTTATCAAAGTTAAGACACTCAAATTGGGTTTTTCAAAACAAGAGGACTTTCAACCTTAAGGACATTGAAGATATTCTCTTGGTCACACAAGTATTAGGTTATCAAATTTAGTATATATATCATCCCATGAAGGCTATATGCATGAATATTAAAATGGACCTACCTCCCTAAAATGTGCTCCTCATTTCTTAGGACCCCTTACAGAGTTGTCAATCTACTATGAAGATTGGTTTTTTGAGTGAGAAAGTAGGTATCACCTTAGAATTTGTTGTATTCCCCTATTCCAATTTGATGGCATATCACACCCTAAAGGACCTCAGTTATATGTGAGGCCAACTATGGAGTTTGAGATTCAATTGGAGATAGGAGATATGCTTATAATCACATATTTTAGTGTGATGTTAACTTTTGAGATTTATATGTTACCTTATGTAAATCATTGCCTTTTGTTTCAAATGATTTGAATTTTAACTTTCTTGATGTGTTTTTATATTCATCCTCCATACATATTTGGAAAACCAAACATGGGTGCTAAACATGACTTTAATTTGAATACTTGGGACAAGGTTAGATAACTTCAAAGAGGATTGGGTCTAAGATTATCATAAATATAGGTGAAATAAAAGTGTTATCTTGACTTTTACCTTGTTTTATCTAATGTAGAGTGAAAAGAAAGGGGAAATTGAGAGGAATGATACATGGAAAATTTTGATTTACTTCAAATCATAAAAAATGTGAAAAAGTGTAAAAAGGTATCCAATGATAGTAAAGGATAATTCCTTATCATAAGAATGAGGAAAATGGAGGGGAAAAATGCTAACATAAATTATTGTGAAAATTTCATCTATCAAAAGAAATAAAATATAAAGTTGAGAACAAGGATCAAAAACTATTTTCTAGAAAAGGAATGACAAGATGATAATTTTATGAGGAGGGCCAGGTCCTATCCATATTATTACACTATACTTCATAAAATAAAAACCCATGATGGTGCCAAAAAGAAACATGTGAAACGACAAAATGAGAAAAGAAGCAAAGGTGGTATTTTTTGAGGATGTATAGGTCCTATCCATGGTCTTATGTTATAAACTCATAAAAGAGAAACCCATGGGGTGAATGCTAAATAAGGGGGAAAATAATCATAAAACTAAGGTAAAGAATATATATATATATATATATATATATATATATATATATATATATATGAGGGCAAAAATGAAAGCAAATGCTAAATGTAATGTGAAATAAAACCAAAGAATGTAAAGGAAAAAAAATTATGCTAGTAAAATGAAATTAAAATAAATAAAGTGAAAAAAAAAAAAGAAACCTAAGATAAAAATATCAATTAATATCTATTATAATATCTATATCAAAGATGATGATGTGAAATATAAGTTTGTAAGTCTTAAAAGGTTTCTTGAAGTTGAATTTTGTTGGTATTATGCATTGTAGAATAAGAGTGGGCATAATAAGATGCCCCAATGGGTATGTGGGTGTAGGGATGGGCATCATAATATTCCCTAAAGTATACATGGACATGTGTATGGGAATCACAAGATGCCCCAACATGTGAGGTGGAGTGAGGTAACATTAAACTATTAAAATGGTTTGTATTGGGTTGGTAGGTATATTCAGATATATGAAAACATGTTAGTTTGTTAGATTTTAAGGAGGGTGAATGTGACATATGATGTGTAGGAGAGGTATAAGGAGATAAAGGAGGTAAAGGAGGACCATGTATGATGTGCATTAGAGTAGGTATTTAAACTAGGTACTATTCTAGTTCATGTGGCCTAAGAGGTTGAGGTTCAATGGATGCTACAATATGTTTAAAGTTGTTCATGTTAGCTATCCTTTCCTTATTGGTGTAGGAATAAGGATCAACTATGGTTTGAAAAAAATTATAAGATGAGGTATAGGTATGGGATGATTATTGTTGATAATCAAGTAGCTGATTTTGATGTGATTTTAGTTCTTGATATTGAATTTAAGAATCTTGAAGATAGTCTTGATAACATTGTTTTGTTAGAGTATCAAGACTAAAATACAAACCAAGTAATCAAGAAATAACAAAATGGTGAAGATCATGACAATACTCAATAGAATTACCTATATTATCATGCCACCAAAAAACATTATTAGGATTTTACCATTTTGGAGGAGGTTTGGAAGGATCAAAGTTCATGGGTTTAGAGGGTGGTAATTTATTTTTAAGTTCTTCTAGACTCAAGGGTGGGTGGGTTGGGTTAAAATTGGTTTTATTGGATGCTCCATTTAGAGGTTGGGGAGGCTATGAGGAATCAATGTTATGAAAAAATGATTGGAAATGTTATTTAGTAGTTTTTTGAGATGGTTTAAATTGAGTCATAATAATTTATTGCCATTTTACTTGGTCTAAGGATTCATCTAAAGTTTAAAGTGAAAAGATTCAAACTTTGTATTGAAGTGGAGGTTTAAGAGTAGTGACAAATAGTTTTAAAAGAGTATCGTCATTCATGTTATTATCCACTTTATGAGTGAGATACTTCCATTATTTGATAAAAATATGACCACATTCATTAGGAAGTTTCTTGTTATTGATGAAATGTGTAAGGTAATTTTTAGGAAGGTCATCATGTTGGAATTCCTTCACTAGAGCATTGATTAAATGTTTTAGTTTTGAGATGGAATGTCTATGAATTTAGTTATACCATTCAAGTGCATCACCCTACAATGTTTTGGATAATATCTTGGTGGTAGAGAAGGTGTTAGTTTGGACCCATTCCTTATAGATATTACCAAAAGAATTAATAAATATATTAGGGTCCTTAGTCCCATTATATGTGATAGTTGGACAAATGTTTCCAATATATATGGATGCAATGAATGGGGATAAAGGTTTATTTTTAAGATGTCGAAGAATTTTTTTATTCATTAGAGTTTGAGGGATAATATTCCCATCAACATATCTAAGAGGAGGAGGGAAAAAAATTTTATTTGGTTGAGACATGATGATTTAAGGTGGTTGACTAGTCATGTTTAATAAATTTTGTTGCATGTTTATCATCTGAGATTGATTGGTTGTTTTCATGATGTTCATTTATTGTATGACTTGTGCAAGGAGTTGATTGTATCAATAGGTGGGTTGGTGTTTGTAGGAGGGGTACTATTGTTTATAAGAGGGGGATTGGTAGTGTTGGTGGGAGGAGGATTCTTTATAAGTCTAGGATTCCCTAAATTAGTGTTAGTTGTCTTAAGTGTGGTAGAACAAGAAGGAAGGATAATAAATCCACCATTATTTTGAAGAGTGTAACTAATATTATCACCAAGGTTTTTAAATAATTGGGAACCATTTATATTATTAATTTGAGTGGTTTCAACTATGTTATTTCAAGAAGTGATAATACTAGGTGCTCTTATCATGGGTGTAACAAGAGGATTATGAACATTGGTAGTAATAGGTGGAACATATTGTGAGGTTCTAACATTTGATGTAGATGGGTTGATGAGTTTAAGAATTATAGGTTTAAAAGGTGTAAAAGAGGTGTAAGGTATATGATTGTCATGGTCTAAGATTTGTCTAATAGTATTCTCTAGATCTACTATATGGTATGGGGTAGCTCAAGATTGAGAAGATTTTAAACCATAAGATGAAGATCTATACCATAAATATTTGTCTTTTATGGTGTACAAGTAGGGTAGGAGAGAACAACCCATGTAAATTTGAAATGGGTTGAGAATCTTAAAAAATAATTTGATAAGAGGCTTCATGATACCAAGGAGTGGTTATCATAAGGTTATAAGGAAAAATAGGGAAAAATTTGGCAAATAGGGAAGGCAAAAAATAGTACAAGGTTGATTGGGTTGACCTAACATAGGAAATAGGGCCTATAAATAGTATATAGTCAATTGGGTGAACCCAATACATCAAACAAACACTAAGAAAGTATACATGGTTGATTGGGTTGAACCAATATGGTAGATAGGGAAATTAGAAAGTCTAAAATAGATTATGAACTGAAAATAAGATAATTTTTGTAAGTAATTTTGAGAAATAAGAATAAAAGGGAAACAAAAAATCAATTGGATTAATGATATATAATTCAATTAGGACACATAACATAAAACCTTTCACCAATGATGGCTAATGTAATTTTTTAAAATACAAAATAAAATTGACCAAAGAGCAAGCAATCAAATTAGAAAGTAAATAGCTAACTAATTGGTCAACCTAAATTTTTATTAGATTATTAAGAATATGATTTTAAATGTGATGGGAAGTTAGCTATAAGCAAGGAAATATAAAGTAATATAAGGATGGTTTCAGGTAATTTGGGATGAAAAGGATTTGTACTGGTAATGATACAGGCTTGGTATTGGATCCTACCCCCTCATTTCACACAATACAATGATAAAGGTGTTAGGTGCTTATCCATAATATACAATTAACCATGCTTTATATTTGACTAGAACATCAAGTCAACTTACCCCTTGGTAATGAAATCCAAGTAGGTTGGCCTTAGGTAGATAAATATTAAAATTATTGTTTAGATTTTATGATTTGGTCATGTGTGTATAAAATAGAAAATAGTGAAACTAAATGATTTATTGAAAACCACCTAATTAAATTATGTGATTTATTATATGCATGCAAATAATAAAAAAAGAAAGTGTGAGCTAAATTAATAGCATATAAAGTAAATTCCATCTTTGAAGTAAGGTATAATGTTGATATAGTCAATAGTGTGTTCACAAAATAAAGAACAAGGTTGACATGGTCGAACCTATACTATAAAAGCAAGGTCTAAAAATGAAAAAGGTTGGTAGAGTTGATCCAATTATCCAAACAACACATAGAACATAGGACTAGGTCAGTAGGGTTGATCTAGTTGACTGTACAGAGGTAATTTTAAAGATTATAAATTATACAAGGAAACACTGTAAAGAAAGAGATAGTGAGATACAAAGGAACCTTTTTGGATCAAATATGTAGATAATGAATATTGTTGTTCAAAAACCTTGATATATGCTTGAAAATTCTCTAACTAGGTTGATTGGGTCAATCAAGCTTTGCAAAAACCTATTGCTAAGTGCCTTAAAATGTACAAGGTCAATTGTATTGACCTAGTAGTTTGGAATAGATGTTTGAAAAGATAAAAACCTATACTAGGTTGATAGGGTCAATCAAGTAGCCTATACCTAAAATCATATGCACAAAATTTAGATACTAGGTCAACAAAGTCGATTCAATATGGAAAATATATGATAAAAATAATGATGAAAGAATGAAATGATGAAATAAGGTAAACAAATCCTATAAGGGTTAGTTTATGTTAGGTTCACTAGAATGTATGTAATTATAAATGCATCATGTCTATAAATCAATCCTAGCTCAAAGAAGATAGAGCATACCTACACTTTCAATTGGGAATACATTTGTTAAGTAGGAGCATGACCAATATTAGGATCCACTAGACCTAATTAGGAGATCACTTGTCATAATACAGCATGATAAGAAGGCTTCCAAAGCCTGTAGTCCAACATAATCATACAACAACCCTAAAAGAGTACTAGGTTTAGTGTTCACTCTATTCTAATAAACAAAAAATTAAATCTAATCTAGTGCACACGAAATATTATGCCACAAAGTGGGGATTAGAAACAAAACAAACAAAATTAAGCATGCATATAAGACATATACTCATGTCAATGTATATGGATTCCTACTATATGGGAGAGAATCACAATTACATTATCTATCTACTCCTACCAAGGATAAATAAATTTAGGAATAATTGCATTAAATACAAACCTATCCAGCCTTAATATCTCCCTTGGAAAAGGTGCTTCACAAGATACTTTTGTGGTATGTAAGGATAATAAAGAAAAATCAGCTCTAGACTACACAACCTATCTATGCATCCAAAAGACTTCTCCATAAGACAAGATCTATATCTCCAAAGAAAGTATGGAACCCTAAGCTATATTACTCAAGTATAATGGTCAATAATTATATGTTCATTATAAATTATTCTTATTCACTTATCTATTCTCAAATGGTTAGAAATTAACTTGTATAGATAGGTAGATATTTCCCTAAATCCTTCTGAATATGTTGGTTGTATAGGGTCGACCTAGTTGACCCTATATGTTTTTGAGAGGTAAATCACTAGGTCCTAAGATAGGTCATCCAAAGGGATAACAAAAATCTAAGTGAAAAATGTCCTTAAATATTACAGGGTTCACCCTATCGACCCTATATAATAATTAGAGACTGAAAACTTTATAAGGTTGACCTAGTATAGTCAACTAGTGAGAGGGGGTCAATTCAAGAACAATGAGGATAAAGATGTGACAAATGTTGGGAATGGGTAAAACTAAGAATAATAACCTTAGGGTAAATTTTTTTAGGAGACAAGTGTGTAGATTTCAAGAGGAAAAAGGGTCAACAATATTATGAAGCACCAATGGTATACCAAACCCTTTCTTGGTGCACCCCTTAAAGTATGCACTTAGAGAGATTGAGACTCTACGGGTTCCTACAATATACAAAGTGTTATTAAGTGATAAAAGTTGTAAAATATTATGTGTATAAAGAATAAACATAATTCATGGACACCCATAGATTTTTTTTGTCTAAGTAAAATAACCTAACCCAAAATAGTTGGCAACCATCACAAAGCAATTGACAACCACCTCAAAACTAGTCTTGGAAACCTCCACACCAAAACCAATAATTGTGTCATCCTTCCAACCCATGGAAACACTAATAGAGTAATATCTAACCTTTTTTCAATTATAATGATGGCTTCCCATAGAAAAAATATTTCTATCAATGACCACAACCAACCTTAATTCTAAAAACCAAACCATCTCTTAGATAACCACATATATGTACCCAACCTATGCCAAACTACATAAATAAGTTGGTTTAGCCAACAAAAACCATTTAAATAATTCCATATATAACTTACACATTAGATATAAACAAATCACACCTTCATTCATGATATATTCTATCCCAACCCACCTCACCCATGATCATGGAACTACCTGAGGAGATTCTAGCCATCCATACTAATCCATAATCCTATGAACCCATTACTACTCCTAAACCAAGGTCCACTATAACAAAATAATGGTCCACGAACCCTCATTTTATTGACATGTTGAATATCTAATGTCTTGACCATGAACCAAAATTTGATATTCTAGGATAATTGAAGAATGTGTATCTCAATATTCCACTATTGCAAGCTATCAAATATGTTCCCATTTATATGAAATTTCTTTGTGAATTATATTTAACAAAATCTACCTTAAAAAGGATGGATACCAAAACTATCAAAGTAGTTGGCCAACTTGCATACAACATGTTAGGCAATATAATTCCACCCAAGTACTCTGATCTAGGTAGTTATGTAATCAATTTTAACATTAATATCCAGCTTATACCAAATACATTAATTGATTTAGGAATATCAATAAATTTTATGACTATGGAAACCATGGACAAACTTGGACTCATTTTTTTCCCCAACACCTACTATCTAACAAATGGATAATATTAACTATTAAACTTAAGGGGAAGATTAAATATCTAGTCATCACTATGGATTTTTAGGAATATCCAATAGATTTCATCAATCTCCAACCAAAAACTAACTATGAGGTTACCCATTTATCCTAGGGAGGCCATGGCTGGTTAAAACTAATTCCTTCATTGGCTAAAAGTCAAGAAAAATTATGATTTCAAATGGAAATGAAACTAGGAAATTAGTTATATATCCACTATCCAAATTTTCCTGTGAAGAAGACTAACCTCCTTGGGTAGAGTGCATAAATTGGAAACATGTTTCTTTTCACACTTATGCACACTTGACCATAGAACATATATCAAATATACATATAAAGACACACTCCTTTCTCATGTTTTAAAAAATACCTATCAAGAAGACCCTAAAATAGGTAATCTCTTGCAATGTACAACATGTCCTCTTGAAAATATTTTCATCGATACTAGTCCCTCTAAACTTGTAATAGACATTAGAACCTTCCATCAATGATTATCACACCATTTCAATTATGCCCATTGATTAGTAACATTGAATCCATGTTTTTCATATCCATACAAGTGGAAATCCTTTTGGGGAAACCCATTAATATCAATAAGAAGTTGACACCTAAACAAGAAACCAAGTTAGTCACTATGATCCAAAAGTAGAAGATAGAATCTACTTGGGATTTTCATGATATGATAGGTATCCCTCAAGATTTATAGACCTATCAAATTTATGATATTATATAGGTTTGATATAAAATGTTAAAAGATAAAAAAACATTTTAAAAAGGCATTGTAGTCGATTAAATGTTTGACTAAATATTATATACTCATAATACATTAGATATTGGTTATTATTGAATGATTTAGGAAATCATTGTTATTACAAAGCTTGTTTTGGATAGCATGTTAATGTTAAATATTGATCTTCGATTTCATACTAGTATTACCATACTATGTATCTAATACATTGGTTGTATGGTTGACATTACATGGGAATCTAATATCAACTAAGTTGATAGTTGTTGCATGGAATATCATGAAGTTTTTGACTTATGGTTTATTGTTTATTTGGTCAATTTGTAAAGTTGATGGTGATAGAGTGATAAAACAATGTCTGTCATGAAAATATTTTATTAAGAATATAATATGATTATTTATGGATTCAAGAGAATCGTCAAGATGATTAGGGGTTTTAATAATCCATTGAATTTAGTTAAGAATCATTTTGGAGGTGACTATGTTTTCATGGTGACAGATTCTAGAAGTTGGTTGAGGTATTTGGGAATGCATATTTTTGAGTCAATTAACCTATCATGAATGGTAGAGAATTATAAGGTAATTAAGTGGATAGAAAAGAATAATAAGAAGAGAGAAGGGGATGTGAATGGGACAACTCATGAGATATAGAGAGGAAGAGATAAAAGATATGAAGGTGATAGTCTAAATAAAAGAGGAAGGAATATATATGTCTTCTTTTGATTTCATAAGTAAGTTTTATAATTCAATACCTGTGTGTGATATTTTTTATAAAATGTATTTTCAAATTTATTTTGGTTACTATTTTTTCAATTCTTTATAAAAACTTTAAAATTATGAAGGGCCATATATAGGGCCCTGTGTAGGGCTTGGCCTCCATAGAACCTTGCATCCAACCTAGGGTAACCTGAGGAGGTTGGGGTAGAGCTTTAGGTCCTTGCCATGATTGATATATACTTTATAAGATCTTTCCTAACCATATTTATAAATTTTAATATTAATTTTCAAGCATAAAAGATTATTCTAATTGGTGTGTGTATGTGTGTGTGTGTGTGTGTGTGTAATTTGGATTGAGCTATTTGTTTTGAGCTAGGTTTTTATATTGTCATTTAGGTATAATGAAATATAACCTTAAAAACATTTGTATGTATGATTATTTAACTATTTAATCCAATTCAAACTTTTTGGGTTAATAATGTGTCTTTCAAGGGTTATGAATATGAATGTGTGTGTGTGTGTGTGTGTGTGTGTGTGTGTGTGTGTGTGTGTGTGTGTGTGTGTGTGTGTGTGTGTGTGTGTGTGTGTGTGTGTGTGTGTGTGTGTGTGTGTGTGTGTGTGTGTGTGTGTGTGTGTGTATTTATGATGAAGTGTTAGGCTTTAACAGGTGAACTATATATGTAGAACCCAACTACGTGAAAAAGGTAACTATTATTTCTAAATAATACTAAGTGCTTTCCCATGCTCATGAGATGGTGATGGAGTGTAGATAGAGATCATGTGTTTCCTAATGACATCCTCTAAGGATTTTAATATTTTTGAACACCTTGAATCTTCATGGTCAGTCCCATTATAATAGGATCAAGATAGGTTAGACTTATTTTTGGATTTGGAAGATTATCTAGTTTTATATTTAAAAGTGCTAGTGGGATTAGGTGCATTTTAAGGTAGAGAAGTGTTTTTATTCTTATGCTTAGATTTTACCTTAGACTTAAGATGTAAGGCCACTAATGATAGTTCACCTATTAAAGCCTAACAATTCATCATACATACACACACACACACACACACACACACACACACACACACACACACACACACACACACACACACACACACACACACACACACACACACGCACACACACACACACACACACACACACACACACACACACACACACACACACACACACACACACACACACACACACACATGTATCATGAATAGTAATACTTTAAATGAATTTTTTTTTAATGAATTTATTAGATGAAGCATTTATATAATGAACTAGTGGTTATGGTTCTAAATTGGATTTATTTAGATTTAGATTTAATGAATTTGTACATATAGGGAAACAATACAATTGTATACTCTCATATATGTTATATTATGCATACTTTTTTATATAAATAGATTTGGAATCTTTGTTTTTGTCACATCAGGGAACCCAAGTATGGGTAGTGATTAAGTACTACAGGTTAGCACTCAGCCTTATGCATATAAACATACCCAAATATATATTAATCTCAAATGATAGAGTTAATTTTTAAAATTGCTCAATATATATGAATTGTGCTTATATTTTAATGTGATTATGTATTATTGATTATTTGGATATATATGTACTATGTAAGAATTTTCTTAATCAATAGAGGGACCAGATATATATGATTAAATTATGTGTTTTACTTTATTTATGTGTCCAAGTCTGAGTTGTAATAAACAATACCTGAGTTGGGTAGTTGATTATGTATTATTGTTGTTTTATTAAACAAGACTAAAGTTGGGTATTTGGTTGTGTGTTGTTATTTTTTTATTAAACAATACCCAAGTTGGGTAAATATGTTTATGTTATTATATTTTGTTTGTATGAATTAATATTAATTGGAAAAATTAAAATGGATTGATTGGATTTCATTGATTAAATAGTTTGGTGAATAAATGTGTAACTAAGTTTGACTTATAAAAATCTATGTTTTATTTATCATAAGCAACCGAAATTTCTTAGTTTAATGAAAAAGGTTATGGGGCCTTTGTTTGTAAATTGACTATATACTTAATGTATACAATATACTCTAAGGAAAATAATAGTGGATGTCATCTTAGTAGTATATGGTATAAAATGAAGCGTTTATAATATATTTATATATGTGAATATGTATGTGTGTTTGTGCATGCATGCATAGGACTGTGTTATAAGTATAATTATCATAATAGTGTGTAAAAGGTACTTATTTATATTTGGATAGTATAAAAGCATTAAAATATTTTAATTAAGAGTTTAAATATAAAACATTTAAGATGTTTTGGATTGGCTTTTGTTATAAGTGGATTATAAATAATTTATTAAGATTGTGTTATAATGTTGTTTCATAGAGAAATAATATTATAAGTTACTTAGTGTTTGAGTAACTAAAAGTCTACATAATCAATAACTAAATGGTATACCTGAATGGTATATTATATTGAGGATTGATTCTATTTATTATATGTAATAAACTAGATGTATGGATTCATTTCACTACATTTGATGGAATAAATGAATGTATGCAATATTTCTGTACATAGAATAAACTTGATTATCTTAAGTGAAATATTATGAATGAACCTATTAGTTTTTATATTACTTTTTATTTTATTAAATATTTCATTCATGACCCTAATTGATTAATGGACAGATTTCATTGGCTTAATTAATTCAATTAATATAAGATAAGGTGTAATCTGATTGAGTGGTGTGTATGAATTTGACTGATACTATAAATCATTTATTATTAAAATATTTGGCTAATGTAATGTTTGATAAACATTGTCCTTTCATATGTTGATATAGTGTTCATATTTGTGTGATATCATATTAGAATCAATTTTTTTATGGTAAGCATTACGTATTATATATATTTAACACATGGGTTCTAGGTGGTTACTCTAGATTCCCACACCATAATTATCTACCCATACAAGAAGGAGGGCCATCCCATTATTTGGGAGATAGTACAGGGGATTTGTGGTCTATGTTTGGTGTGGAAAAGTGCTTGAATGTCTTCCTCTCACCTAGAGTACTATACTTGAGACCACACTTGATATTACATATTGATACTTGAGTCATGGATATTCTTGTGTCATGGAGACTCTACTTAGAGGATATTTGTAGCATGTTTTATCATTTGAGATATTTTTATGTATTGCTGAAAATTGTAAAATTTATACATTATAATTCTATAGCAATGGCTGTAATGTTGTACCAATTGTGGATGAATTTGTACTATTTCAATAATGATTATATGCAATATTTATTATTGTTTTAGTATTGATCATGATTTATTTATTTGTTCATGGTGATCCTTAGCTAAGTGGATTAGATATAAATTTTTTGGTCAACTAATTTAATATGATCATTTAAAGATCACTGGTTAGGTTTCTCATCATGATATATATATGTTGAATATTTGTATTTAAATTTAAAAAATAAATTCTTGTAATATATTAGTAAAACCCATTGGGGTTGTTACATTGTGGCATCAAAGGTGAGGCTCAAACTCTAGGACTTAATGTGTCTGCTTATGTAAACTTATTCACCTGATAAACATGAAGAAAAATGATGCACATTAGAATAATAGGTGAGGTTAGTTTGAATACTAAACCCATTATTTATCAAAATTATTTTTCCACTAAGATGTAAAATTAGATGAAATATTCGCAACCATGAAAGATACTAGGGACTAACTCATGGCCCTAGAATAGGAAGTGCATGGTAATGAAGAGGAGAAATCTCAAGAGGAATGTAAAGAGCATCATGATTACTAAGAACATATTCAATAATAGAGGAATGAGGAGGTCACACAAGATGAAAGAGATTGAATAGATGAAGAGTTAACATGTGACATGAAAAAGGTGAATTCACCCAATTTTGATGGAACTATGTTAGGAGATGGAGCTAAAGCATGATTGATAGAAATGGAGAAGTACTTCAAGATTTAGAATTATTTTGAAGTCTTGAAATAATTCTAGGGAGATTATAATCTTGTTGGTCAATTAATGACTTGGTGGGAAAATAATAAGGTTCAAATGAACCTCAACTCAACCACCATCACTTAGGAATAGTTTGTGACATTATTTAGGTCATGAAGGCTTCCACAGTTGTACTTCAATCAAAATCTTATGAATTTTTAGAATATTAAGAAAGGGGATTTAATGGTGAATGAATACTAGGAGAAATTTACTAAGCTTATTAAGTATGTACCTCAATATCAAGTGGATGAGAGGTTTAGAATCAAGAAATTCATCATGGGATTGAAACCCCAAATTGGCTATGAAGTAGATGTGCTGGTCCATCTACCATGGATCAAGTGTTTGATAAGGTGGTCAAGCAAAAAAAAAATCTAAAATATATTTCCTAAGTTATAGATAAGTTTAAAAATAAATTAATAAGTTATAAACCAAATTTAAAGAAGAAATAGAAGCAAAAGAGTGGATATCCAAGGTTTAATTCAAAAATTAGGATATAGAGTGCAATAGTGGTCTAGTTAAAAAGAAACCTAGTAATGGTTTCAAGGGTGGATTCAAGGGAAACCAATAGAGTGAGAAGAAAGGAATAGTTGGAGATTTTTTAATTTATAGAGGTGACAATTTTGCTTGAGAATGTCCTCAAAACAAATCTAAAAACAAGGTTTCATCTTCTCAAGAAGGTATATTTCATCAATAGATTCATGCAAATGTTGATAATCGACAGGATAAATATCAAGCTTCACGTATAGAATTATCAAGTATTTTGTGTAACCTTATAGTTTATATTTTAATTGATTCAAGAAATACAAAATGTTTTATTTATCCTATAATGCTTAGTAAATTGACTAAAAAGGATGGAGTAATGGTAAATGCATGTTTGGTACAATATGGGAATGAGTCAAGCGTCAAAGTTGACAAGTGTCTATTCAAAGTAGAGATTACATTGCCTGAGTTCACTATGGTAGTAGATATTTATGAAATATAATTAGGATCATATGATGTGATCCTAGGAGTCAATTTGCTTTTGAAGCATAAATCCAAGGTTGACTATTTTCTGAAGAAGGTGAAGTGTCAATATGATTTCATAAATTAGACACAACTTTAGGGTGATAAAAATGAGTTGAGACTTAAGAATATTTATAAAATTCAACTCAATAAATATTAAAGTAAGATATTCTAGGAATTTATAAACAAGATTAATGAGTTGGAAGAATCTAACCATCTATTAAATATTATCCTTTTCTAAGAAATTTCCATGACATTTTTCTAAATTATTTATGAAGATTTACACCAAAGCATGATTTTGATTTATTGATTGATATCATAGATAGATAATAATATAAATATAAGGAACCTTGTAGAATGAAAACCATATAATTTGCTGAGTTAAAGGCACAACTTCAAGAGTTATTGTCAAAAGGTCTGATTTGACTTAGTGTGTCATCATGGGGTACTATAATTATCTTTGTCAAGAAGGATGACACTCTTTAATTATGTATAGACTATATAATGTTTAATAAAGTAATGATTAATAATAGATATCTATTTCCATGCATTGATGATCTCTTTGATCAAATATGAGAGGCTACAAGCTTTACTAAGATTTATCTTAGTGTAGGGTATCACTAGTTGAGGATTCATGAAGAGGATAATCTTAAAATAGCATTCAAGACCTGATATGGGCACTATGAACTCATAGTGTTACCATTTAGATTGACAAATTCTCTAGCATCATATATGAATCTTATGAATAGTGTGTTTAGAGATTATCTAGATCATTTTGTATTGGTCTTTCTTAATGACATTCTCATTTATTCCAAGGATGAGGAAGAAAACTTACAACATCAAGAATTGGTTTTATAAACAATTTTTGTAACATGTATTGTATGGAAAATTATCTAAATGTGCATTTTTACAAAAGAGGGTGCAAGATTTAGGACATATTATCTTAGTTGATGGTATTTTAGTGGATCTAGCAAAGATAAGAGCCATTATGGAGTGGCCAACACCAAATAATGTGCATAAAGTAAGGTATTTCATGGGATTAGTGGAATATTATAGGACATTCATTCAAAATTTCTCTATGATAGATAATCCAATTACCTGTTTTCATCAAAAGAATAAGATTTTCATCTAGTTAGATAAGTGTGAGGTAGCCTTTTAAGAGCTAAAAAGGAGGCTTACTTTAGCACCAATGCTAAGACTTATCAATCCTAATGGTCAATTATTAGTAATCATCGATGCCTATGGGGATGGAATTGGAGGATTTATTATTTAGGATGGTTTATTGGTAGCCTATGAGTTTAGAAAATTGAATCCATGTGAGGTGAATTATTTCCCTCATTACCTAGAGCTTACAGTAATTGTTTATACTTTGCAAGTTTTGAGGCATTATCTATTGGAGAAATAATTTTATCTCAAGACTAATAACTTAGGACTCAAGTATATTTTCACCCAACTAAATCTGAATGCTCATCAAAGAACATGGTTAGAGTTTTTGTTTGACTATGATTTTGATATTAACTATATCAAAGGTAAAGAAAATTGAGTAACTATTGCTTTAAGATATAGAAAGTACATAATAGTCATGGATACTAAAAATATTAATTTTAATGATCAAGTGACTAAATTATAGCTAGGAGATGAATTCTATAATCAAGTTAGGAAAGTGTTTTCTAAGAATCCTTAGAATCCTAACTATAAAGGAATTATGATAGAGAATATGTTATTTTGTGATTAATTGTAAGATGTATGTGCTTGATAGAGAGAATTTGATGAGAATAAATCTAAAGGAAATACCTAATTACCCATATTTAGGACATCTAGGAGTGACCAAGTTCATGGTTGAGCTTAGACCACTTTATTTATAGAAAGGAATCAAGAGTGATGCAACACATATTATGTCTCATTATCTAGAATGTCAACTTGTCATTCATGGACACCCACAAAAGAAAAAAAAACTTGTTTTAGTAAAATAACCTAACCCAAATAGTTGGTAATCATCCTAAAGTAATTTGCAGCCACCTCAAAACTACTCTTGAAAACCTCCACACCAAAACCAATAATTGTATCATCCTTCGAACCCATGGAAACACTAATAGAGTAATATACAACCTTGTTTCAATTATAATGATGGCTTCCCATAGAAAAAATATTTGTATCAATGACCACAGCCAACCTTAATTCTAAAAACCAAACCATACCTTAGACAACCACATATACCTACCCAACCTTTGCCAAACTACATAAATAAGTGTGTTTAGCCAACACAAACCATTTAAATAATTCCATATATAACTTACACATTAGACATAAACAAATTACACCTTCATTCATGATATATTTTACCCCAACCCACCTCACCCATGATCATGGAACTTCTTGTCGAGATTCTAGCCAACCATAGTAATCCATAATCCTATGAACCCATTAGTACTCTTGAACCAAGTTCCACTATAACAAAATAATGGTCCACCAACCCTTATTTTATTGACATGTTAAATATCCAATGTCTTGACCAAGAACCAATATTTGATATTCTAGGATAATTGAAAAATGTGTACGTCAATATTCCACTATTGAAAGCTATCAAATATGTTCCAATTTATATGAAATTTCTTTGTGAATACTTAACAAAATATGCCAAAAAAGGATGGATCCCAAAACTATCGAAGTTGTTGGCCAACTTGCATACATGTTAGGCAATGTAATTCCACCCAAGTACTCTGATCTAGGTAGTCCTATAGTCAATTTTAACATTAATTTCCAACTTATACCAAATACATTAATTGATTTAGGAATATCCATCAATGTTATGGCTATGGAAACCATGAACAAACTTGGACTCATTTTTTTCCCAACACCTACTATCTAACAAATGGATAATAGATTAACTATCAAACTTGAGGGGATGATTAAATATCTAGTCATCACTATGGATTTTTAGGAATATCCAATATATTTCATCAATCTCCAACCAAAAACTAACTATGAGGTTACTCACTTATCCTAGGGAGGCCATGGCTAGTTAAAGCTAATTCTTTCATTGGCTACAAGTCAAGAAAAATGTTGATTTCAAATGGAAATGAAACTAAGAAATTAGTGCTATATCCACTATGCAAACTTTCCTATGAATAAGATCAACCTCCTTGGGTAGAGTACATAAATTAGAAACATGTTTATTTTCACACTTTATGCACACTTGACCATAGAACATATATCAATTATCAATATCAAGACATACTCCTTTCTCATGTTTAAAAAAATAATTATCAAGAGGGCCCTAAAATAGGTAATCTCTTGAAATGTAAAACATATCCTCTTTAAAATATTTTCATCGATACTAGTCCCTCTAAACTTGTAATAGACATTAGAACCTTCCATTAACTATTATCACACCATTTCAGTTATGCCCACTGATTAGTAACATTGAATCCATGTTGTTCATATCCATACAAGTGGAAATCCTTTTGGGGAATTCCCTTAATATCAATAAGAAGTTGACACATAAACAAGAAACCAAGCTAGTCACTATGATCCAAAAGTAGAAGACAAATTCTATTTGGGATTATCATGATATGATAGTTATCCCTCTAGATTTATAGACCTATCAAATTTATGATATTATATAGGTATGATTTAAAATGTCAAAAGATAAAAATCATTTTTAAAAGGAATTTTAGTAGATTAAATGTATGAATAAATATTATATACTCATAATACATTAGATATTTGGTATTATTGAATGATTTAGGAAATCATTGTAATTACAAAGCTTGTTTGGGATGGCATGTTAACATTAAACATTGATCTTCTATTTCATACTAGTATTAGCATACTATGTATCTAATAAATTGGTTGCATGGTCAACTTTACATGGGAATCTAATATCAACTAAGTTGATAGTTGTTGCATGGCATATCATGAAGTTTGTGACTTATGGTTTATTGTTTATTTGGTCAATTTGTAAAGTTGATGGTGATATAGTGATAAAACAATGTCATGCAAATATTTTATTAAGAATATAATATGATTGTTTATGGATTCAAGAGAAGTGTCAAGATAATTAGGGGTTTTAATAATCCATTGACATTAGTTAAGAGTCATTTTGGAGTTGACTATGTTTACATGGTGACAGATTCTAGAAGTTGGTTGAGCTATTTAGGAATGCATAATATTGAGTCAATTAACCTATCATGAATGGTAGAGAATTAGAGGGTGATTAAGTGGATAGAAAAGAATAAAAATAAGAGAGAAGGGGATGTCAATGGGACAAATCATGGGATATAGAGAGGAAGAGATAAAAGAGAAGAAGGTGATAGTCTAAAGAAAAGAGAAAGGAATATGCATGTCTTCTTTTGAGTTCATAAGTAAGTTTTATAATTCAATACATGTGTGTGATAATTTTTATTAAATGTATTTTCAAATTGATTTTGGTTACTATTTTTTCAATTGTTTATAAAATTTTAAAAATTATGAAGGGCCATATATAGGGCCTTGTGCAGGGCTTAGCCTCCATAGAACCTTGCATCCAACCTAGGGTAACCTGATGAGGTTGGGGTAGAGTTATAGGTCCTTGCCATGATTTATATAGACTTTATAAGATCTATCCTAACCATCTTTATAAATTCAAATATCAATGTTGGAGAATAGGAGATTTTTCCAATCGGTATATATATATAAAATTTGGATTGAGCTATTTGTTTTGAACTAGGTTGTTATATATTCATTTGGGTATATTGAAATATAAACTTGAAAACATATGTCTGTATCATCATTTAACTATTTAATCCAATTCAGACTTTTTGGGTTGAAAATGTGTCTTTCAAGGGTTATGAATATACACACACACACACACACACACACACATATATACATATGCATATATATACATATACATACATATATATATATATATACACACACACACACACATACATACATATATATATATACATATATATATATATACATACATATATATATATATACATACATACATATATATATATATACATACATACATACATACATATATATATATATATATATACATACATATATATATATATATATAGACACAGACACAGACACACACACACACACACACACACACACACACACACACACACACACACACACACACACACACACACACACACACACACACACACACACACACACACACACACACACACACACATGTATCATGAATAGTAATACTTTAAATGAAAAAATATTTGTAATACATTTATTATATGAAGGAATTTGTATAATGAACTACCGGTTATGGTTCTGAATTCGATTGATTTAGATTTAGATTCAATGAATTTGTACATATAGGGAAACAATATAATTGTATACTCTCAGATATGTTATATTATGCATAATTTTTTATATAAATGGATTTGGAATCTTTTGTTTTTGTCACATCAAGTAACCCAAGTATGGGTAGTGAATAAGTACTATAGATTAACACTCAGCCTTATGAATATAAACATACCCAAATATATATTAAGCTCAAATGATAGAGTTAAGTTTTAACAATGTTCCATATATATGAATTGTGCTTATATTTTAATGTGATTGTGTATTGTTGATTATTTGGATCCGTATGTACTATCTAAGAATTTTCTTAATCAATAGAGGGAGTGGATATGTAAGATTAAATTATGTGTTTTAGTTTGTTTATGTGCCCAAGTCTGATTTGTAATAAATAATACATGAGTTGGGTATTTGGCTATGTGTTATTATTATTTAATTAAACAAGACTCAAGTTGGGTATTTGGTTGTGTGTTGTTATTGTTTTATTAAACAATAGCCATGTTGGGTAAAGATGTTTGTGTTATTATATTTTTTTGTATGAATTAATCTTATTTGGAAAAATGAAAATGGATTGATTGGATTTAATTGATTAAATAATTTAGTGAATAAAGGAGTAACAAAGTATGATTTATAAAAATTTGTGTGTTTAATTTATCATGGGCAACCAAAATTTCTTAGTTTAATGATAAAAGTTATGGGGTATTTGTTTGTAAACTAACTATATATTTAGTATATACACTATACTCTAAGTTAAATGATAGTGGATGTCATATTAGTAGTATACTATATAAAATGAAGTGTTTATAATATATTTGTATGTGTGAATGTGTGTGTGTGTGTGTGTGTGTGTGTGTGTGTGTGTGTGTGTGTGTGTGTGTGTGTGTGTGTGTGTGTGTGTGTGTGTGTGTGTGTGTGCACGTGTGTGTGTGTGTGTGCGCGCGTGCTAAGTATTATTATCATAATAGTGTGTAAAAGGTACTTATTTATATTTGGTTAGTATAAAAGCATTAAAATATTGTAATTAAGAGTGTAAATACAAAACATTTAAGATGTTTTGGACTAGCTTTTGTTATAAATGGATTATAAATAATTTATTAAGATTGTGTTATAATGTTGTTTCATAGAGAAATAATATAATAAGTTGCTTAGTGTTTGAGTAATTAATAGTCTAGATAATCAATACCTAAATGGTATACATGAATGGTATATTATGTTGAGGACTTATTTTATTTATTATATGTAATAAACTAGATGTATGGATTCATTTCACTTCATTTGATGGACTAAATGAATGTATGCAATATTTTTGTACTTAGAATAAACTTGATTATCTAAAGTGAAATATTATGGATGAACCTATTGGTTTATATATATATATATATATATATATATATATATATATATATATATATATATATATATATATATATATATATATATATATATATATATATATATATATATATATATATATATATATATATATATATATAATCAAATCTTGCATTCATGACCCTAATTAAGTAATGGATGGATTTCATTGGCTTAATTAATTCAATTAATATAAGATAAGGTGTAATCTGATTATGTGATGTGTATGAATTTGACTGATACTAGAAATCATTTATCATTAAAAGATTTGGCTAATGTAATGTTTGATAAACATTGTCCTTTCATATGTTGAAATAGTGTTAATATTTATGTGATATCACATTAGAATCAATTTTTTTATGGTACACATTATGTATTATATATATTCAACACATGGGTTCTAGGTGGTTACTCTAGATTCCCACACCATAATTATCTACCCATACATGAAGGAGGGCCATCCCCTTATTTGGGAGATAGTACAGGGGATCTGTGGTCTATGGTTGGTGTGGAAAAGTGCTTGAATTTCTTCCTCTCACCTAGAACACTATACTTGAGACTACATTTGATATTACATATTGATACTTGAGTCATGGAGATTCTTGAGTTATGGAGACTCTACTTAGAGAATACTTGTAGCATGTTTTATCATTTGAGATATTTTTATGTATTGCTGAAAATTGTAACATTTATACATTATAATTCTATAGCAATGGCTTTAATGTTTTACCAATTGTGGATGAATATGTACTATTTTATTCATGATGATATATAATATTTATTATTGTTTCAATATTTATCATGATTTATATATTTATTCATAGTGATCCTTAGCTAAGTGGATTAGATATAACTTTTTTGGTCAAATAATTTAATACAATCATTTAAAGATTGATGGTTAGGTTTCTCATCATGAAATATATATGTTGAATATGTGTATTTAATTTAAAAAAAGAAATTCTTGTAATATTTTAGTAAAACCCATTGGGGATGTCACATTGTGGTATCAAAGGTGAGGCTCAAACTCTAAGACTTAATGTGTCTGCTAATGCAAACTTATTCACCTGATAAACATGAATAACAATGATGCATATTAGAATAATCGGTGAGGTTAGTTTGAATACTAAACCCATTATTTATCAAAAAAAAAAAATCCACTAAGCAGGATGTAAATTTAGATGAAATCTTCACAACTATGAAAGATACTAGGGACTAAATTATGGCCCTAGAATAGGAAGTGCATGGTAATGAAGAGGAGAAATCTCAAGAGAAATCTAAAGAGCATATGATTAGTAAGAACATATTCAATAATAGAGGCATGAGGAGGTCACACAAGATGCAAGGTCTTGAATATATGAAGAGTTAACATGTGGCATGAAAAAGGTGAATTCACCCAAGTTTGATGGAACTATGTTAGGGGATGGAGCTGAAGCATGGTTGATAGAAATGGAGAAGTACTTCAAGATTTAGAATTATTCTAAAGTCATGAAATAGTTCCAAGGAGCTTATAATCTTGTTGGTCAAGTAATGACTTGGTGGGCAAATAGTAAGGACAAAATGAACCTCAACTCAACCACCATCACTTGGGAATAGTTTGTGACATTATTTAGATCATGATGGCTTCCACAGTTGTACTTTGATAAAAATCTTATGAATTTTAAGAATATTAAGAAAGGAGATTTAATGGTGAATGAATAATAGGATAAATTTACTAAGCTTATTAATTATGTACCTCAATATCAAGTGGATGAGAGGTTTAGAATAAATAAATTCATCATGGGATTGAAACCCCAAATTGGCTCTGAAGGAGATGTGCATGGTACTTCTACCATGGATCATGTGTTTGATAAGGTGGTCAAGAAAGAAAAAATATAAAATATCTTACCTGAGTTATAAATTAGTTTAAAAATAAATGAAGAAGTTCTAAACCAACTTTCAAGAAAAAGAACTAGAATCAAAAGAGTGGAGATTCCAAGGTTTAATTAAAAAATTAGAATATCAAGTGCAATAGTGGTCAAGTTAATAAGGAACCTGGTAATGATTTCAAGGGTGGATTCAAGGGAAACTAATAGAGTGAGAAGAAAGGACTAGTTGGAGGTTTCTTAATTTATAGAGGTGACCATTTTTCTTGAGAATGTCCTTAAGACAAATTGAGGAACAAGGTTTCATCTTCTCAGCAAGGTATATTTCATCAACAAATTCATGCAAATGTTGATAATCAATAGGATAAATATCAAGCTTCACCCATAGAACTATCAAGTATTATGTTTAACCTTCCATTTTATATTTTAATTGATATAAGAACTACAAAATGTTTCATTGATCCTCAAATTCTTTGTAAATTGACTAAAAAGGATGGAGTAATGGTAAATGCATGTTTGGTATAATATGGGAATGTGTAATGGTCAAAGTTTTTGAGTGTCTATTCAAAGTAGAGATTACATTGCCTGAGTTCACTATGGTAGTAGATATTTATGAAATATCAGTAGGATCATATGATGTGATCCTAGGAGTCAATTTACTTTTGAAGCATAAATCCAAGGTTGACTATTTTCTAAAGAAGGTTAAGTGTCAATATGATTTCATAAATTAGACAACTTTAGGGTGAGAAAAATGATTTGAAACTAAGGCATATTTCTAAAATTTAGCTCAAGAAATATCAAAGTAATGGATGCTAGGAATTTATAATTAAGATAAATCAGTTGGAAGAACCTAACGAACCATCTATTAAAGATTATCCTTTTCTAAGAAAATTCCATGACGTGTTTGTAAATTATTTATTAAGATTTACACCTAAGCATGAGTTTGATTTATTGATTGATATCATACCTAGATAATAATGGAAATATAAGGCACCATTTAGAAATAAAACCACTAAATTTGTTGAGTTAAAGGCACAACTTCAAGAGTTATTGTCAAAAGGTCTGATTTGACTTAGTGTGTCATCATGGGGTGCTCTAATTATCATTGTCAAGAAGGCTGACACTCGTTGCTTGTGTATAGAGTACAGAATATTGAATAAATCAATGATTAAGAATATATATCTATTTCCATGCATTGATGATCTCTTTGAACAAATACAAGAGGCTACAAGCTTTACTAAGATTGATCCTAGTGTAGGGTATCACTAGTTGAGGATCCATGAAGAGGATATTCCTAAAATAGCATTCAAGACCTGATATGGGCACTATGAATTGATAGTGTTACCATTTATATTGATAAATTCTCTAACATCATTTATGAATCTTATAAATAGTGTGTTTAGAGATTATCTAGATCATTTTTTTTGGTCTTTCTTGATGACATACTCATTTATTCCAAGGACGAGGACAAAAACTTACAACATTTGGAATTGGTTTTATAAACATTTGTTTTAACATATATTGTATGGAAAATTTTCTAAATGTGCATTTTTACAAAATAGGGTGGAAGATTTAGGACATATTATCTTAGTAGATGGTATTTTAGTGGATCCAACAAAGATAAGAGCCATTATGGAGTGGCCAACACCATATAATGTGCATAAAGTAAGGTATTTCATGGGATTAGTGGACTATTATATGACATTCATTCCAAATTTCTCTATGATAGATAATCCAATTACCTCTCTTCATCAAAATTATAAGAGTTTCATCTGGTCAGATAAGTGTGAGGTAGCCTTTTAAGAGCGAAAAAGGAGTCTTAATTTAGAACCAATGCTAAGACTTATTGATCCTAATGGTCAATTCTTAGTAATCATTGATGCATATGGGGATGGAATTGGAGAATTTATTATTTAGGATGGTTTATTGGTAGTCTATGAGTATAGAAAACTAAATCCATGTGAGGTGAATTATTTCCCTCATTACCTAGAACTTGCAGTAACTGTTTATCCTTTGTAAGTTTTGAGGCATTATCTATTGGAAAAATAATTTTATCTCAAGACTAATAACTTGGGACTCAAGTATAATTTCACCCAACTGAATCTAAATTCTCATCAAAGAACATGGTTAGAGTTCTTGTCTGACTATGATTTTGATATTAACTATATCTAAGGTAAGAAAAATAGAGTAACTATTGATTTAAGCTATAGAAGGTACATAATAGTCATGGCTACTAAAAATATTAATTTTAAAGATCAAGTGATTAAATTCTAGAAAGGAGATGAATTCTATAATCAAGTTAGGAAAGTGTTGTCTAAGAATCCTCATAATCCTAGGTATAAGGGAATTATGATAGAGAATGATGTTGTTTTGTGATTAATTGTAAGATGTATGTGCTTGATAGAGAGATATTGAGGAGAAAAAATCTAAAGGAAATACTTAATTACCCATATTTAGGACATCTAGGAGTGACCAATCTCATGTTTGAGCTTAGACCACTTTATTTATGGAAAGGAATCAAGAGTGATGCAACACATTTTAAGTCTCATTATCTAGAATGTCAGCTTATGAAAGTTAAACATGTTCATATGACTATATTTTTGTATCCACATAACATAATATAATGGATGTTGTAGGTGATTAGTATGGACTTTTTCCAAGGTTTATCATTATCATAAAACATACATACATGATCCTGGTTGTAGTTTACAAACTAACCAAAGTAGTTGACTTCATACTAGGCAACTTGACACATGTTTCACCTATGATTGTGAAGATATTCATGAAATAAATGTATAAATTACATGGTTTTATAGAGAAGATCAGTTTGGATCAATATCTGAGGATGAATTATATCTTTTGGTTGACTTTGAATTCATCTGTAGGTATGCAGTTGAACTTGATCACTACTTACCACCCAAAAACTAATGGACAAATCGAGGGAATCAACTAGATATTAGAAGATCTCCTCTATATGTATTACATGGATCATCAATACAAGTGGGAGGAATACCATCCATTTTTTGAGTTTTCTTAGAATAAGTCATACCAATCAGTATTGAATATGACTATATTTGAGGCATTATATGGAAGGAGGTGTAGAACATATATCGATTGTGATAGATTAGAAGATAGGGTTGTCTTTGGAACTGAGATGATTTCATAAATGGAAGAGCAAGTCAAGATAATCACATAGAGGTTGGTTGAGCCCAATGATGGCTAAATAAGTTATGTTGATCTGATAAGAATAAAAAGGCAATTTTTTGTTGGTGATAAAGTGTTTTTTTTTGGATTAAGCCTCATAAAAGATCGCTTAAATTTAGAAAATCAAAAAAACTTTCATCAATATCTAAGGGACCCTTTGAGATTTTGGAAGTGGTCAAACCTATAGCATATATGATTGCATTACCACCATATTTATCTCTTTTTTATTATTTCTTCCACGTGTCTTATCTTAAAAAGTATGTTGTAGATCCTTCACATGTATTGGATTGGAATGTTTTTTAGGTTCTAGACCCCAGAGTGGTCTTAATAGAACCAATAAGATTAATTGACACTCATAAACTCTATTTGCATAATAGATAAGTTTCATAGTGAAAGATCCTATGGGACCAATATTCTTAGGTTAGTGCCACTTGGGAGGATTATGATGTGTTTTACATGTTATTTCTAGATTTGTTTGCTTAAAATGTTGTATATTATATTATTTTCTACTAAATAATGTTTTAAATTCATAACTTATATTTGAATAAATATAATCAAGATTATGACCATCTTAGGGGGGAAGGATGTCACACCCAATTTCTCTTTAAGTTGAATAACTTATTTGATATGTGGATTATTATGGCTTTACTAACTAATATTTGATTAAGATTAATGACATGCTAATTATGGGATAGTTTGTGTTGCTTAATTTACATGATTAGTTGTTATGAGTTAGCAATACTTTTGCATTCTATATATTGTGATCATGTTTGAGTAATATACCAAATTATTTTATGGATATAAGCATGTTTTAGGATACCTACCTTCATTATTGTGAGGTGGATGTAGGATAGATTCATTCCTCAAAGTGTGAAAGAAGGAGAGCATCATCATAGAGGTTGGTATAGATGAAGACATTGGGGGACAATAGAAAATGAATCTACAAACCCTTTCACAGACCCCATTTATATTTTATGTTTGTGTTGATTGATAGGTAGTTGTAATATGTTTTATTTCATGTTTAAATTATTTCTATGTTTTTTTATGTTTTCATTAATTTAGTAATCTTATATAGATTATCTTATTTGACGTAATAGTTTGGCTAAAATGAGTAAATTTTTATATGTTGTGCTTACCTTATTGCCTTATTTAGAATGGGTATGTAGAATAACATTTTGATGTTTTAACCATTAAAAAGTATAGATGGATTCCATTGTTATTTATCTAACATATTTAGATAATAATAATTAAATATTATTATTATGATATTATATAGGTTTTATTTAAAATGTTAAAAAGTAAATATCAGTTTTTTAAAAGTCATTGCAATTGATTAAATGCTTGACTAAGTATTGTATATTCATAATACATTAGATATTGGCTATTATTGAATGATTTGAGAAATCACTATAATTACAAATTTTTTTTGGGATGGCACATTAACATTAAACATTAATCTTTGATTTCATATTAGTATCACCATACTATGTAGCTAATCATTGGCCGAGTGGTCAAATTTATATGGGAAGCTAATATCAACTAAGTCGATAGTTGTATGGCAGAGAATGAATTTTATGACTTATGGTTTATTCATTGTTTGGTCAGTTTGTGTAATCAATGGTGATATAGTGCTAAAACAATGTCATGGAAATATTTTATTAATAATATAATATGATTAGAAAGTGATTCAAGAGAATCCTTGAGATTATTAGGGTTTTTAATCATCCATTGACTTCTATTAAGCATCATTTTGGAAAAAATTATGGAGGTGACTATGTTTTCATGGTGATGGACTATGGAAGTCAATTGAGCTATTTGGGCATGCATATTTTTTATTCAATTAACTTATTGTTAATGGTGGAGAATTTTAATGTGAGTAAGTGGATGTAAAAGAATAAAAATAAGAGAGAAGGGGTTGTGAATAGGATGGCTCTTGGCATATAGAGAGGAAGAGACATAAGAGAAGAAGGTGATAGTTTAAAGAAAAGAGAAAGGAAGATATATAGATTCTTTGGTATTCATAGGTAGGTTTTGCAATTCAATAACTGTGTGTCATATTTTTGTTTAATGGGTTTTCAAATTGATTTTGGTTACTATTTTTTTAATTGTTTATAAAATTTAGAAAATTATGAAGGGATGTATGTAGGGTCCTATGGAGGGATCAACCTCTAAACAATCATACATCTAATCTAGGGTAACTTGAAGAGGTTGGGATAGAGCTATAAGTCCTGGACATGATTGATATAGTCTTTATAAGCTATGTCCTAGCCATATTTATCAAATCAAATATCATTGTTCAAAAATAAGAGATTATTCTAATTGGTATATATACAATTTAGCTTAAGCTATTTTTTTTAACTAGGTTGTAATATATTCATTTGGGTATATTGAAATTAAAACTTTAAAAGGTTTTTCTTTATGATCATTTAAATGTTTAATCCAATTCAAAAATTTTGGGTTAAAAATATGGGTTTTAGGGGTTATGAATATATATACACAAATATACACATAAGTATATACTTAATTAAATCTTATTATATACATATATATGGGTCAAAGTATAATAGTCTATCCAACTTTCTAGTATAAAGAGGCTACCTACACTTTCATCTCTTCAAAATATCTTCAGTTTGGTTTATTGAAATTAATCAACAAAATATGTTTTCGACTATGTATACCAATATTTAGTGAATATACATTTTTTTAATTTTTTAAAAAATCATTAAGTATTTTTTAGGATTTATTTTTTAATATATTTTTTTAATTTTTTCTATCTAGATAGTGGGACACAATATTATATTACTTTGACCCATACGTATACTCGTGTGTGTGTGTGTGTGTGTGTGTGTGTGTGTGTGTGTGTATACTTGTATGATGAATTATCAATCATTAATAGGTGACTATATATATATATATATATATATATATATATATATATATATATATATATTGTGCTTATATTTTATTTTGACTATGTATTATTGATTATTTAGATCTGTATGTACTATGTAAGAATTTTTTTAGTCAATAGAGTGACTAAGTATATGAGATTAAATTGTGTGATTTACATTGTTCATGCAGTCAAGTCTAAGTTATAGAAAATAATACCTGAGCTGGGTATTTGACTATGTGTTGTTTTGTTTTTATTAAACAAGACTCGAGTTGGGTATTTAACTGTGTGTTGTTGTTTTATTAAACAATAATTGAGCTGGGTAAATATGACCATGTTCTTATATTTTCTCATATTAATTAATCTAAATTGTAAAAACATAAATGGATTTATTGGATTTAATTGATTAAATAATTTGGTGAATAATGGGGCAACCAAGCTTTATTTATATAATTACATGTGTTTTATTTATCATGGGAATATGGAATTTCTCCATCTAATGAAAAAGGTTATGGGGCATTTTTTTGTAATATGACTATATACTTAGTGTATATAATATACTCTAATGTGAATGATAGTGGATGCCATCATAGTAGTATACTATATAAAATTAAGTATTTATAATATATTTATATGTGTGAATACACACACACACACACACACACACACACACACACACACACACACACACACACACACAACTATGTTATAAGTGTTATTATCATAATAGTGTGTTAAAGATGCCTATTTATATTTGGTTATTATAAAATCATAAAAATATTGTATTTAAGATTTTAAATATAAAACATTAATATGTTTTGGATTGGATTTTGTTATAATTGGATTATAAACAATGTATTAATCATGTGTTATAATGTTATTTTGTGGAGAAATAATATTATAAGTTACCTAGTTGTTTGAGCAACTGGCAGTCTAGATAATCAATAACCAAATGGTATATTATATTGAGGAATATTTTTGGATTATGTTTATTATATGTAATAAACTAGATGTATGGATTAATTTCAAATCATTTGACAGACTAAATTCATATATGTGATATTTATGTACTTAACATAATTTTGATTAGCTAAAGTGAAATATTATGAATTAATCTATTATTTTTTATATTATTATTTATTTTAATGAATCTCACATTCATGACCCTAATTAAGTAGTGTACAAATTCCACTGGCTTGATTAGCATCATTAATGTAAGATAAGGTGTAATATTATAGAGTGATGTGCATGAATTTGACTGATCCTAGAGATTATTTGTTATTGAAAACTTTGGCCAAAGTAATGTTAGATAATAATTGTAATTTAATATGTTGATATAGTTTTCATATTTGTGTGATATCATATTAGAATGGATTTATTTATGGTACACATTATGTATGATATATCTGAAATACATGGGTTCTAGTTTTTTTGTCTAGATTCCTGCACCATCATTTTATACCCATCCATGAAAGGAGGGCCATCCCCTTGTTTGGGAGATAGTCCATGGGATATGTGGTCCATGGTTGGTGTGTAAAAGTGTTTAGATGATGATCTCCCTCATATCTAGAGTAATATACTTGAGCCTACACTTGAGATTACATATTGATACTTGAGTCATGGAGACTCTACTAAGATAAGCTTCGTATCATGTTTTATCATTTGAGATATTTTTATATATTGTTAAAAAATGTAAGATTTATACATTATGCTTATATAGTAGTGGTTGTAATGTTTTACTAGTTATGGATAAATTTGTTCTATTTAATTCATGATGGTATGTAATATTTATTGTTGTTTTAGTATTGATCATGATTTCTATATCTATTCATGGTGATATTTTCTAAGTGTATTAGCTATAACCATTTTGGTTAATTAATTTAATACATTTAGTTAGAGATCACTAGTTAAGTTTCTCATGGTGAAATCTATATTTTGAATAGGTGTATTTAATTTTTTTTTTTTTAAATTGCAATACTTTGGTAAAACCCAATGGGGTTATTACAGACACCTATGATGAAGCCCTTTAAGACTTGATAAAGTTCTTCAGCATTATCAAGACCATCAATTATCCCTAAGTCATGAAAAATGTTATGTGTTAATAACATAAGGTACTATCTTAGGACATCACATCTCACATATAGGTATTAAAGTGAATCATGCCAAGATAAGTATAATAAAATAATTACCAATTCTAATGAAGCAAAATGATGTTAAAAGTTTGCAAAGACATGCTATTTATTACCAAATATTTATCAAAGACTTCAAAAAAATTATATCACCTTTATTTGTTTTGATTTATAAAATGTTAATTTTTTTTGGACTACTACATGACATGAAGCATTCCTACAACTTAGTAATTTATTGACAACTCTTGTGTTTATAGGTCATGACTAGACTCAGCCATTCCACATCCATAAAAATGCTTCTAATTGTACACTAAGGGTTTTCCTTAGATAAGAGTAGTCTTTAAGCTACTCCATTTATTTCATCAGTAAAAACCTTCAAGGAGATAAATTAAATTACATCATCATAGAAATGTAATTTATTTTTATAGTCTATGCCATCAACAAGTTTATACATTACATTATTGGGTATCAAGTCTTCATCTATATTGACCATGTAGTAATAAGGTGTTAAATAAATAAACATGTAATAACTAGCAAGATAACTAGATGTTTATTTTTGATATAGGAATTTGATATAACAATTGTTGATAGACTAGGAAAGTATAATGTATTTGTATATTTATTATCTTGAATTTAATTCAATGAGAAAATTTCCATAGTAGATGACTCTTTTCTTAAACGAACACCTTTTTACATTAACTACTAAAACTCCTTTATATTTAGATATTGCTAACTATTTGGCTATAGGATTACTACCAAAAAAAATTATTCTAAATAAAATTATTATCTAATCACAAGAAGTGGTCTATACTCATGAATCCCTAGGTACCTATTTGTCATAGGCCCTAATTTAGTTATGCATTGGTGTATCCAGGGGATGAGGTTGTTGACATCCTTCGAGCATGTCATGATGAACCATTTGGGGGTAATTTTATTATAAAAAAGATTACCATTAATAATTTAACTACTAAATACTACTAACTTAATCTCCACAAGGACTCCTTTAAATACACATATCACTCTGATCAATGCTAATGTATGGGGGAATGCATATGTTAAGACAAAAAGCCACAACAACCCTTGCTAGTTTGGGAACCATTTGATAAGTGAGGACTTAAGTTTATAGGCCCCATATATCCCAAGTAAAATAATAAGGAGTATATATTGGTTTTCACCAATTATCTCACTAAGAGGGTTGAGGTAAAGTCCTTAACCCATGAAAGAGATGAGAAAGTGGCTAAATTTTTATATGAGTATTTTTCAGTCATTATGGGGTACTAAGAAAAAATGTTATAGACCAAGGGCCTTAATACAAATATCATTTTTATGGAATATGAAATTAGGAAAAGTAAATATGCCCCCTATTATCCTCAATCTAATGGATAGGTAGAGGTCACAAATAGGAAGCTAGAAAACATCCTCACCAAAAAAGTCACTATGCATCATGAATAATGGGAAGCTCATCTTCATGAAGTAGTTTGAGAATACTAAATCATAAGTCGGACCACAACTAACATCACTTAATATGAATTAGTCAACGAAAATAACCCTGTGATACCTATTAAATTTATTCAAAAGACCTTGGGGACAATAATATAAATTGACCTAGATTTGTCACAAGAACAAAAGGAAAGATTCCTGTAACTAAATGTCTTAGATGAACTCTGAAGGGAATCACTAGATCATATTGAATTTGTGTAGTAGAAAATGATTTTATGGCATGATAATCATATAAATACAAGAGAATTTTAGTTAGGATATTAGGCCCTACTCTTTGATTCTAGATACAAATATCATAAGGGTAAGCTAAGAACTAGATGGCTTAGATGTTATGAAATAGAGGAAGTATTTAAGGATGGAGTTGTCAAATTACATACCATTGATCAGGTATGCTTATTCTTACTAATCAAAGGCTATAATCTCAGGATCTAAAAGAATTCCATCTCTAAGGAAAGCATCACTTGACAATTTATGGATGGACACATCTTATCATCCTCTCACCAAGTTACAAACATTACTTTTACATCAATAGAGTGAAATAGTGCATCCTTTCTCTCCCTTTGAATGTAATAACCAATTTTTAGCCACCAGTCCATTCATGTGTTTGGTTAACTCCTATTTAAATAAAAAATCTAGCTAATATGCTATCTATTTGATCAAGAAGAGTGAAAAAATGTAAAAAAAACTTTAAAAATTTAGCAATGAAAACTTTTAGCCATTGTTGATAGGTGTTGGTTAGAAAACCAATCTCTAGTTGATATATATATATATATAAACCCTTAAATGAAAAATAAACAGTATAACCATTTAATTTTCATCACAAAATTTTCATCATGTAGCACAAAATGAGCATCTTGTAGTGATATATATATATATATATATATATATATATATATAATAAACATTATAACCATTTAATTTGCATCTTATAGCATATAATTTGCATCTTTGAGCACAAAATTTTCATCATGTAGCAGAAAATGAGCATCTTGTAGTGATATTAAAGCTACCTAGATAGGTGTTTGCATTGATATTAAATGATGATGATGAAAAAAGGGATGAAAGTACATATTTATTTCTTTCTCCTTAAATGTTATAATGTTTATTTTTCATTTAAGGGTTTATATATATATATATATATATATAAACCCTTAAATGAAAAATAAACATTATAACATTTAAGGAAAAAGAAATAAATATGTACTTTCATCCCTTCTTTCATCATCATCATTTAATATCAATGCAAACACCTATCTAGGTAGATTTAATATCACTACAAGATGCTCATTTTGTGCTACATGATGAAAAATTTGTGCTCAAAGATGCAAATTATATGCTATAAGATGTAAATATTGAGCTACCAGATCCATATTTGGTTTATAAGATGCACCTCCTATAGTATAGATTGCAATTTGAGATACTAAGTGTGTCTTCCAATGTTATATGTTATGTATTATATCTTTATAAGGATGATTTCTAAGGCAAATGGATGGAAATTTACATTATTAATCTATTTACCCCTATTCAATAAAAAGTACATATCTAGGCCCCACTAATAAAGTTGTTTTCATATGAAGATCACCCCTATAAGAAAATACAATTCATATTGTTTTCTTGAGGGAAGTGGGTGCACATATTTTTGTATTTAGACCCTAAAAAATTATCCTCAACCAAATGTCTTCATTTGTGGTTGGTAGTAGCAGTCATCACCATAATCAAATACTAGCCACCTCATCCAACTCTATCCATACCACATATGGTAGACCTCAAATCATATCCACCTACCTCCATCATGGTATCAACATCTTAATCCACATCATCCCACTATAATTCATTGTATCAACATCTGTACACATTTGTATGATGAGGTAATTATCTAATGAATGTAATTATTCACTTTTTTAAGGCATATTATTAATTAATTCTTCTTATTTATGGTTAATATAATCATCATGTGCATTATTTTTACCATAATTTATATGGGCATATTCATAGAAATTTCCATTTAATTTTTACATTAGGGCCTTTTCTCCATCCCTCCACCAATTCCATATCCCCCTCATCCTATCCCTTACATTTTCATACATACCATTAAATTTTACTGCACTTAAGGTTAAGTGACATGATAATTGGGGGGAATTTTTTTCCATTAATATCATGATATAAACATGCCTTGAGATGATGTATGAAAATTTTTATGGTCTTCAAAATATAATAAAAAGGATTAATAGTTACACACAACTATAACCATTCCTATTCCACCAAATAAATAGCTAAAACCTATTACTTAATCTACTAGAAGGGTTCAACTACCATGGGAGAAGATTATGTTAGAAGATAACATACTAACCTAACACCACTATTAGAGTAACAATATATCACCATTATCTTCAAAAATATAGGGTGGTTATCCTATTTTTAAAAGCTAATATGATTCAACCAAGTAGTTTTTGATGAATTTGATAGTTCATTTGACAACAAAAAATCCATTGTTAGGGGTTTTAATTAAGGTAACTAAAAGATATTTGAGTCAAATTACTAGCATACCTAGAGTAGGAGATTTATGGAATGTCAAATTTGACAACATGGTAGAAAGAGAAACCTTCGATAGAGGTTGAAAACTATTGATATCAACACACCCCATTTTCCTAAAATGGGATCCTATGAAAATTTTGGGTAATTCACCTTAGGATATACTTTACCTGTGGTATCACCTAATTAAAAAATATTTTGTATTAATTGAAAAATTTAATGTCATGTTGGTCCATGACAAATTTTAATGGGTACCTTTTAAAATGCTTCATTAAATGTCTAGTTTATTAAGTTTCCTAATGATCTAACTTATCTAAAAAATGCTCTTATAAGGTTTTATAATTTAAGGATCTAAGGTATGATCCCTAAGATTCAATAAAGATTACTTAATTAAGGTTTCCAAATCATGGTATTACTTTGGATACATCAAAAATTATATTTTATATTTTCATGTACCTTGATTTTAAGTTTTAGATTAGGGTCTAAGTTGGATTCTATACTAGGAGTTTACAAATTTATTCTTTCCCCTTTTCTTTTATCACTCAATTTGCTAACTTTCACATGCTTGGGACTTTGTGTAAGAATTTAATTCTAACTCAGCCTAAATCAACACATGGAAGTGGCACATGCATCAATCACTCATCCACATAAATTTTTTCACTTTGTCATGCATATTTTGGCCTTGAAAAGTCTTGTGACCCACTCATAACGTGCCACTTATAACTTAGTCATAGTGTTTCAATCTCAAAAATAAGTTACAAAAGGTTTGTGACCTAGTGATTCATTTGAGGCATTACACTTTGTACTTAGTCACAACTTTATAAGGATCGTATTATTTTCTCAAGTCCTACCTTATGACCCAGTAAAAATGCTCCACTTGTCAGAAAATCACTACATTTTAACTTACAAAAGTGTTATAAATCAATCAAGACATGCCATGTGTAGCCTAGGTTATATAAGTTTGAGACCATGATTGCTTTTTAATAATCCCCACAACAAATTGATCTAATCACATATTTACACTTGGCATAATGTTGTACCCTTCACACCCCTATAACTAAGATGCAAAGTTTAATTTAAATAATACTATAAGTATACAACAAGATAACGCTTATCATTTAGTCACCTAATCTTGAATAGATGGATACTATGTGGAATTCACCTGATAGTTGGGACTAATGGGTTGAGGACATGTGGGCCCCCATCTCATGGTAATAATATAATCAAAATAAACTACGAAGCCTAACAAAGAGGGATCTAATCAAAAGGTAACACATGGAAAAATGTTGTGATAGTTGGGTCCATTAAATGTTTCACATAAAAAATTTGTGTGATAGTCAATAAGATATTGCTACTTGGAGATATATTAGAGAGGATTTAAGCCATGCAAAATCAAAATAAGAGTGATCCAATCAAATGATAACACTTATCACAGTATCTTGCAATTGACCCAGATAGTTAAATATTCAAAATAAAAGGATGAAGGGCATGAAAAGGTTCCAAATGTTGAGGATGTGTCAATTAAACCATCTAGGTGGCATGTAACTATCTATAAAGTGCTAGTTTTATGTGAGAACTAAATGTTGATGGGGCTCACTTTGGAAGTTATAAATCCAAGTCACTTCATGGAAAATGTCAAGCCTGTGATGAAAGGCCATGTGGATAATCTAAAAGTAGTGATTGGATGATTTCTTAAAGTGTATTTTCAAAGACATTAAAAAAAATCAAAAAATCACTTGAGCTTTATATCATAATAAGCTAAAAATACTTGCCATTTACGACTCTTATCTATGAGTTCAAATTCTAAAATTCAATATTTAAAAAAATTTGTCTCAAGGCATTAATCTCACTTTTAATTATCATCTACTAAAGAATCTTGACATGTTCTACAAAGTTTTCTAAGGACTTATGTGCATTATTTTTCCATTAAGACAATACACAAGCTCATCAAATAGAAAATTGAAACCATGGCTGAAGTTGTAACATCTAGAGCTAGCAACTACGAAATATTTCCATTTCTCTACTCCTATGGAACAAAAATCATCTTCTAAGACACAAATTTTAACTCTGTTGCATTGGACACTAAAGATAATAATTATAATGATTTATTCTACCATGCAGAAAGGACTATAAATAGAGATAATGATGATTAATAAGGTTACAATGATGCAGAAGATAGGTTGGATATCTTGGCACTCAAATTAATGGGATTGGCAAGGTTACATCTAATACATAGGTAATCCCATGTGTGTTCTTAGTCTACCAAATGTTTCTCTAATCTAGGTGTGTTGATAATATGATTATGTATTTTAATATAGGTCACGACATTGATTTCATAGTTGGGCTAGCCTTTTAGGCTTACTATGAGCTGCTTAGTTCAAAGATTGTTTACAATTAATAAATTACCACCCAATGGATTAAAACACATGACATTAGATAAGTTTTAAGATAATGGGCTGATAACAAGGGGAAGTTTGTATATAAACCAAGATCAGCAAAATCCCTATCACCCAATGAAAAAAATAAATAAGAATGAGGATGGATATGATGAATAGGCTACATAGGGTTGAGGACATAGACCATGTAGATGAGAAGTGGGTTCCACTTTTATCAATGATAATAGATGATTCCAAGACTACCCCTTTGGGATAAATTATATCATACAATTTAGAATCATAAATTAGAAAGGTCATGGCCAACTAAGGGGATAATTGCTATATGATGTTCTACCTAGTGGATGCCATCTATGCTACCTAAAAGTTCCCCTACTTCACCAATTAGGATCCCAAGATAAAGTGTATCATGACTCATATCTTATAAAAGGTAATAATATAAAAATATAAATAAGATATGAGGGAAATTAATGAGCACTTTTATCTAATAGTATACAAGGCCATCTATTAGAGGCCCATGCCTAGATTATTAGAAGAAATAAGAATAACCTTAATCACCTTGGGATCCTACTGGTCATATCCAGATTACACAATGATTAGGATAGTATTAATTAAAAAAACCCTCTTTATATTACCCACCATAGTGCCAGACAAGTTGGCTAAGCAAGAGATTGACTTTTAATTACTCATAAGGGTGGATGGCTTGTGTAAGAATAAGAGGAGAGGATTGTTTTATCCTCAGCTATCTAACATTAGTCAATTTAAAATTGAGAAATAGAAATCTATCATTGCTTCTACTAATCAAAGACCTACCTTTGACTTAGAAAGAGATACTAACAATGAATGGGACCCTAAAAATATAACATTAAAACATTACATCAAGCACATGGTATCCCTAAGCATCACTTCTCATCATGAACCTAAAGATGAAGATAGGTTCTACATCAATTTAGATAATGACACTGAGGTGAAGTAGTGATTTAAGGCCACCAATATCCCATAGGTGAAGGAGAGGCTATAAGATGAAATTATTATTGAGGTTTTTGAGCCTTAAGGTACTCAGGTAGGAGCATCTACATCCATAGTTCATGTTAGTGGTGTTGAGGAGGGAAGACCAACTGATCCTTAGCTTAGTTAAAGGATATTATAAGTATTATCTAATAATTTAGAGAAGGGGGAATTGATATTGGGGAACACACTAAGTAGACTTCTAATTAAGGGTAAAGATCTAATGTCCCACCCTAGGAATAAAATATTGCCTCAACATAGCCAATACCATATGTAACACCCCATCTATATTCAGTAGAAGTAGTATCACCACTTATTATAACACCAATAGTTTTAGCACTAGGATTTTTTACCCTACTTCCTATCAAGGAGGAATTAGGTATGATCAAATGTGTTTACTTGCCTCTTTTATTTATAAATAGTCATCCCTTAGGCATATTATATGATATTACAACCCTAGACCATATGAGCCTATTGTCATATAAGCCCCTCACTAAACCTATAATTAGACATGTGCCTATACCACTACCTACATCAACTCTTTCATTATATAATCCACTTTAAATTTCTTAATAATGTCCAATTTACCTCCAATTATACCAATTCATATGCCTAGGCTAGGTCCCAAACTAACAAATAAAAGGCACATTATTATCATCCCCCAAGTTCCTTTATTTCTAATTAATGATTCAACTATCACTAGTTCTTCTTCATATTCAGAAATGACACTTCCCACTTCATCCCCTAGATGTGCATTTGTCTTAGTCACCTCCATAATTGCTTCCTAGACATCTACCTTCCAAATATTGACACTCCAACAATTTCCTCCATCCATCGACCTTCAAATTGGTTCTTTAAACAAATCCTAGATAAAAAAAATGTTGTTGGCTATAATGGAGAACAAGGTATTGGTCATAGTGGACCCTTCCTAGGTCAGATTGTAATTTGAAAAGAAGGCTAGAGTAATAAAGAGATTAACCAAGAAGAAGGTCACCCATCCAGACTAAAAAATTATGTATGAGTAATAAGAGACCATATTTGAGCTGAATAAGAAGAAGAGAGCTAGGCTTGGCCAATTGTAATAGTATGAAGATGACCCCCTCTTGACTCTAAAGGCATATGGTGATGTAGTTTATAAATGGGTAAAATGAATGCAATAGAGAGCAACTGATTTGAAACAAAATCATAAATGCATTTTGTCAGAGGAGACCATAACCAATATGGCATGGGATATAAAAGTAATAATTTATACATTGAACACCTTGGCCTAGTACAAGGTAAAAGGGGATGAAGTATATAATAAGATTTTCAAGGCAAAAGGTGCATATGGGGCATATGATAACATGATAATCAACTTAGTGAAGTTAATTAGGATGAAAAGTTTTAAAGATTTGAAATTGATCCCCTTAGAGGGTATGAGCATTATTTAATCTTATATAATTATAAGAAAGAAATATTTGAGCTAATGGATTGATGAAATGATATCCTAGGCTAGTATCTCACCAAATAAGGTGGTAGAGTCATAACTCTATTTAAAGAGGTTGAGATCACACACCTTTCTAATAAGGATGGTTCCATTGTTATTAAGGATGTCTTCAGAGCCCAACTACAAAACAGCATTGTAAATTTCAAAAAATAGGAAATGGCCAAAGGAGCGACCTTGTAGTAGGAGATGGTGTATTTGGTAGAATATACCAATTATAAAATAGAAAAGTCATTTTTAATTAATGAGATTATAAGACCTCTCTTGAGAAATCATGATGCAATGGAAGGTCTTACAAACATACTGATAAAAGAACCTATTATAGATCTAAAATTGATAGATAATGATTATAAGAGATGCTATGAAGCATGGATATGGTAGATAGAAGCTAAGAAACAAGAAAATAATAGGCCACATATAGTCACTACATGAGATTCCTCTTTATCCCCTCTCAAAACCTCTTCTTCTTTGGCCACACTAGGAAACACTCCTTCTAATACCATGGGTTCACTTTCATCTTCTACTACACTAGGAGCTTAATACTTGATCACACTAGTAGGATCCCAACCTATCATATTAGGAATGATATAGACATTTATCAGGCTTTATCTTAATGAATTTCATGTCCTAATTCCCCTTAATGTATTGTGAAAAAATCCCTTTTCTTGAATAAGGAATATCTTTAGTTTTTAGGACATGAGAGACTTTGTCCACTGATAGATGTTATATATCTAGTTCCTTTGTAACCATCTTAGCCATGAAAAATCACTATATATAGGGGGCTCCCCCCTTAATTGTACTTTAGAATAAAATTTTGTGAAAATTAATGTAAATGGAGAAAATAATTCATGTAATTTGTTCACTATTTCATCATTTTCATATTTTCTTGTTTCTCAAGCTTTGTTAATGATAGATGATTTCATTTTTCTAATAGTTAAGTTTGATATTAGTGTTTTGAGTGCATCTTGTTAGTTTTTTCCTTTAGCTATACTAACAAAATTTGGTATGCATGCTCTGTTTTCTTTTTATTATGCAAATAAATGTGATGAAAGAAATTTGTGTTAGGTAGCTATTTTAAAACATAATTTTCATATATATATTATATAATATATATATATGAAAAGTATGTTTTAAAATAGCTGCCTAACACAAATTTATTTCATCACATTTATTTTCGTAATAAAAAGAAAACAGAGCATGCATACCAAATTTTGTTAGTATAGCTAAAGGAAAATAAATAAATAAATAAATATATATATATATATGTGCATCATATTTACCACATAATCCATATGCATTTATGATATTTTGAGTCCATTACTAGAATCTCATGGATGTTATTTTTATTTGCATTATTATCAAAAAGAACTAAAGGAGATATGTTGGTCTTTGTTGTTACAAAGAAAATATTATTTTCTACTCTACCTTGCTTCCTTCTTGAAATTTTTTTAACATGGATCACTTTAGATTAATTCTCAGTGTAAATACCCATTTTTTTATTTAAAGTTTGGTCATAAATTTGTAAATTATTAAAAAACAAATCATAACAACATAAGGAAATTTTAGATAGATTGTGCCACCCCTAAGTTCTTATTGTACCTATATTAGGGTCTACTTTCAAAATAAAAGGTTGTAGCCACATAATCATTCCATCAAAACCAAATTAATCCCTAAGGTCTTCCATTACCTACACTACAAACTAAGAAATCATTTCTATATTGTTCACATTATATCCTTGACATAGATACACATCAATAGGAGAAAAGATGGCACTAAGAATACGGAAATCTTTGTTTGTTTTGAGCAAAGTTGTAGTGTATTTAGTTTGAAATATAAAATAATTTATTTAAATACACAAAGATTAAGATAAAAAAAATGATTTCTTTTCATTATTTGTAAGATCTTTACAACCTTTGAAAGATCTTTATGCAAATGTGTTTATTCAAAAATTTCCTTGAAATATTGGCCCAACTCTGAAGATATTTTTGCATTACCTCTCTGATCCATTTAAATTTCATCTATGGGCATTAGTCATGTTAGTGAATATAAAATTATTTGAGTATATTAGTATTTGTTTCATCTATATATATAAAGGTCCATGTGACTTGAACTAAGAAATTTAGATATATAAGAAATAAGTGTAAAGATAAATATCTAGTTGATTTGTTCATGAAATTGTAATCATATAAAATGTCCTAATTAGTAGTTCGAGTGTGGATTATGACACCCAATCCATTGGTCCTTCTTGCATGTTTTTTTGACCATTATAGACACCTTTTTGTTCATTACTAGTCATCCATATCCTTCGAAATGATCATTCTAGCTCAGTTAGATTCTATTTCCTAGGCCAATCCTAATCCCCTAGGTCTTGATCCTTTATGATAGGACCACCATATCAAGACTATAGCACTGAACTCTAGGGTGTCCTATTTTTAGCACTCTTATCTATTTGAACTTTGATCCCAAATGGTTATTTTGATCTAATTCCTATTCTTCATTATGTCAACCTAGCGTGAATACATCTAACCCATGACCAATAGTTCCATATAAAAGCCTATCCAAAGGTCATTTACAAAGGGAGGTGACAAATCTTACAAATAAAACAAGAATAAAATTAAACTACTAAATTAAACTTCCCTATTCTCTGTATACAGTCACCCAACATAGCTACAAACATATTAAAACCCTCATACCAATCCCTAACCACATCAAGCACTCTCAATTTGGAATTTTTGTATTTGTATCACACTATTACACAAAACACATTAGGTAGAAAAATTACATATGGCTTGATCCGTCTTTGGATTATTGGTATGTAGGAAACATGCCCACACAAGGGGTGTGGATCACATGTTCAATGCATCTTACACACAGTAACCACTACCCCCCCATTTTCAAGTGATTCAAATCTTGTTAATCAAGAATTATGGAAGGTTAAGGTTTGAATATTAAATAATTTCTATATTGAGCTCCATTGATATTTAATACTCAAGATTTCATAGGCAGGCTCATATAGGAACAATGCAAAGAACCCAAAAAGTTTAGGTCTTTGTGACTAGTTTGGATAATAGTAGGACTGGACAATAACATCATAAACCAAAGTGTCCTATTTTTATCACTCCTATTATTTCACTGAACAAAATCTATATTCAAGTTAACAACACTTTTCTAGTCCTACACAACCATTTTTAGACCCTATCTAAACCACCTCAGCCTATTCCCAACTAAGTCATTTTTTCTCCTTATTTATTGCTATTATTAGAAAGTTAAAAAAGATAAATAAATTATATAAATCAAAAATATAATTATTGTAATATTATTTATTGATTTATTAATCTAAACCTTTATCTAAATTAGGAAAAAAACTCCATTATTCCTAAAATAGTTAAACCATTTGGTGAACCCAACTTACTTTGTTTATGCATAAAAATTGTAGAAACCCTAGGTAAAATTCCTTGCTGGATTTTCCAATATTTTTTTGATTTTTTCCAACATATATAAATCAAAATTTCCATTTAATTTTTAAAATTTATAATAGTAATTTTAAAAATTATTTATTTTAAACCCTAGTTGAATTTACTAGATCCCTTTGCTTCTTGAGGTATCACCTTACATGTTTATGAGCTTCATATCCTTTTTATTCATATTTCATTTTTTTAAGACTTTACATTTTATTTATTTAATAGTTTCCTTCCATCACATTTTTCTTGTGATAACTTATTACAAAAAATTCAATCCATTTTCAATTTGTTTTCCTACTTTAACAATAGCCTAATATACTAGTTTTGATGAAACTAATAAGAGGGAACTTTAAGACATTTTAAATAAATATCCTAATATATAAGATGATATTCTTCAAATACTACTAGAAGAATAACAAAAAATAAACTATGGTCAATCCTATCAAACCGTTGAGCAACCAATTGAAAATGACATTATGGGGGAAACTATGTCTCAACAACCCTCTATAGTAGCCCAACCCTCCTATGGGGCACCACCAATTATGGCTAGTACATATTTGCCTCTTGATGTGTCTAACCTTATGCAAGAAATATAAAATTAATTCAATCTAAGGTGATACATCTTGATCAAGGTGCCTCTTGACCAACACAAGATTTGGATTCTTTTTCTCTACTTAGTATACCATTGGCATGTCATATTACTTCTACACTGTTACCACTAGGTTTTGTTCAACCCAAGCTCACTCTCTATGATGGTAAGGGTGATCTAGAGACAGACTTGAGATATTTTCACATAGCATGTGTGGACTATGTTCTAAATGATTGGTTACTAACCAATCTATTGCCATGGAGTTTAAATAATTATGCCTTACAATGGTTCTATATTCTACCACATCAATTGGTTAATGCATTCAATCCTTTAACTAACATGTTCTTAGCTCATTTAAACATTAATATAGGTGAAAAGGTTTATTATGCCTAAGTTGCACAACAAAAATAAAGGTCAAATGATTACCTCACATATTATGTTCTTAGATATAAGACTATCTTGCCTAAAATGACTAGCTGTATGGCCAATCAAGAGTAATATGACCTCTTCAAATAGAGTCTTTTACCATCTTTTCATGAGTTAATTGTTAAGGTGTGGAGCTAAAAGCTTCAACTATTTGCAGACACAAGAGTAAGGATGCTGAAGAACCAGAGCCACTGGCATCGGTAGTATGACCGACGTCAGTCAGATGCAGTGGAGAAGGAGACCGGCGATGGCAGGGAGTCGGCCGACTTCGGCAGCACTAGACTAGCAGGGACCGACATCGGTCACCTGTGTATTTCTAGAACTGCTATTGACAAATAGTCAGTTAAGTGAAGTGAGTGTTTGCATGGCAAGCGACTAATTATAGTCACGAGCTACGTGTCTAATTACTGTAACTAGAGTTCTATTTTTGTAAGCATGGGATCTTATTTATAGACCCATAAGGCATGTATTGTAATTGTATCTAAGAAGGCAAGTAATAGCATTGAAGCTAGTAAGGTCAAGGAGATCAGCTAAAGCATTCAAGGAGGGATAGCAACTCAGGCTTTAGAGTTGTTGTGTTGAGCAAGAGAGAGAGGGAAGAAGGTCTTGAGGTGTGGTAAGCCTTTGAGGTGGAAGAAGAAGTGGCATCTTCCTTATTGTATTTTCTTCTAGTAGTATTTAATAAAAGAGTGTGTATTGTCTCTCAAATTATTTGTTGTCTCAAGTTTCTAGCTACTTTATCATTCTGGTATAATTCCGTGTTTAATTGCATATAAGATAGTAATCAATTGTGCTCTAATTGGTAGAGCTAGATCCCCTGACAAGTGGTATCAGAGCTATGGTTTCTAGGAAGCAGGGTATTGTTTTTGATTACAGGTCATTCACAGGGTTTTCTGATTGAGTGGGAGTTCAGCAATGGCAGAAGAAAGTAGGCTACAAATGGAGAAGTTTAACGGCAAGAATTATCAACATTGGAGGATGCAGATTGAGGACTATCTGTATCAGAAGGATTTGTACTTACCGTTGGGTGGGATTGCATGCAAGCCCACAAATATGAAGGATGAAGAATGGAATGTTCTTGATCGGAAGGCTCTCGGTTCCATAAGGTTGAGCCTTGCATCGTCTATGATTTCTAGCTTATCACAGTACAAGACAACAGAGGAGTTGATAAAGTCCTTGGCAAATTTATATGAAAATCCCTCAGCTTCTAATAAGGTATATATTATGAAGCAGCTATTTACTTTGCAAATGTAGGAAGGTGGATCAGTACATACTCATCTCAGTGATTTCCATGGTTTGGTAAACCAACTAGCTTCAGTCAATATTGTTTTTGATGATGAGGTAAAGGCTCTCTTGATTTTATGTTCTTTGCCTGAAAGTTGGGATGATTTGGTTATGGCAGTAAGTAATTTTGCATCTGCTTCTAAAATCTTAAAAGTTGATGATGTTGTGAGTGTGATCTTGAATGAAGAAATACGCAGGAGAAGCACAAGTGAATCATCAGGGAATGCTCTAAGTGCAAAAAGTAGGGAAAGGCAAAGGGAAAAGGTTGAGTAAGGGAAATCAAGGTTGGGAAGGAGATCCGAGTCCAAAGGTATTACCTGCTAGTTTTGTGGAAAGAAAGGACACATGAAGGAGTGTTGGCTGAGAGATAAAGAGAATCAACATGCAGGTATGGAAGAAGCAAAGGATGCAAATATTGTGATGCAGGATGCTCTCATACTTTCTTCAAATAGTCAGGTAGGATCATGGATTTTAGATTTTGGTTCATCTTTTCATGCATCCCCAAACAGAGATTTGTTTTATGAGTATGAATAGGGAGACTTTGGAGTGCTCTATTTAGGGGATGGTACGCCTTGTCAGATAGTTGGCAAAGGGAAAGTGTAGCTAAGATTGTAGATTGACAACATGTGGGTGTTGAAAGAGGTCATGCATGTTCCAATTCTGAAGCAGAGTCTGATTTTTGTAGGAAGGTTGGGAGATGAGGGATGCACAATAACCCTCACAGCGTATTCTTGGAAGGTTACCAAGGGAGCACTTATTCTAGCAAGAGGTAAGAAAGTAGATACTCTTTATCTGTCTACTTGTATTACTGATTCTACTTCTGGTGTAGATTCGAAGATATGGCCTAATAGGCTTGGTCACAAGAATAGGAAGGGAATGGAAGTTCTTGATTCAAAAGGTATGTGTTCAAATTTGGAAAGCACAGATACAGTTCATTACAGAAAGAGGAAATTTGATGCTTTTGACAGGAACAAAGAAGCCTTGGTGTTTATGGAGGAGATGAAGGATAGAGACCAGTCACAGGGGCTGAATAAATCTGAGCAAGGTAGCATGGACAGAGGTATGATCCAAGAAGAGCTCACAGATGAAAATTTCATCACTTATAGGAACGCACAAACACTGATGTTGGTCGCTTGGCACCGACGTCAATCATCAAGATATCGACATCGGTCATGTGAAGACTAGCAGGGTCAGTAGGTTAGACAAGAGAAGTCCAACGTCAATCATAAGGATCGACGTCGGTAGGAGGGATGCTGGTGTCGGCCAAGGAAATGATGTCGGCAGTCAGGGTCAGTGCAGGGAACTGACATCGGTTGGGAGCAGACTAGGAGATGGCCTATATCGGTCATTGGAACTGATGTTGGGTGAATCAATAAGTCTCAAACACCCATGTGGAGGTCAGGAAAGGTATGTGAACCTCATATTCATTGTTCACCTTCTTTATATTGCTTACTGATAGTCATGAACTAGGAAGATGGAAGAAGCAATGTAGGTAGAATCCAGAAATAGTGGGAGCTTGGCATGGATGAGGAGTGTGAATCCTTGGAGAACCAAACAGGTATTTGTTGGTAGTGTTGTCAGCTGGAAGGAAGCACTGGATAGAGGGATGGATTCCCATTTTAGAGAAGAGAGTGGATGGACACATGAGACAAAAGGCTATGGTATATGGTCTTGATTATGCTGTAGAACAATGGAGGTTTGACCATTGTATTTTATCTTTACCAGGTTGGATAATATTAGCTACATTATCCTGTTACTATATTGTGTTACTTGTTGCAGGGTTTCGTGTACAAGGAGTTTTCTGAGCTAAGGGTAGAGTTGGTTCAGAAGTGTGTCATGGAGAATTTGGGAGCAGCAAAATTCTTGTGGCATAAGAGACAAGTATAGCATCACAGGTTTCAGTGGTGGTTGGTCTTCAAGAGTGACATCGAAGAGGAATATAGAGCCTAAGGAACAAAATAGATGGTGTACAGGTACAGGTATAGGTTGTAGCTATTTATCTCCAAGTGGGAGATTGTTAAGGTGTGGAGCTAAAAGCTTCAACTATTTGCAGACACAAGAGTAAGGATGCTAAAGAACCAGAGCCACCGGCATCGATAGTATGACTGATGTCGATCAGATGCAGTGGAGAAGGAGACCGGCGATGGCAGGAAGTCGGTCGATGTCAGCAGTACTAAACCAGCAGGGACTGACATCAGTCACCTATGTATTTTCAGAACTGCTGTTGACAAACAGTTAGTTAAGTGAAGTGAGTGTTTGCATGGCAAGTGACTAATTATAGTCACGAGCTGTGTGTCTAATTACTGTAACTAGATTTCTATTTTTGTAAGCATGGGATCTTATTTATAGACCCATAAGGCATGTATTGTAATTGTATCTAAGAAGGCAAGTAATAGCATTAAAGCTAGCAAGGTCAAGGAGATCAGCTGAAGCATTCAAGGAGGGATAGCAACTCAGGCTTTAGATTTGTTGTGTTGAGCAAGAGAGAGAGGGAAGAAGGTCTTGAGGTGTGGCAAGCCTTTGAGGTGGAGGAAGAAGTGGCATCTTCCTTATTGTATTTTCTTCTAGTAGTATTTAATATAAGAGTGTGTATTGTCTCTCAAATTCTTTGTTGTCTTAAGTTTCTAGCTACTTTATCATTTTGGTATAATTCCGTGTTTAATTGCATATAAGATAGTAATCAATTGTGCTCTAATTGGTAGAGCTAGATCCCCTGACATCAATAATGTTTAAAATTTTCTCTTCCTTTACTAAATTATTTCATACACTAAAGTAAAGGGAAGTCAAATTAATTTTAATGGGAAATCTCAAGTGCATAAGCACATCAAAACAATAAACAAGAGTAATAGTAAAGTCCCATACAAAGTAAAGGTTAATGACAACAAAAGTCAAAATCAACCTATAGTTAATGTGGCTTAAGATACCCCTCTGTGATTAGTTTTATCAGTACCTCCTCATTGAGCCTTTACCAATATACCAATATCTCCAGCCAGATTCTTACAATAGTTATTAGAATGAAATATCATATCTCTCCCTCCTATTTAGGAAATTGATACAATAGAGCCTCTTCCATGTGGATATGATTAGAATGCATTTTTTGATTTTCATAGGGCACTAGGCCACATAATGAATAGATTCATTAGTTTAAAACACAAGATATAGGACTTGATAGATGGAAACCTTATTGATCTTGGCACTCCACTTGAGCCTCCTCAAGTAAAGCAAACACAAGACAAGGTTTTAAAATTTTTAGATCCTTTCCTATAACATTTTAAATTAAAAATAGGGGACACATTAGGTTTTCACCATGCATTTCATGCACACTTTCCACTAGCTACATACTAGGCACCTTCAGTTGAGTCACATCCTTTGAGTAACATGATTGGTGTATATAATTATAGAGTTCTAGTTAGACTTTCAATGTCCTTCTCAGAATAGGAGATAGTTGAGCATGATTTGGATTACCATGCACTCTTTATCAAATCCTACATTGATCATCATCCCATTCATAGTGTTCTCATAGATAATGGATCCAGTGTGAACATGTGAGCTATGACATTATTAAAGCATTTGGGATATTTAGAGCAGGATATTACCTTAATGGACACAATTATTACTAGATTTAGTGGGCACATATAAATTTCATTTGGTAAGATTGTACCTCCATTATAAATTGGACTAATACATGTGGCCACACCATTTACTATGGTTCCTAGTGCAATATTTTTTGATATGCTGCTTGGTTGACAATGAATTCAAATACTTCATGGCATACCTTCTACTATTCATAGAGCATGAAATTCATTCATGCTAATCAAGGTTTTATAGTTGGTGGAGTTTTTTACAAGTTATTGTTGTCATCAAATTATGTACCCTAGGATATTATATGAATCTCCTAAAAATTTATGCAACACTGAATCATCTCTCAAGTTATGGGAGATTGTAAGACAGATGAATCTCTAGGATTGAAAGGGATAGTTCCCTAGTTTCTTCTTTAAGTGAACATCACCTAATATAATTCTTTTTTATGAGAAAATGGATATAATTTTACATGGAAAATAAACTATACTAAAGAGGTGATACACCAAAACACATTTCCACATGATTATTACATTCCTTACTGAACAAGAAGGCTTTTCAAGATCAATGCTAGCATTGAAGGACTCTAGCATAATTATTTCAATGTGAAAGCAACCTGCATAGGACAATAAACAAGATAAATAATCAATGGGAAAATTACACACCATAGAGTTAATTTCTTTCTTGGATAAAATCCTAATACAACCAATAAACTTCACATGACCTATTAAAATCAAAAGTCTTGCTCAAGAATGAAGGATAAAGAGGAATAAGGATGATACCAATACTTAGATCCACTATTCATCACTCACACACTTAGACAAATATGTTCAAAAAATAAAATTAGACTTTTATTAAATTTTTAAAGAACAAAATGCAATGTCATACTAGTAGGGATTCACCATACCAGATGTCGTCTCCTTTACAATAGCCAAAATGGCTCATACTTATAGAATTTGGAAGAAGAGAAAGAGAGAAGAGAAGTTGAAGAGGCATAAGGACAAGTGTCCAAAGGTGGATATGAGTTTAAATTCATGTGGATGAAGTGTAATAAGAGTCATGAAATTGAATTTCACTTGATCTCATCCCAAATTAGCCTTTTCCTCCAAGTGTGGCATAACATCTTCTCAGTCATTCTTTCTTTTGAAACTACCTTCATCATGGATTTTTTTAGCATCCTAAGGCAATTGATAGACAAATTTATCATTTCTATTGATGAGAGGGAGTTAAAAATATTATTCCACCTAATTTTTGAGTTTTCATCATTAAATTCTCTTACATAAGCTCTATCATCACCTATCATCAAGATCAATCTCCAATAGGCATTCTTTGACACTTGGCACTAGAATATTTAAATATTCCCCAACTAATACATACAAGGGGTCTTTTGACACGTGTTATGACACTTCATATTCTTGGATTCACCATAAACATCATAAAAAGCCACTAAACTTGAGTTTCCACTTAGTCCACTATGTCATTCTAGATGCCAGTTTAGATAGGCTGAATAGAGAGAGCTATTAGAGGAAATTATGAGTATTTACAAGGTCTTAAAATTAAATGGAGAGTTTTATCATGTCCCTAGATACCTCCCAAAGTTATTGGCATTTATTGATCATCTTTAAGACATATAAAAAATAAGAAAATGTCAATAAAATCTATTTTTTACATTAATTGTTCAAATTTCATACAATATAAATCATGGATTTGATCATCATGGAGTTGGTAACAACTTATCTTCAGTAATCATGGTCAAATTCATCCATTTATATTCAATTATTACCTCATTTCCTCCATCAGGTGCTAAAACAAGGTTGGCAAAGGTTTTGAAGTGACTAGCCCTCTTAACATTCATCCATAGCCATAGAATGTTGTAAATATGATAAAATGAAACTTGTGGATTCTAAATTACTGAATTAAACTTTATTTAATGGCTAAGTTTTCCATAAAAATTTTCATGAAAGATGTGAGCATCCCAAGATAACCATTCAAGCCATTTTTAAGCATTTTGGGAGGTCTGGGTGATTCTTAAGCTAAACGATGGTTTCTTGGAGACTTTATTTACATATTATGGCTCTAAAAATTCTAAAAAATCAACATAAACCTTATCTAATAATTTTAATAACTCACCAAGGGCTTAGAATGAATCTAACCCCTATTTTGGAAACATGTTTAAACTTTACCAACTAGGCATGTCTGCACCTTTGAACCAAATGACCATTATGGACATATAAAATGCATTAAAATATATTGAACACATAATTTAAATTTCCAAAGTGGTGATACAAAACACTACAAGGATTGGCAAAGGATATAACTTGAAGTGACCTTGCATTTGGCATTGGATTTGTATGTTTTCATCACTAGGACTACATGCACACCTTCTGGTCCATACCATTTTGATTGCATCCAAAAATTATAGACATGTTTTTCATGTTTCTCCATGTTTCCCCCATCTATTTAAATATTATTTAATGATATAATTTATCTTTGGTTCCCCTTCCTCATATTTCCCCAAAATTGCCATTCTTGTGCATGAAGGAAGCACCTTACCTTTGAGACAAAAAGAGAGTATTATCCCTATGTTTTTGTGAAAATTTAATATTTTTTAGGTTTAAATAGATCCTAATGACAAATTTTTATAAAAATATTTTGTCTAGTTCGATGGTTAGGTGGTCTAACCATCTCAAGTTTCCACAAAAAGAGGTCAAAACCCCTATTTTCTAGCATTCTTGCTCAGACCTCCCCCTAGACGATCCTTAAAAACCACATTATTACTTCCAAGTTACTAAAACTTGTTCCAAACCCTAATTTTATGCTATAAATCATCCCAAAACCTTTCTTCTTATTGAAATCTCCATACTCCACCTTGAACCAAGGGTTTCCCTAACCTACCTACATGGACTGAGTCCATTTTATCAAGAGAGAGATAGACATGGATTCCTTGATGGTGTTTAGGGAATTAAATTTCATTAATTTTGTGCTAGGTAGTAATTCTATTTTTTTTTTAATTCTCCTTTCCTTCTTAGGAAGTCCAAACTATACCTTACCCTTCTCCAAACTAGGACCCTACCTATAGGTAATAGTTAATAGGGGTGTTTTCTATAGATTCATTTATTTAGAGATACCATCAAGGTTTTCAATAGTTTTATATAGATTATTTTACCCTAAACTTTTGAAAATTTTATCTCATTACTTGATCTATCATGTTATCACTCTAAAGCTTCTAAGTGCTTCCTACCTGATAACCCTGCATGACTCTGTTTCACCCCTAAAGACCCTATCTATAGGTACTTCTTATCTATTTTATATGGGTTTGGAATTAATTATCATGTTATTAGGTCATTAATCTTCATTCATGATTTTATTACATTTATAATCCCTCAAGCTATATCATTTCAAACTTAGATCCACCACTAGGACACTTTTGCCCTGATTGTAACAGTGGACTAAGTTCATTTCTTATAGATAATTCTCTTTGAAGATATTATAAAGGTGTCAAATACCTTATATAGTTTCATTTAGTATCTTATAATTTCAATTTTATCTCATCTTTTGATCCTCATATCATAATAGCACCTTCAAGGCTCCCAATTGCTCACTTCTTGAATTGACTTAGACATTGCCTATAAGTGGAGGCATGAATTAGCAGGGGACTTATTTTTAGATACGAGAAGGGATATTTATATATTCATAAGTCTATACCATATCTATTCACATTGCACTCCTTATTTGTGAGCCTTACAAATACTTTCTTGCCTCAATTTCTAAAATCCTATCTAGGCTAAGTATGTGCATTTTAGGCATGTTTTAAGTGTATATATGCCATTTGGGACTTGTTACAAGATGACCTTACCAATTATTAAGATATTTAAATAAAAAATCACCACTATACTTCATTAAAATATAAAAAATGTTCTAAAACTTCACTTTTAATCCATTGTCTAACAACCTCAGAGCTGTATGGACAAGGGAGGGTTCTTAAGAAGTCCAAACACCAAATTCTATGTGTCTCTATCATACTAGCTCAGGAATGTCCTTTGGACTAGTTTTAATGGTCTCAACTTGGTAGCATGGTATAAAACCATCAAATTTAAGTGAAAATTCAATTTTACATTAATATCTTGTAGATATCACTATTAGAATTCAATGGTTTATTAATCCATCTTTAGATTTCAATTACTCATCATCTTCTTACCTTTTAGCCCTCAAATTTGGAATAATTATTGTAGATAGATAGGTATATTATACCAAATAATTATAATCATTAAAAACCACCATGATCTCATAAAACTAAAACTTCAAACACACCTATGAGCTCTATTTTGGTGATTTAGGGACTACAAGTGCAATACAATCAATCATTCTTTTTGAAGGAAAGTTCTATTTGGAATAATATTATTAACTTTATGGAATGAAATATAAGACCCTTTTAGTATGATAAATCCTAAAAAATTGATTCCATATTGTGTTTCACCATTATAAATTTGTACAAAACTCTTGGAGCTCAAGTGCAAGGTCACTATAAGTGCATATTCTATAGACAAAGGTAGTGAACAAGAGAATATAGGCAATTACTTTGGAAGATGTCGGTTTGATATCTACCAAGGGAATTCAATGAAATAACCTTGAAAACATGGATCCAAGTATGTTGATCATCTCATGGAACCATCTTCTACATTGAAAAACTTAGGTTACATGCCCATGAATGAAAAATTTGAGAAACAAACACAATCTAGAATTCTCCCTTAAAGTCCTTGGAAGAGAAGTGTTAGATGATTAAAACACCATGGAGAGGACCTTATTACAACCTAAAAACATTCCATCAAACTTTCACAACTCCATGGGTTCCTAAAAATAAGAAACATATGCAAACTTATATCCCTCTTGGATGCAATTTCACAAAAAGCTTCTTAGGATGTCAATGATTATTCATGAAGGAGGAGCCACCAATATAAGACTTATTATCATGGATGTTAATTTAAATTAGATTAATATCTACCTATAGAATCATTTCTCCTAACTCGACCTGTAGCTTCCATAATGAGTGCTTGAACTTTCCCTTCCTTGGCTTGCTAGGTGAAAATGAAGGAGAATGAATTGTAGATGAACATTTTTATTCAGTATTTTCAATCCAAACATGGAAATTACTTGTGTATGTGAAGATTCACACCACCACGTTTTTAGCTACAAGTGTACTTGAGAAGACCATACAAGTGCTAGAGATAAGCCTATTTTCAAGGGAAAATTGTCATTTCCTACATAAATTAACTTGTAACTACCACCTAACATGATTAAAACATAATTTTAAATTATCCATGTTCTCATCCACATTGATAACAAATATTTTAATTTTAGAGTCATTAAAATTCATTTAATTAAGCTAAAAAGGTGTTCAAATGATACTTTTAGCATATGAGACCTAGAAAGTGGTCACTTTATGACTTGTAAATACATTTAAACCTATAAAAGTCCATTTTATGACATCTAAAAAATAAATTGAGCCTTTTAATAATTTTTAACATAGTTGACCAATATTGACTTTTGTTGACTAGGCTAGTATTAGGAGAATAAGCTTCAACAAGGACTAAGGGAAGGGAAAGTGAGACATATAGGACAATAAGTAACCCAATAGGACATATTAGGCAATCTTAAGAAGTTTAAAATAGTATGGGTTGACTCAAATTTGACATGGGGTCAAATTTGGTCAACATTCTTGGTGATTCTTAGGGTTGGCATGCCAGCTATGCTTAAGACCAGTTGCCTAATCCTTCCATTAGGAATGGATTCACACATATTGGCACTTAAATTGAATTTAAGATGCCTTTGAATCAAGGTAAAAAATTTGGTTGACCCACACACATAAAAATAAAGACACACACCAAACATATGGAAGGAAACACACATATGTTATGAAGCACTTATGAAACATAAGACATCTAAAACAAAACACTCTAATGTGTAAAAAATAAGTAGAAGGAATTGATCCTATTAGATCAAAAGGAGAGTTATTCATAACATCTTATTAAAGTGAACTTGAATAATGTGGAAGCTACCACTTAGGACTTGTTCTTGTTTGTCCAAGGCTTTGTTCACCTTCTATGGTGCTTGCATTGATTTCACCTAGTTCCATAGCCAAGAACATGTATTCAATGGAGACATACTCCTCTTAATTTATTTTAATGTAAACCATATCCCTTGTTTCAAGTAATCCTCCATTTATTTTAGATCCATTTTGATCCTCATACTCAACCTCAATGTCTACTGCAAGTGGCTTTTCATCATCAAAATTATGCTCATTTTGGAAGGTAAGGTCTCCATCAAACTTTGGTGGTTGAGTGCATTGGAAAGGTTATTCAAAACTTACTACCTCTCTTTATACTTTGCATTCTTCATCTATATGATGCATTTGATCTTCTTGAGATGAAAAATTCTTACCTTGCTTTTCTTGTTGAGGTGCTTCATGAATCTCAATAGGTTTAGCTACAAAAACTTCTTCAAAACTTTTCTCAAGATCTTCATGAAGTGGATATGTATCATCCAATCTTAAGGAAATCTTTTCAAGGTCATCCTAAAATTCCAAATCTTCATGATCAATATACAGAGATTTAATTTTATCAACATTCTTACTAACTTATTTTGGAGCATCATGTTAGCTAGTGGGTACCACTTCTTCATCTTGTGTTATAAGTAGATCATCATCATCTTTCATGAAACAAGGAAATTCATCAATCCATTCAAGGTATACTTATTATTGTCTTACCATCAAAGTTACTTCTTGTCCCTAAACCTTTGTTGGTTGCTCTATATCATTAGCTCCTTGTTCAATCTATTCAAGGAACTTATCTATGATGTCATCCTCCTCCAAATCTTGAGGAGTCTCAGGAGTAATTAGATAATGTGTAGGAAATAGAGAATAAGTAATGGATGGAAAACCTTTAGGTACTTTGTTAACCTTGTTCACATAGTTCTCTTCCTCTTGAAATTTCATAAGAAAAGTGCTTTAGCTTCTACCTTCTCCATGAGTATCATTTTTCATGGTATTTTCTTATTTTGTTGTAAGGTAAGAGGTAGTTATTTCTAATGTCACTAAGGCTTGAAAACCTCCTCCACCATCAAACACAAACTGACCTTGATATTGACCCCAATAATCCAAATGTTCTTCTCCTTGAACCATGTTAGTAGGGACTAGAACAATAGCCCTTGTGGATGGAATGGAATTAGGATTATAGGAATTGGTTTGACTATTGAGACCTTGTTGACTTGGTCCTCCTCTTTGGTGATTGTATTGGGTTGGATGTTTATAAGCTTGTGGAGGATAATGTTGGGGATTGGGTTGAGCAATTACATGAAATTAAGCTTGTTTGATTTGGTATTGCAATGAATGAATCATCTCATCTTTATATATAACATTATCCACTTTCTTGGGGATGGTTATAGACTTGGAATTGACATTGAGAACTTGTGATACACTTAGAGTTTCCACTGGACTATGAGATAACAAAGTCATTGAGACTCTTAGGGGCAATTTCTTATCTTTTACAAAACTACTCTAATCTTTAATAGTTATCTCATATGCATCATGTAGAGTGAATCCTCCCATTTCATACAACATTACTAACACATAAATACCAATGGCCTTGAGATAGGTGGGGAATATAAAGCTTGGAGGAGGCCTTATGATAGGTAGAAATATATACCATGTCCTTTGAAATATTTCATTGAAATATCCCATAAATTCATTAGGACTCCTCTTTACCATATACAACTAATGAATTAATGAAGTATTGTCACTATTTTTCTCAAACCTATTTACCAACACCTCTCCAAAGTCATTCCAACTAGTGATACAACCACCTCCTAATGTCCTATACCAATCAAGTGCTTTACCCTTTAAAGATATGGTAAGGAGTCTAATAGCTATGTTAACGTGGGTGATATTGTGGAAGTTACAAAAGTTTGAGATGTCCCTAATGTGCTTAGATGGGGTAATAAGACCTTCTCCATTGAAGCTAGGGAGACTTTTTGGTAGAATTAGGAGGAATAGGGTCATATACAAGAAGATTAATTAGATTTTGAGTATTGAAGGCTGGGAAAGGATGTAACCTATCCATCTCTTCTTCTTCCTCTTAATCTCCTATCTCCTTAACTTCTTCTTCTTTAAAACCTTCTTGTTCAAGATCTTATTCCTCAAAAGGATTTTCAGGTAGAGGGACTTGACTGAATTCTCTTCTAGAGGATGATCTAGTGAGGACCATGAAGTAAAATTTGAATAACTTGATCTAAAACTATATATTCTCACCTTTTCAAGTCACCAAATGCTAGATTAGAAATACTTTTGCAACCTTGGGCTTGTTAAGACCAAAATTCACCTTGACATGGAAGAAATTAGGATAAAATAATCCACCAGGCATGTTAGAACTATTGTCATCAAATTATTCACCCTAGGATACTATATTAATCTCATATAATTTGATTCAACATTGAATCATCTCTCAAGTTGTGGGAACTTGTAAGAGAGATAAAAATCTAGGATTGAAAGGGCTAGCTCCCTAGTTTATTCTTTAGGTGTACATCACCTAATATAATGATTGTTTATGGGAAAAGGGTTAGAATTTTTCATGGAAAATAATCTATAATAAAGAGGTAATACACCAAGACACATTTCCACATGACTATCATATTCCTTACTAAACAACAAGGCTTTCCAAGATCAACTCTAGGTATTGAAGGACTCTACCATAATTATTTCAATGTGAATGCAACTAGCATAGGAAAATCAACAAAATTAATAAAGGGTAAAATTACACACCATATAGTTAATTTATTACTTTTTGAAGATCCTAATATAACCAATACACTTCACATGACCTGCTAAAATCAAAACTCTTACTCAAGCATGAAGGATAAAGAGGAATAAGGATGATACCAACTCTTAGCTCCACTATTCATCACTAGAAAAATTAGACAAATATGTTCACAAAAAAAAATTAGACTTTTATTCAATGTTGAAATAAAAAAATTCAATGGAATACTATCAGGGATTCACCATACCAGATGTGGTCTCCTTTACAATAGCCATCATGTCTCATACTAATTGAATTTGGAAGAAGAGAGAGAGAAGAGAAGTTGAAGAGGCATAAGGAAAAGTGTTCGAAGGTGGATATGAATTAAAATTGATGTGGATGAAGTTTAATAAGAGTCATGAAATTGAATTTCACATGATCTCATCCCAAATTAGCCTCTTCCTCCAACTATGGCATAACATCTTTTCAATCATTCTTTCTTTTGAAACTACCTTCATCATGGATTTTTTGAGCAGCCTAAGGCAAGTGATAGATAATTTTATTGTGTATGTTGATTATATGGAGTTAAAAATATGATTCCACTTGAATTTGGATTTTTCTTCATCATGAAATGCTATTACACAAGCTCTATCATCACCTATCATCCAGATTACTCTCCAATAGGCATTCCTTGACACTTGACACTAGAATATTTACATATTACCAAAATAATACATAAAATGGTATTTTTACACATTTTAGGACACTTCATATGCTTTGATTCATCAGAAAGATCATAAAAAACCACCAAACTTGAGTTTCCACTTAGTCCACTAGGTCATTTTAGATGTCAGTTTAGATAGGCTGAATAGAGAGACATAGTAGAATAACTTGTGAGTATTTATATGGTATAAAAATGTAATGGATGGTTGGATAAAGTCCCAATATACCTACCAAAGTTATTGGCATCCATTGATCATCTTCAAGACCTATAAAAAATAAGAAAATGTCAATAAAACCTATTTTTTACATAGCCTATTTGGATTCCATACAATATGATTACATTTATTTTATCCTCATGGAGTTGGTAACAACATTTATTCAGAACTAATGTTCAAATTCATTTATTTATATTCACTTTTGGCCTCATTTCCTCCATCGGATCCTAAAACAGGGTTAGCAAGGGTTTTGAAGTGACTAACCCTCTTAATGTTCATTAATAGCCATGGATCATTGGAAATATGATAAAATACCACTCATGAAATCTAAATCAACCCATTAAACTTCATTTAATGTCTCAATATTCCATGAAATATTTCATGAAAGATGTGAGCATCCCAAGATTACCATTCAAGCCATTTTAAAGCATTTTGTGAGGTATGGGAGCTTCTCAAGTCAAAGGATCAGTTATTGGAGAATTTATCTACATATTATGGATATAAAAATTATTAAAATTATCCACAAACCTTCTCTAATCCTTGGAAAAACTCACCAAGGACTTGGAATAAATTTGACCCATGTTTTGGAAACATGTTTAACCCTTGCCAACTAGGCATGCATGCACCTTTGAACCAAATGACCATTAAAAACATATAAAATGAATTAAAATAGATTTAAAAAATTATTTAAACTTAAATATAAGTGATAAAAGACACTGAAATTCGTGGAAAATGCTATAAATTGAAGTGACCTTGTATTTGGGATTGGATTTGCATGTTTTCATCACTAGGTCTGCATGTAGACCTTCTAGTCTAGAACATTTTGTTTGGATCCCAACATTATATAATTTTTTATCACATTTATCCATTTTCCCCCCATATATTTAAATCTTATTTAATTATCCAATTAATATTTGGTTCACTATTCCTCACATTTCTCCAAAACTACCATTCCTGTGCATGAAGGAAGCACCTTACCTTTGAGATAAAATAGAGAGTATTAGCCCTATTTTTTTGTGAAAATTGAATATTTTTGAGGTTTAATGATTTAATAATTACAAATTTTACCAAATTATTTTGTCTATTTTCATGATTATTGGGTCTAACCATCTCAAGTTTCCCAAAAAAGGGTCAAAAGCTCTATTTTCTTACATTCTTGCTTAAACCTCCCCTTAGATGATCATTAAAAAAAAATGCATGATTAAAAGTTGATAATACATGTTAAAAACCCTAATTTTATTCTTATTTAACTTATGGATCCACATAAAACCTTTCTTCTTAGTGAAATCTCTATTCTCCACCTTGAACCAAGGGTTTGCCTAACCTGCCCACATGGACTAAGTCCATTTTGTGTGTGTGTAGAGAGAGAGAGAGAGAGAGAGAGAGAGAGAGAGAGAGAGAGAGAGAGAGAGAGAGAGAGAGAGAGAGAGAGAGAGAGAGAGAGAGAGAGAGAGAGAGAGAGAGAGAGAGAGAGAGAGAGAGAGAGAATTTTATGCCTTAAGGGTGTTTAGGGAATTAAATTTAATTAATTTTATGATATTTATTCATTTTACATTTTTTTTAATTCTCCTTTACTTCTTAGGAAGTCCAACCTATACCTTGCCCTTCTCCAAATGAGGACCCTACCTATAGGTAACATTGAACATGGGTGTTTTCTATAGATTCATCTCTTTGGAGATAAAATAAAGGTTTTAAATAGTTTTATATATATTATTTTACCGTCCACTTATGAAAATTTTAGATCATTACTTGATCTATCACCTTAGCACTCTAAAGCTTCCAAGTGCTTATTATTTGATAACCTTGCATGACTATGTTTCACCCCTAAAGAACTTGTACATAGGTAATTTTTGGATATTTTATATGGTTTTTGACTTAATTCTCATGTTATTCAATCATGATAATTCATTAATTATTTTATTCCATTTACAATCCCTCAAGCTATATCAATTCATACTTAGATCCTCCACTAGGACACTTTTGCCTTGACTATAACAATGGACTGCATTCATTTCTTTTAGATACTTATCTTTTAAGGTATTATAAACGTGTAAAATATATTATATAGTTTCCTTGACTCTTTTATCATGTAAATTTAATATCATCCTTTGCTTATCATATCATACTAGCACCTTTAATGCTCCCAATTGCTCAATGCCTAAATTAATTGAGACATTTATTGTAAGTGGAGGCATGACTTAGCAGGGGAAATCTTTTTGGATATGAGAAGGGATATTTAGATATTATTAAGTATATAACATACCTATTCACATTACACTCCTTCTCTATGATCCTTCAAAAAGACTTTCTTGCCTCAATTTCCAAAACCCTATCGAGGCTGAGTATGTGCATTTTAGGCCTATTATAGGTGTATATAATCCATTTGGGACTTGTTAGAAGATTAAATAACCCATTATTAATATATTTAAATCATAAAACACCACTAAAATTCATTAAAATATTAAAAAAGGTTTAAAACTTCACCTTTACTGGACTGCCTAACAACTTTTTTGACCGTATTTAAGCATCTCAAACTTGTATGAATAGGGGAGAGTTCTTAGGAAGTCCAAACACCAAATTCTCTGTGTCTCTATCACACTAGATTAGGAATGTCATTTGGACTATATTTAATGGTCTGAACCTGGTATCATGGTATAAAACCATCAAATATAAGTGCAAATTCAATTTGTCATTAATATCTTGTAGGTATCACTGTTACAATTTAGTGGTTTTTTAGCCATCTTTAGATATCAATTACTCATCATACTCTTACCTTTTGGCCCTTAAAATTGTCATAACTATTTTAGGTAGATAGGGACATTACAATAAATAACTATAATCTTTCAAAACCACCATGATCTCATAATATGAAAACTTCAAACACACCTAGGCGATCTATTTTGGTGATTTAAGGATTGTAATTGTAATATAGTCAACATTCTTTTTGAATGAAATATCCATTTGGCATAGAATTATTACCTTCATGGAATGAAATATAAAAAAAATTGAGTAGATAAAGCCTCAAACATGGATTCCATCTTGTGTTTCACCATTATGCCTCTGTAGAAACCTCCTGGAGGTCAAGTGCAAGGTGAGTGTACGTGCATATTCTATAGACAAAGGCAGTGAACAAGAGAATATTGGAAATTAGCTTTGTAATATGTTGTTTTGATCTATCCCAAGGTAATTCAATAAAATAATCTTGAAAACATGGATCCAAACATGTTTATCATCCCATGGAACCATCTTTTATGTTGTAAAACTCAGGTTACATGCCCATGAATGCAAACTTTGAAAAACAAGAACAATTTGGAATTATACATTAAAGGCATTGAAAGAGAAGTGTTGGATGATTAAAAAAACATGGAGAGGACCTTATTCCCACATAAAAACGTTTCACCATTATTCCTCTGTAGAAACCTCCTAGAGGTCAAGTGCAAGGTGAGTGTACGTGCATATTCTATAGACAAAGGTAGTGAACAAGAGAATATTGGAAATTAGCTTTGTAATATGTTGATTTGATCTATCCCAAGGTAATTCAATAAAATAATCTTGAAAACATGGATCCAAACATGTTTATCATCCCATGGAACCATCTTTTATGTTGTAAAACTCAGGTTACATGCCCATGAATGCAAACTTTGAAAAACAAGCACAATTTGGAATTATACATTAAAGGCATTGAAAGAGAAGTGTTGGATGATTAAAAAACCATGGAGAGGACCTTATTCCCACATAAAAACATTCCATAAAACTTACATAGATCCATGGGTTATTGAAAATAAGAAACATATGCAAACTTATACCCCTCTTGTATGTAATTTCACAAAAGGATTTCTAGAATGTAATTGTTTATTCATGAAGGAAGAGCCACCAATATGAGACTTATTGTTATGGATGTGAAGTACACTCAGATTAATATCCACTTGTATAATAATTTCTCCTAAATCCACCTGTAGCTTTCGTAATGAGTGCTTGAACTTGCCCTTCCTTGGCTTGGCAAGTGAAAATGAAGGAGAATGAGTTGTAGATGAACCTTTTTATGAAATATTTTGAATCCAAACATGAAGATTACCTATGGGGAGGTAAATATTCACATCACCACATTTTTATCTACAAGTGCACTTGATAAGTCCATACAAGTGCTAGATAAAAGCTTATTTTCAAGGGAAAACTATCATCTCCTACATAAACTAACTTGTAACTACCACCTAACATGATTCTAACATAATTTGTCCTTTTACACATTATTATACACCTTGGTGACAAATATTTTAATTTTAATGTCATTAAAAGTCATTTAGTTAAGCTAAAATGGTGGCCAAATGACACTTTTAGCACATGAGACCTAACAAGTGGTCACTTTATGACTTGTAAAGACATTGAACCCTATAAAATACCATTTTAGGACATCTCCAAAATAAATTGAGCCTTTGAATAAGTTTGACAATAGTTGACTAATGTTGACTTTTATTGACTAGGCTAATACCAGGAGAATGAGCTTCAAGAAGGACTAAGGGAAGGCCAAGTGAGAAATGTAGGATAAATGAGGACCCGCTAAGATATATTAAACATTATTAAAAAGTTTAAAATATTAGGGGTTGAGATAAATTTTATTTGGGTTCAAATTTGGTCAACAATTACCTCTCCCCACTTTAGAGTCATCTACTACTCTACAATCACCATTTTTAGCTCCTCCACTAGTTACAGTTCTTCCTCTAGTTGTGATGCAAACATAGTTGAGGCCTCCCTCAATATCATAGAGAGTTCATACACTTCCATGGAGGCCTCTCTTAGAGTGACCACTACATCAATGATAGTTTCAAAACTCTAGATAGTTTCTAGCTATATTATTCATACTTAGAGTAGTATCATTGAGGTCTCATGCCTCTACACATAGAGAACATTTTCAAAGAGCTTCTTCTATTACTAGATGGGTCCTTAAGATCCCCACAATTTTAGCCACTTCTCAAAGTTTCAAGGGGACCCCATAGTCAGTTTCCACCACAAAGATTTTAGACCACTTACAACATACACAAATTTTAGATTTACAGTCTTAGCCCTCCCATTATGCTTCATGATCATACATGATCCCTATTCATGATACATGACAACATGATATGGATTATTTCATGAGATTCATCAGTTAGTATCATTTATTATCAGTCTTACTTGTACATATCTTCTTTTCAATTTCTTGTACATAGTCTCCTTATTATTACTTGTACATAATTTATTTCATAATACAAAACTTTAAAATAGATTAAAAACACCAAAAACATTTCAACTATATGCATTATCCATGCTTTACATTTCTACTATCATTCTAGACTTACATTTTTCTATTCTATGCTAGTGTTTGTCAATTTATCTACAATACCATGCTTCACTTGATCTTCTTTGAGTGTGTGTAGTGAAATCCAAATCCTTGATTGCTTCACTCTACCCATTGATGGGCCATCCTAATTTTACATGTGAGACATAAATCGACATATCTACCCATTGGGGGCATCCACTACATGACTACACCATCCAATTTATGTCATTCCTACACCACACACTCTATTTTTCATGTTGATGTACATTACTTAATTACATAGAATATTCTTTTGACACTCACTAATATATATCACTTGTTTATTTTTTAATATATACCTAGTCTTGTAATACATGTTTTGAATACTTTCACTTCTTGCTTTGATTATTTAGATACGATTGTATTTTTAGCATTTACATGCCTTTCTTTCTTGCTTTGCATAGCTAGATATGATTGTATTTCTCAATTCCTATTTTATGTCTTATGTGTGTGTGCCTTAGGGAATTTTCCAATGTTATTTTATTCTATTCCAATGTGTGCATTATGACATTTTCCAATTTCCTTTACTTATTATCTTACACGTGCTTTTGGTCCTCATCCCAACCTTGCTTGTTTGAAATCATATGTGTATGTGGTATTTGAACATGACTTGTATATGTGCTTTCCTAGTTTGAGTGACATGTACCCATGTCCCTTATTTTATTTTCCCCTTCACCACTTTTATGTGCTTATTTATTCTTGCCTTCTATGCTTATTACTTTTTTACTTCTCATTATTTACAATGCTTTGATCCACATCATATATTATTTTGCTTTCTTGGATGCCATGATGGACATCATGCTCCATCCCTCATTGACAACTAAAAACTAACAACTAACTAGATTTCCACTTTTAGTTTAGTATATTTTACGTGTTATTACATTGTTACATATATCTAGGCATACCCCTATTGATATAACAATCTCTAATACAAACTATGCTATATCTTGAGACATCTTTTTTTATTATCATTGCTATATCAAATATTTTACAGCATAACACAATTGTAAGGATTTTTATTTTGAGGGAAGTCATTACAAGATCTTCATTCCTACCCTTAAAAGAGGGGGAAATAAATATGGGTTTTGTCGTAGATATTATAGCCTTCTACCAATCAAAAACAAGTTTTTAGAACACTCAAAACAACAACTAGAACCCAAACTAGTTAGAATAGACTAGAAAAATAATGACAAATATAGGAAAGTGATAAAAAATAGAAAAAGACAATAGAACCATACTTTTACTATAGCACCAAACATTAAAGTTTCCTATTTTTGGTTCTCCTATCTAAACAATAGAAACACCATATTTTCTAGAAATAACAGAAAGGTAAGTTTAGTTACAATTTTGTTAGCTATAGTTTAGTTTAGATTAGGAAGTTTTAGTATAGTTTTTCTTAAAGAATATAGATATAGGAGGAATATTATATGACATTATGGCTCTTATTTCTATTTTTATATTTGGAATTTGGTACAAATTATAAATTAGAATATATGTTACATACACTAGTGATTAGGGGTAATGTGCATAACACATTTACCTTCTTTTCCTTTGAAGTTCAGTACATTACCTTAGTATTCTCAGTAGTCACATGAATTATTCCATATGTAAGTGGTTGGAATCATTTTGGAGTGGATTTTATATAAGCCTAGTTCTACAACTTTTGGATTGGCTTTCATACAAGCCTATTCTCTACCTTTTAAAGTGGCCAAGATTGGCCTAATTATTAGTACACATTTAGCTATCTATGCCACATTGTCAAATTACATAGCATTCATGGGCTTCAAGAGAAAACTCATGTGACACAAATTTTGATCCAAAAATCAAAAGTTTTTATTGATAGATATTTTAAGAATATGAAAATAACACAGTAACATTGATTTCTCTGAGAAGAGATGTTTTATTACTCAAGATTGCAATACAACCATATGTTTATCTTTGGGAAGAGATGTCTGATTTCCATTTTAGGTTAAATATTAATTTATAAAAAATTTGAAGTTAGGATGAGGATGTGGAAGGTCACTAATATTTATGAATATTAAGTGGTTTGACTTCCATGATTTACAATAATACAAAATTCAAAGAATTACTAATTTTAGAAACTATTTTTAGACTGCACTACTAAAATTGAAATTTAGGGAACTTACATTAGATTTTTGGGGGTAAAACACCACTGAGAAAATATTAGTGTCATCTCATTATGTTCTCTTCATATTAATTTTCCAACAGTTCAAAAGGGGTGTCAATTAGAGCTATGGTGCAAAAGCTATGGATCCCAAAAGTTTCATCATCAATTGGGTTAGAACCATCACCCAAATTGTCACCTAAATTATTTCCCAGATCATATTCATACTAATATGATTTTATATCTTCATCTAGTTGGAAATGATGCAGCCAAAGGACCAGCTAGCCTTTGTTTTGTTGAGCCACCTACTCAGAGGGATTGGACATATAGTCCAAACATTGATTAACACTTGCATGATCACATAACTTCACTTAGTGGGAGATTATGGATCCAAAGGGACTTACATTATATTATTGAACCACTCTTTATTAATTGAGAACTCATATATATTCATGATATTACTCTTGGTACAATACATACATAGCATAACTCAACATCACTCAATATCACAATAGGTTATGTATTGGTTTGTGTACCTAGTGAGGTGTATTCATTACTTTCTCTTCCTCTCTCTGTTACCCAACTTTTGCACATTATTATTTTATACATATCATGTCTAATAAGAGCTAATCTACTCTTGTTTTTATTTTACATATTTACACTTCATGATGTTCTCTCTTTACACACACTAAGCATCACACATCTTCATGGGATTCACCCTTACAAGTAAGTTTAGGTACACTTTCTACTTTTCCTTTATCCTATTATTTCACTTTGATGCATCAATAGAATAAAGGGGGGAAAATTTAGACATATAAAATGTCCAAATTGGTAGTTTGAGTGTGGCTTGTAACACCCAATCCATTGGTCCTTCTTCTATGCTCTTGTGACCCTTCTATACACCTTTTTTCTCATTGCTAGTCATCCATAGCCTTCCAAACATTCATTCCAAATCAACTAGACTCTATTTCCTAGACTAATCCTAATCCCATAGGTCTTAATCCTATAATATGGGATCACCATACCTATATTATAACACCAAACCCTAGGATGTCTCATTTTTGATACTCTTATCCATTTGTACTTTGAGCTCAAATGGTCATTTTCATATGATTCATATTCTTCATTATATTGGCCTAACACAAATACATCCAACTCATGACTAATAGGTCCCTATAAAATATTATCCAAAGCACATTTATAAAGGGAGGTGATGGATATTACAAATCAAGTAAGAATACAAGCAAAATACTAAATAAAACTTCCCTATTCTCTATATACAATCACCTAACACAGTTACAAACATATTAAAACCCTCATACCAATCCCTAAACACCTCAAGAACTTTAAATTTGGAAATTTTTTCATTCACATCACACTATTTTACAAAACACATTAGGTGGGAGAACTACATAGGGCTTGATCCCTCTTTAGAGTATTGGTATGTAGGTAGTATGCCCACATAAGGGGTGTGGATCACACATTTAATTCATCTTACACACACTAACCCACACTCTTAAAGTGATTCAAATCCCATTCATATATCATGATGGAGGGTTAGGGTTCAAAGAGTAAATCATATCTACAATGAGCTCTGTCAACATTCAACACTCCTGATTTCACTAGTAGGGTCACTTAAGAATAACGCAAAGAACATATAAAGTTTAGGTCTCTATGACCAATTTGGAAAACAATGATAGGAGTGGATAATAATGTTAGACACTAAAGTGTCCTATTTTAAATTTTCCTATCCTTTCATTGATTGAAATCTAGATTTAGGTTAATGATACTATCCTAATCCTACATAGCCAATTTCAGACCCTGTCTCAGCCATCTCAACCTCTTCGCATATAAGTCATTATTTATCCTCATTTATTTCTATTATTCTAAAGTTAAAAAAGGACAAATAAATTATACAAATTAAGACTATAATTATTGTAATATTATTTATTGATTTATTAATCTAGATCTTTAGATAAATTAGGAATAAAACTCCATTATTCCCAAAATAGTTAAATCATAAAGATTGTTAAGCAAAGGTTTTAGAGGTTTAAATTGAGTTCATTCATGTAGCATTACATTAATATTTGAAAAATATCACTATGAGATACTTTGATAATATTAAACACCAAATTTTTCTTGAAATATCTTATCTAATGTTGATCTTTGCAGGCTGAACTAGGTTTTTGACAAATGTTTATTTAGGCTTCAAAGATTTGAAGGATCCAGATCAAAAAAGGTAAAATAAGACCACTATGCTTAATTATGGACCTTTATGTTGGTTTTTTTAATGCTAATTTGGCCAATATTTACCTTATTTATAGATATTTGATGAACCTTTATTTTATTATGAATTACTATCATAGATCCTTTGCATAATATCTTATAGTTACCTAGAATCCAAACCATATCCCACTCTAAAACTAGAGTTACCCTTAGATATTTAGAAACCCATCACAAAGCTAGAACTAATGAAGGGAGATGTAGGAGATCCAAATCCCACCCTACCTCTCCAGTAAACTAATAACCACATCATTTGCTTTACATATGGCCAGTCATGGCATGGTTAGGATAGGATGATATTCTATAAATGTACATGGAACTATGCATGATTTGCCCAGGAACCCTAAAAATTACCTTCCCCTCTTCAATTCATCTAGGGGTTTAACTAATAGAGATCATATCAAGTCATCCAAGGTATCTCTTAGGCTGTTGAATGTCATCCACAAATATGTATCCTACAAGCTCTTCCCATTTACCCTTAGGGAAGATGTTTATGACCGGTTCCTCAATTTACTAGAGGATTTCTATCATAGGGTGAAACCAATTTAATGATACCTTTATTGCACAATTTGGAAGGGTCATTAACCCTAGGATTATTTACCAATAGGTTAACCATATTGAAGTGAGACTTGAGTGATCCCATAATAACTTTTAATGACAAATTATATAAGATGTATAGACTCACCACAACTCCTTATTGGCTTGAAAATGAACTTGCACTTAAAATTTACAAAAACTCCCCAGACCCAATGATTGTTATCCTTTTGTGTAGGGCCATAAACATCAATAAGCTTCCACATGTGTATGTAGATGATATATATTGATGAGTAAATTCACTCATAGGGGCATCCTACCTTCACTATTCCAAATATAAACCCAACTTTACTTTCTCTAAATCTAGTTGTAAATGCAAATTAGAATATGCTTACTTTAATTTAGATACTTAACCTCAATATATTATCATTAATCCATACATGTCCTAGTCAATAACTAGGATTATTCAATCAATCTAATAATGGGGCTCATCCCCAAAATAATAGTCAAAATTTAGTCCATGTTAACAACTCTAACACCCAAAATGTTGTCTAGAGCCTAGATCGAAACACTAAGCCTAACTCCTTAAAAGGAGATCTAGAATTAATTCAGAGAATGGTTCAAAAATTATGTAGTGACTTTATGAATTTAAAAAGGCAAATGGGAAACACAGGGGAATGTTATAATAGAAATTACATGTTTAAAAAGTACAATAGACATTTTAACCAATCTAACAATAATAAAAACAATGAAACCCCAGCTAGTAAGATGCCTGACATAAATATATAGAAATTGGACAAGCCTAATTAGTGTAGGGTCCATGACATGGCCCAACATGGAGAGCTAGACTAAATATAATTTGTCAATGCCTTTGAAATGTTCTAAGGTGAGTTGGAAAGTTATGACATTATACTGGACAGTCAATGCAATAATTATAATTCTAGAAATATAATAACTCCTGACAGTGGGTTCAACACCATAGAAATAGACCTCATGGTAAAAAATTATGACTTTTCTAATGAAGAAGAGAATGAACCCAAAAGCAACATAGATAAGATCCAAACTTTCCAACATTACCAAAAGAGAAATTATGCACTGAGGAAATATCTCAAAAGGAACCTATGATAACATCCACATTACCTAACAAAGTTGACACACCCCTAGATCATAGGATTAATAATGATCCTCCTCCCCTAAAGGGAAAAAATACCCAACCAACTGTATAATTGGATATAATTAGATCCAAAGGTGGGTACAACATTATGGAATATATGAATAAAATTAAATCCAATATCACTTTGCATGAGATTGATCAAATCATGGAGTAATGTGATTTAATACTGAAATCATTAACTAATAAATTAGATAAAGGTAAATACAAATCTATGAATGAAAATGTGGTAATGTATAAAATCAAGGTTGAGGTTCCTCCATTTTTATTAACTATTAGAATTTTTAGGAAGAATGTGCATAATTGTTTACTCAATTTTGGATCATTTGCTAACATAATACCCATAAGTATTTACAAAAATCCAGGACTAACTCTAATCAAGTCTGATAGAGTTGTCATCCAGTTAGACGAGTCAAAAGTCAAAGTGGTAGAAGAAATATTAAACATTCATATGAAGTTAGCCCATGAACCCCAGATTTAATAATTCATCAAAATCCAAGTCATATAAATCCTTGAAGCATATGTGATGTTATTGAGTAGATACTAGACAAAGTCCTTGAATGGATATATGCCCATAGACTATGCGCATATGTGTTTACCTTAGAGGGGTGTTCCCAATCAAATTCAAATTTAATTGGAATTGAGAATGAAGTTTATTATAACATAATACAATTCCAAGAATGAGAAGGATAATTTCCAATCCACCAACTTAGGCATATATTCTCTTAATATTATTCATTCATGTAAAAGCAACCCAATAACCAAGGATGAAGGATTATGGATGATTTACTTCATAGGTGAGAGAGCCAAATAAGGCTTAGGGGTAGGTATCATATTGATGAATCTAATTAGTAAGTAATATTTAACATCTTATAGACTTTAATTTCCATGCATGAACAATCTTGCAGAGTATGAGGACCTAATCCTAGGACTTCAATTCACCATAAAACATAAGGTAAGGAAATTATTATTCAATGGAAATTCATAATTATTCATCAAGTAGGTATATATTAAATACCAATGCAAGCTTTATTATTTGAAGAAATATAATTTTAGAGCATGGGATTTAATTGAGAGTTTTAAAGCATTTAATAATGTCTTTGTACCCAGGGATCAAAATCAGCTAGTGGATGTGTTGTCTTTGATATAAAAAAATCTAGTCCCACACAAGGCCCTCAAATTATATAAGTTTCCAATCGAGAAGATATCATTCCCTTCCATGCTCTACAACATTAATCACTTGTAGGTGTTTGATAATCATAATCAAATCATCAATTTCATGACTAGTTTTGGAGTCTTTGAGTCGCATATAATTAATGAATAGGAAGAAGAGTCTAAAAATGAGGTTGAAATATATGAAGGTAGCATAATACAACTCAAAAATAATATAATTCCTATGATCATGGTCTCTCGAGAAAGGATATTCAATAAAGACAAGCCAAATAGTGATACTAAGATGCCCAAACTAAGTGGCAAAGATTACAAGAAATTTAATCTAGGTTTGTTTAGCAATCCAAAAAACATCAACATTGAGCTATTCTATAGAAAAAAGGATTTAAATAAATACAACAAGATATTTTGTAGATTTAAGGATGTCCTTGTGTGGTCTTATGAAGATCTCAAAGTCTTTTACACCTGAGTCATCACTCACACAATTACTTTGAAGGAAGCATGTAAACCCTGTAGGCAAATGTAGAGACCCATGGACCCCATTATGGAGTTTCTAATACATAAGGAAGTAAAGAAGTTATTATATGTAAGTATAGTCTTTCCAATCAAACATTCTACATGGGTGACTAACCTGATCTTAATCATAAATAAAAATGGTGAAATTATACTCTACATAGACTTTTAGAATCTTAATATATATTCAAAATGGGATAATTACCCATTTCCCTCTTTGGATGATGTAATTAAAATGGTTAACGAATCTCAAATGATGTATTTTTTAGGTGGATTCTCTAGTTATAACTAAGTGTTTGTCAAAAAAGAAGATATAATGAAGACTACCTTCATGACCAAGTGTGGAATGTTTGCATAAATGAGGATGCCTTTTGGATTCATCAACATTGAGGCTACTATGTAACATGCCATGGACCATGAATCTCAAGGACTGATTGGTAAGTGCATTATTATCTGCATGGATGACATAACCATTTTATCTAAAAATATGAAACATCACATTATGCGCTTGCATCAAGTTTTGGAGAAATGTAGGACCTTTGATATCTTTCTAAACACTAATAAGAGTATATTTTTCATAACCAAAGTTAAGACATTAGGACACATAGTCATGAAGAAAGGTATGGATTGACCCTAATAATATTAATACTATTTTTAAGGTTTATTTTCCTAATAGTAGAAACTAATTATCATTTTTTATAAAAATGAATTATGTATGTAAATTCATTTCATGTTTTTTCAAACTTTTCAAGCATCTAAATTCCATGTTGAAGAAAGATGTGATGATTTATTGAACCATATAGGCTAGTAAATATTTCCAATACATCAAGGAATCCATAATATACTCACTCATGCTAATTAGCCTAAATTTTGGTAAAGATTTATACTTTTATTCATTTGCTTTTGACCACATGATTGTTTTTGTCTTAATGCAAAAAAGTAGGTGACAAAGAAAATCCATTCACCTTTTAAGTACAAAATTAAAAGATGATGAACTAAGATACCCACTCCTAGATAAGAAAATGTATTCCTTGGTAATGTCCATGTATAATTTTAGACATTACATCTTATAAAAAAAGAATCACACCATCGTACCTAACCTTATCATTAAGCTTATGCTTAACCAGAATGAGTTAGGGAAAAGATGGGGGAAATGGATGACTAATCTCCAAGAATATGATATATCAATAAAGTTGGCCAAGATGGTAGATATCCAAGGTTTAATTATGTTTATTATAAACATTGATCCTTAGATTGATGTCTTATAGGTAGAAGCAGACCACATCTCAAGTGAGGAATGGTACAAAGATATCAGATAATACCTATTGAATGTCACTTATCCCCTAAAATTGAAAACAGAGCATATGCGAGTACTCAAGCTTAAAATTTCACACTTCATGATCAAAATAGGAGTGATCCATATAAAAAACTATGAAGGAGTTTACTTAAGGTCCATCTCTAGAAAGGAAGGTACATACATACTTAGTAACTTCCATGATAAATTGGGAAGTGGGCATCCTTTAGGCAAAACCACTACGCAAAAAATAGTTAGTGTAGGCTATTAATGACCTAAAATAATTAAGGATGTGTATTCACATGTTCAAGTGTGCCATCAATGTTAAGTGCTTGATACTAGAGAAGTAAGGTCATCCATGCCTTTATAACCAGTGATTAAAACTAGGTTGTTTGAAAAATGGTGATTAGAATTCATTGGAGTCATCAATAATAACTCTTTGGTAGGCCATAAATTTGTGTTGATATTTACTAACTTTTACACCAAGTAGACTAAATTTATTACCACTAAGAACTATAGGGCAATTGATGTCATGAAATTCCTAGAAGAGAACATCACAACTAGTTTTTGGATTCCTTTGTCTTTGGTATGTGATAATGGTCTAGATTTTCAATCTATAGAATTTGTAGAGTGGGCATATGATAATAATATTATTATCAAAATTTCCTTGAATCATTATCCTCAATGGAATTGTGTTTCATAATTGATAAATGAAAACTTGATGAATGCAATAAAGAATTCAGCAACTAAGAGGCTAATGGAGTGGCTTTCATTATTGAAATATGATCTATGGGTAGATCAGACTAGATATAAACAAGCCTTGAAGTCATCTCAATTTTTATTAGTAGATGTGGAACATCCAATATTTTCCATTACATTACATCCACCTACTTATGAGTTCATGGTTGAATACATGGATGATGATGAAATAATTCAATTGATGATATTGAATATTATCCAAATGGAAGATGCTAGAGATGAATCCCTTGAGAATTTTAGAAAACACTAGGACATATTCATAAGGTGGTTTAACAAAAGGGATAAAATCAATATTTTCTAAATTTCAAGCTTCATTTTATTGTGGGACAAAGCTCACGAGAGAAAAGGCCATCATGATAAATGCATGCCCCTTTGGATTGGGACATATCAAATTATAAATATATTGGGTAATAATGCATTCAAACTAAAAGAATTAAAATAACATGACCTAACTCTACTAGTGAATGGATAGTAATTGTAGAACTACTTATCATCTACCCCTTGCATCCCAACTAAAGGATTGTGTGTTGGTTTAGTGTAGTAGTAGGTAGGCTAAGATTATTTTCCTTTCTAATTTTCTTCTTTTTTGTGTGTTTTCTTTCAATTATTTTATTTCCTTAGAGAAGTCACTATGTGTTGTAGCTTATTAATAAGATTTCTAGTTAAGGTCTTGATTTTCTCTTATATTCATTCCAAGTTATAAATTTGAAGATTTTAGGGGTAGAACTCATGTACATCCCAATAGATAATTGTTAAAAGTGAGAAACTATACTAAATATTGGTTTTGAAGATTGGAAGGATCTAATTTTAAGTCTACCAATTCAAGGAGTCTATGCTTTTATTATAATTGTAATCTAGTTCTAACAAGCATACATTTGACTGGATGAAGGTCTTAAAATTTTAAAAGCCCATACATAGTGGCACTTAATTTCACATCATAAGATTGCCTATGTAAAATTCAATCACTAAGAGCAAATGGTTCTTGACAGGAAGTTTTGAAAACCCTAAAAAACCTAGCCAATAAACTCATTCCCAAATTCCAAGGGTTTCAAATTTTGTTTTATGTGTATCAATTTTAAACAGACTATAAACTACATTCCTTCAAAGATGATTTCGGTGAAGTCCAATAGGGCTATGGATGCTGAGTTGGTAGTGTAACAAGGCCTAATGTGAAGCCAAAGGCATCTTTGTTGGAGCTATGTATGCATGGTTGGTATCAGAACAATGCCCATGCCACCTCCTTAAAGTTCAAGCATAATTATATATATCTAAAAATGCTTTCCTAGAACCTATGTTCAAATCCATAAAGTTTGAATCCACTGATTTTGAAACCCAAAGGCATGTTGGTTAATCAATTAAAATCACATGGTATGAATGGTTTTTAAGTTTTTAGTCTTTAATCCTTCAAGTGATAATTTATTAGTTCTAGAGAACCCATTATAATATTTGTTCCATCTACCAAGAGATTATTCCTAAATGATTACATTCTAAACCAAGATATCTAAATTCTAACATATTATTATGTTTCCTATAGAGGTCACCATTTGTTGAGATCGATAGGTCTCATTTTCCTAAAAATGGGAACCTTATGAAAATTTTGGGTCATTTACCCTAGGATATACCTTACCTTTGGTATCACCTAATTAAAACACATTTTTTATGACTTGAAAAAATTAAAGTCATGTTGGTTCATGACAAATGTTAATGAGTACCTTTTAAAATGTTTCATTAAATGTCTAGTTTATTGAGTCTCCTACTGTTCTAACTTGTAAAAAAATGCTCTTGTAAGGGGTTACAATTCAAGGATCCAAGGTATGACCTCTAAAAATAGATTAAGATCACTTAATTAAGATATACAAATAATGGTATTACTTTGGCTATGTCAAAAATCATAATCGATACTATGAAGTACCATGATTTTAAGTTTTATATTAGGGTTCATGTTGGATTCCATCCTCAAATTTTATAAATTTAGACTTGACCCTTTTTTTATCATGCAATTTGATAACTTTCAAATTTTTGGGGATTTTTGAAGAAACTTAATGCCAACTCATCCTCAATAGACACATGGAAGTGTCACATGCATCAGTCAGTTAGCCACATAAATATATGTGCTTTGTTGTGTATTGTTTATCCTTGAAAAATCTCATGACCCAATGACCCAATCACAATGTTTCACTTGATACTTAGTCACAACATTTCAAGATCAAAAATAAGTTACACAAGATCTATAACCCTAATCATGGCATGCCAATTGGCACTCAATCTTAGCCTTTTACATATCCTACTCTTTTCTCAAGTCCCACAACCCTATGACCCAGTAGTAATGTGCCACTTATAGTTCAATTACTACATTTTAGCTTATAAAGGAGTTATAACTCAATCAAGACATGATACATGGCACCCAATCATATCCTTTTAAGACCCTGATTGCTTTCTAGAAATCCCTATGATAACATAATATAATCATATCTTACCACTTGGTAGAATGTTTTAATCTTCATGCCCCCATAGCTAAGGTACAATGTTCAATTTTAATAATACTATGAGTGCATGATAAGATGACACTTATCGCTTAGTCACACAATCTTGAATAGTTATATGCTACATGGAAGCTAACTAGCAATTGGGGCTAATGGGTTGAGGACATGTGGACCCCTATCTCATGATAATAACATAATCAAAGAAAACTATGAAACCCATCAAAGAGAGATCCAATCAAAAGGTGACACTTGGCAAAATGTCATGATATTCAAGTTAAAATGAAAAGGTTTCATATAGTAAATCCACATGATAATATAAGCCAATGAGAGATTTCCACTTAGCAAGTTAGTAGAGGTATGAAGGCCATGCTAGCCCAAAATAAAAGGGGTCAAGCCATACAACATTAAAATAAGATAGATCTAATGAAAAAATGGTACTTGGCAGTGTATCGCACAATCCACCCAAATAGTTAAATATTTGAAATAGAAAGCTAAAGGGCATGAATATGTGCCAAGTTTTGAGGAAATTTCAAGTATAATAGCTAGGTGGCACACAACTATCTATAAAGCATCAATCATAGGTGAGAATTAAATGTTTATGGGGCTCATTTTGGTTATAAATCTAGGTCACTTCAAGGAAAATGTCAAGCCTATGATGAAAGGCCATGTGGAAAATATGAAATTACTGATTGGCTAACTTATCAAATTGAATTTTTAAATCCACTAAAACTAAAATAAAAATACACCTAGTTTTTAAATCAAATTAAATTAAATATACTTGCCATTTATGACTCATAACTTTTATTTCAAATTCTAAAATTCAAAGTTTAAGTTTATTGTCTCAAAGCATTACATTCACTTTCAATTTTTAGATTCTAAAGAATCCCAATGAATTCTACAAAGTTTTCTAAGTAATTTTGTGAATTTTTTCTCCATTGAGACAATCCAAAAGCTTGTCAGTCAAAAAATTGAAACCATGGCAGATTATGGAACATCCTGAGCCAACAAATAAGATCTAGTTCCATTCCTCTACTCTTGAAAAACACAAATCATCTTCTAAGACACTAGTTTTATTTTTGTTGCATTAGCCACTAAAGAAAAGCATTATATTGATTTATTCTACCATGTAGAAAGGGCTATAGGTAGATACAATGATGATGAATAAGACTCCAATGATGTAGAAGATAGGTTGGACATCTTGGCACTCAAATATATGGGATTCTACAAGGTTGCATATATTCTAGAGGTACTCCCATACATGTACTTATTCTACAAAATATTTATTCAATTTTGGTATGTCGACAATATTATTAAGTCTTTTAAATTGGGTCATGACATTGCTTTCATAATTGGTCTATCCTTTTAGGCTTATTATGATCTACCAAGAATAGATATTATTTACAATAAAAAAAATACCACCCAATGTCTTAGCACACATGACATAAAATAATTTTTAAGAGAATGAGCTAATAAAAATGGGATGTTTGTATGCAAATCTAAAATTATTTAAATCCCCATCACCCAATTTAGGAAAGGAGTGAGGATGGGGGTGGGTATGATGAAAAGGTTCCATGAGGCCGAGGACATAGGCCATGAAGATGAGAAGTGGGTTATATTTTTATCAATTATAATAGATGATGACAAGACTCCCCCATTGGGATAATTTATATCCTACAACTTGGAAGCACAAATTAGAAATTTCATGGCCAACGAAGGGGAACATTTATGTATGATGTCCTACATGTTGGATGCCATCTATGCTACCCAGAAGTTCCCCCACTTCACTAATTGGGATCCCAAGCTAATGTGGATCATACCACATATCTTCTCAAAGGTAATAATCTATAAATACATGTAGGAGATGAGGGAAATCACTGAGCACTTTTTTCTAATAGTATACATTGCCATCTATGAGAGGCCCATACCTAGGTTTTTATAAGAAATTAGAAAAAAATTAATCACCTTGGGATCTTTTTGGTACTATCCAAATTACATGGTGATAAGGATAGTAGGAATTAAGATATCCCACTTTAGATTTCCCACCATAGTACTAGACAAGTTGGCTAAGTAAGATATTTCCTTTTAATTACTCATAGGGGTAGATGGCTTGTGCAATAATAAGAAGAGAGTATTGGTTCATCCTCATCTATCCAAAATGGGATGGTTTATAACTGAGAATTAGAGCTCTGTCATTGTTTTTTCTAAGAAAAGACCTAACTTTGACTTAGAAAGAGATACTAATAGGGAATATGACCCTGAACATGTAATGTTCAAACATTACATCAAACACAGGGCATACCTAAGAATAACTTATCATCATGAACATAAATATGAATATATGTTCTACATCAATGTAGACAATGACATAGAGGTGAATTAGAGATTGAATTCCACCAATATCCCATAGGTGAAATGGAGGTTAGAAGATGCAAGTTTTTATGAGGTTTTTAAACCTAAAGGAGCTTATGTAGGAATATATACATCTAAAGTTCACATTAATTATGTTAAGGAGAAAAGACTAGAAAATCCTTAGCTTAGTCAGAGGATCTTAGAAGCATTGTCTCCTACTTTGAATAATGGGGAGATCATACTAGGAAACATACTAAAAAAACTTATATTTTAGCAGCAAAATATAATGTCACACCCTAAGAACAAAATATTGCCTTAATTTAGGCAAGACCTTATGTAGTACCCCATCCATCTTCAGTGGACAAAGTTACAACACGTACTATAACACCAAAAATTCTACCACTAGTATTTCTTCCCCTACTTCTTGTCAAGGAGGAACCACACATGACCAAGTGTGTTTACTTGACTCCTTCATTTCAAAGTATTCAACCTTTAGGCATATTATATGATCCTATAACCCTAGACCATATGAACCTCTTTCCATATAAGCCCCTCACCAAACCTGTAATTAGATCCATGACTATGACATTTCCCACTATCAACCCTTTTTTTATCATCCACTCCCAATGTCTTAGTAATGGCCAATTTTTAACCAATTCTTCTTGGGCCTATGCCTAGGCGAAGTTCCCAACAACCAAATAAAATTCCCACTATTATCATCCCCCAAGTTCTTTTGTTCATAACTAATGCTTTAGATAACACTAGCTCTTATTTGTCTTCATGAACGACACTTCCCACTTAATCAACTAGTTCTACATTTATCTTAGTCATATCCATAGTCGCTTCCCAAACATCTATATTCTAGGGAATGACACAAGCCCAATAATTGACTCCATCCATCCAACTTTAGAGTGGTTCTTGAGACAAATCCTAGATAAAATAAATCTAATTGGCTATAATGGAGAATAAGGATTTGGTCTTAGTGGACCCTCTATAGGTCACATTAGAATTTGACAAAAAGTCTAGAGAAATGAAGCGATTAACCAAGAAGAAGGTCACCCATCAAAACCATATAATTATATATGAGTCAGAAGAGACCCTATTTGAGTTGAAGAAGAAGAAGAGAACCATGCTTGGCTAACAAAAATAACATGAAGAGGACCCCCTCTTAGATCTAAAGGCATATGGTGATGTAGCTACTAAAATGGTAAAAGTAATACAACATAGATTAATTGATCTGGAACAACAACACAAAGCCATGTTTCTAAAAGAAACCATAACCAAGGTGGAATGGATTATGGAAGTAATGTTTGATACATTAAAAACTTTGTCCTAGTATAAGGTAAAAGTTAATTAAGTATATAATATGATTCTCAAAGCATAAGGTGCATATGGGACACATGATAGCAAGATAATCAACTTGGTGAAGTTGATTAGGATGAAAAGGTTTGAACATTTGAAATTTATCTTGTTATGTGATTTGAGCATTTTTAAATCCTATATAATTATAAGAAGGAAATATTTAAACTAATGGATTGATGAAATGAGATCCTTGGGCTAGTTTCTCAACTAGTAGGGTGATAGAGTCATATCTCTAATTAAAGAGGCTAAGATCATGTACCTTGACAACAAGGATGGTTCCATTATTAGAAAGTATACCTTCAAATCCTAGCTATAAAAATTTATTTTAAATTTAGAATATAAGAAATGTCTAGAGGAGTGGCCTTTGGGAAGGAGACGATGGTTTTGGTAGCATCTACCAATTAGATAATAGAAACTGCTATGAAAATCAATGAGAATGTAGGATCTCTCTTGAAAAATCATGATGCAATGGCATGTCTTACAATAAAATTGTTAAAGGAGCCTATTATATATCTAATATTGATCGATAGTGATTATAATATATGTCATGAAGCATGGAGAGGGAAGATATAAGGAGAGAAAAAAGTAGGCAACATGCCATAAATGGTCACCATGGGAGATTCTTCCTCCTTGACCCCTCTTCGAACCTCTTATTCTTCAATCAAACTAGGAAGCACTCTTTTTTATACTACCATGGGTTTACTTTCAACTTTTACTACATTGGTAGATTCATCATCTACCACACCAATAAGATCCCAACCCAACACCTTAGGAGTAAGATAGCCATTTGTCAGGGTTTCTCTTGATGAATTTCATGTCCTTATTCCCCTCAATGCATTGTAAAAATTCCCTTTTTTGAATAGGGAATATTATTTAGTTTTTATGACATGAAGGTATTTATCCATTAATAGATATCATATATCTAGTTTTTTTTGTAACTATCTTAAGCATGAAAAAGTCCTATATATAGGACTTTCCCCCCTTAATTTTACTTTAAAACAGAGTTTTGTGAAATTAATACAAATAGAAAAAAGAATTCTAGTAATTTTTTGACTATTTCATCATTTTCATATTTTATTGTTTATTAATCTTTGTTAATGATAAATGATTTCATCTTTCTAATAGTTAAGTCTGATAGTAGTGTTTTGAGTGCATCTTGTTAGTTTGTGCCTTTATCTATGCTAACAAAATTTATTATGTATGCTCTAGTTTCTATTTATTTTACAAATAAATATGTTGAAAGTAATTTGTTGCAGGTAACTATTTTAAATCATACTTTTCAAATATATGCATCATTTTGACCCATAATCCTCACTACATTTATGATATTTTGAGTCTAGTACTAGAATCTCATGAATGTTAGTTTTATTTTCATTATTATCAAAAAGAACTAAAGGAGATATGTTGGTCTTTGTTACAAATAAAACCTTATTTTATGATCTACCCTACTTATTTTTTGAACTTTTTTTAACATGAATCACTTTATATTAATGCTCATTGTAAATATCCACTTGTTCATTCAAAGTTTAGGCATAAATTGGCAAAATATAAAGCAATTTTATAACATAAAAACACAAAAAAATTAGATTAATTATGTCACTGCTAAATTCCTATTGTCCATATAGTAGGGTTTATTTGAAAACTAAAAGGTGGTATTCTCATAATAATTTTAGAAAAATTGAATTAATCCCTAAGGTATTCCATTACCTAAACTATAAATTGATAAAGCATTGTTCTATTTTTGTCATTATATCCTTGACATAGATACACCTCAATAATAATGCTTAAGCTTCTCCAGATAGGGCATAAAATGATTATCTTTACCATAGGTATGAGCAAAAGTTACTATATTTATTTTAAAATATTTTAATTATGAGGTATGATATTCTATGTTTAATGGAATCCATTTCAAGTTTATCAATCATTTGAGGCATAATATCATAATAAATTTGCTAAATTCCCTACTAAATCTACTAAGGAAAATGGAAAAAGAGTATAAAAAGGCAACCCTCAAACATTGTCCCACCATTTTTTAATCCAAATTATTGTTTAAGATAACTTGAATAGAAAAAGACCCAATGTAGCTGAGGAAGACTTCTTATAAATTCTAATTTTTATAGAACATGATGAGGAAGAAAATGTTGTAATAGAAATAAAGGAGTAAATTGATGAAGAAGAAACAATAAATGAAGAAGAAGTAGAGGATGAAGAATAAGTTTATGGAGAAGAGGAGGAAGTTTAAGAAAAAATATAAATAGAAGCATATGAAGAATATATCGAATAATAAGGAGATGAACCTCCTATAACAAATGAGCTTCCTATAGTAGATGAGCCTACAAGTAAGGTAGAAGGAGAGATGAAAATAAAGAGGAGAAGATTGATTCTTTCCCATGACTCATATTAAGGAGAAAAATAAGCCCTTACAAACCCTAAGCTAGATAAAAATCCCAAAACCCCTCAAGTTGGTAAGAAGAGGTCACATAGATTAAGGGGTAAACAAAAATATGTCTTATCTTCTCCTCTCCTACTACACTCCATATCGATGAGGACTCCTCTAAACTTAAAATTGAAAAAACTAATATTTCTATGGCTAGTAGGAATAATGAGGTAAATTATTCTTTATTCATTTTTAAGCCTTCATAGTCAAGTGAGGGAAGCATTGAAGAATATTAAATTAAAGTGATTAATAAATAAAAATTATTTGAAGAGGATGAATAAATGAATGAGGATAATAAATATGGAAGTCCTACAACATCCTTATAAAAATAGTTTCAAACCTTAGATCAAGATCTTAGGAAAATTAAATTATTAAGGGGGAAATTGTAGATACTTAAAGAAGGTAATAAATTGGATAAATTAGCACAAGTTGTTTCATAAATACCTAATTATATCAATTGAGTCTCAGCCTATAGACAAAACACAACCAAAAATCCATGAACATCTTGTTATTCCTATTTTTATAAAAAAAATTACAACCACTTCCAAGCAAATAACAAAACTTGATTCAACATTTCCTTTCTTTGAAATGTAGCTACAAGGGGATGATAAATTTCATAATTCCTAGTTTAGTTGGTTCACACATAATAGTCAGTTAAAGAAATAAAATATAGAATTAAAAAATAAAGATCAAAAAGATGCATAACAAATCTTAAAATTGGAATCAAAAATTGAAGACTTGGCCTAGTTAATAGATCAATTCTTGGGATGCACACCACCTACCTAAGTTTACTCTATTTACATTTAATAAAATTGACTAAAAATATAATTCATGAGAGTATATTGTGATCTTTCATGATTGGTAATATAACCTTAGTATTTCTTTACTATGTACAATAATGGTACCCCTAAGGAGAGCTCAATTATGTGAATTGTATTTACATAATTATGTTTTACCTCATAATTTAGAATGGAATCCCAACTCATATGTAGGGTATGTCTTACATAAGGATTTTTATTCATATTGTAAACATGAGAATCATAGAGGTTAAGAATTCATAGATTATAAGGATAAAGATAAATAATATGCCTTGACGATAAGGGGAGAAGCTACTGAGCCTGAGGAAATAGTGCATGATTGGGTTTCTTTGATTAAGATAAAGGAAGTAACTTCCTAATTTGTATAAAAGTAAGTAGAAGCTTATAATTACTACATAGGATTGTTGACTTCTATAGGAAAATATATATTCAAATATTTTTGGCATAAATGGGATGATATTATACTTGAGTTAAGGATAAATGAACCATTTTAATCACATAATCTCAAAGCTAATTTTGATAGAGCTCATACTTATATTGAAATTACAAGAAGAGACCAAATCTATTGGCTTTCATTTTTCATCCCCTATCATTTTATTGTCCCATTCTAGACTGGATAGGGGATGTGCCACTTGATAAAACAAAATAAAATAATAGATGGAAAAATTTCAAGGCTCAAAATGGTTTTTATGTAAATGAAATAATAAGATTATCAAAACCAATAGACTTTAGGTTTATATGCACCGTTAGGATAGAGAATTCAGTTGATCAAGAATGATCAAAACATTATGTTGGGAGTGTGATGAGACATATAAATGGACTAATTTTAATTTTACTTATCTACTTTATTAGGTTATAATTCCCAATATTTCCTAAATGCCTTGTATATTTATCTATTCTAAATTAATCAAAACTATGATGATATATATTAACTATGTTTATAATAATTAAGTTATTTTTATCTTTTAATTAGATTTGAATATGTTATATTTATTATGATGTTTTTTATTATTATATGGTGTGTTGAAAAACTTGATTAACATGATTTATATGTATAGTAACCAAATGGTTATGTCCTAAAGAAATAAAATGAAGAGAGGATATCAATAGCCACAACCAATGGGTTTTAAACTTGAAGACTTTTAAGAACCACTATGATAACATGTATAACTAATTTTACCTCTCCTAAGCATGCAATAGTTTTAGTGGTCAAAATTTCTATAGAATTTGTTCCAATGGTGAATAATTAAGATTAATCATGTATGGACCGATATAGGCATACACAATAAGGAGGTGTTAGAACATCTAATATTACTACTAGAACATAATTCTAGCCTTCCAAACTTCCTAACAAGCATCACCACTATTTATTTCTTGTATCCATCATTGCTCGCATTCTCTAAGTATTAATAATCTCAACTTGTTATGATTTCTTGTTAAAAAATAACCATAACCTCTTATGTATTTATTCCAAACAAATTTATATTTTAAATTAGTATATAATATTGAAGAAAAATAGATAATCTATGTTGATAAAGTAATATCATTGCAGTCATTATAATCTCACTGTAGTAATATTTAATTGATACATGATATGAATATATTCTAAAATTTGTAGTAAACATGATTTAATTCCAAGGGAAGGATTATCTTAAGACCAAATTAGGAGGGCCCCCTCAAGAGGAATTTTAGGGAAGATAACAACTCATTATAAGTAGATTAGTATATTATTTAAAGTATTTATTTCCATTATATAATTATTCATATGTTAATTGAGTGTCATAGATAATTTTTGTATTATAAATTCAGGTCAATTTCTTAGGTAAGCTTCCACAATATTTCAATTCATTTTATTCTATTTTTATTAAATTCTACAAGTGTGGTTTCAATTAAATTACTTGTATTTATGTAGCTTCCCATTCATAAAAGTGTGCCTATATGAAATTAACATAGTCATCAAATGAGTAAAGTGTGCACTTTTAATGATGTCACCTTATCAAGCTAAAACTCCCCTAGGTTGGTAATTAAACAAGTAGGAGTTTCATGCATCAAGTGGATGCTTCATTATATGAGAATAGGTAAAGTTATAAAAGGTTGTCAAGTTTAATTCATGGTAAAATAATCCTCAATAATAGAAAGAGATAATCAATGCATCATAAATTCTAGAGTTAAATTTAACTATTAAATCTAACTCATGAAAATGTGAATAATAATGTGATGTAGCACAAAAATGTGCTTACAAATTCTAATATATTTCATGACATACATCATCAATAACATTAGATAAATATTATTGTAGATAAAATATGAATCTAATTATATTATCATATATCTTCATAGAGAGTCATGTGAGGACTTACTGATGCATGGTCTCTATGGAGAAACTAGGAATACTAGAATAAGGATGATCATATGGAATATATTCTGAAGGGAAATCAATGTGAGGACCTGGTACTATAATGTGACTAATATATTCATATGTTTTGAATGATTTAGGTTATGGATAAGGCTAAAAATTTGCTTATGAATGACCTGAAGTGGTTTTTTGAGAAGGTGAAGGTATAGGCCATGGGAAATCATGATAATTCTACTATAGTACTATACACCTATTTGTGTAATGTATAACAGAAAGATGCTAGAATAAATAAACATCCACATGTTTAGGTACATACTATGAAAGTATCTTAGGTGGAGGTAGGTTCTTATTAATAAGAGATTGTATGGATTATATATGAAACACATTGATGTCTTATCAAAGTTGTCTACAATGACTAGATGTGGGTGTATTCATGACATGATAAAAATAAATGAATCTAGGATTAAATGACTTTGGAGGTCAAATATATGTATTGGTGGTTAAACCATAGGCTTATTACTTTTCAAACAATATTTGATATGCATGAAAATCCTTAGCCCAATGACCAATAATATTATGAAATTCATAATAAGGATCATCAACCTATCATGTAGGTGAGGGATCAAGCTTAGGCAAAGGCAATAATTTATCAACATAAATAGAAAAACTTATATTAGGTTCAATAATAGGCTCAAAATATGTAAGATGATATCTCAATATGGGTCAGAGTAATGTGGATGACATCTTAGGAGGGAACATGCTTGAAGAATAAGATAATTTAATGAATTGATATGGTCTTATCATGGCATTATGCAAAATCATACTTCAAAGAGGTTAAAATTGACTAAATGATAAGTATTTGGTATCTACTCCATATCAAACCTATGAAAAATAAGTGAATAAGAAATAATGTTAGGTATAATATAAGAATAAGGAATTACATCAATAAAATTAATACTATGTAAGTGTAAATAATGTTGTGAAGAAGAATGATATTGAATTATATTTATGTCTTTATCTTTAGAAAATAAAGTTAAAAAAAGATCATCTAATGAATATTCATCATCATAATCAGGGGTATGAAGATCATTAGTATAAGAGTCAATTATTTTATTATTTGATGAAGGATGAGGAATGGGGTTTTTTGGCATCAGTAATGAAGCAATAATTTTGTCCATTATATTTTAACAAGACCTAGGTCATAAAGAAGGAGGTAATTGTTGACCAATTTCTATTATTAGACTTATAAAGGGGCCAACCTAATGTCATTAAGTCCTAATCCATCACTGGTCTTATAGTTGCATATCATCTTTGTGAGTTTAGGTTATTCAATCAGTCCACTATCTTATTATGCTATAAGATGTTTGGTGTTATCCATACCTATGTTCAACTTGATTCAAGTGTTTCATGATTATTGAACATGTTTATGTGGTCCTTAATTAGTTTTATGGAGCTCTAACATTTGAAAAATTCCATGGTGAAGGTGAACTAGGAAAGCATTTTAATGAAGAATCATGAAAACATTTGTTTAGCCTAATAACATAAGGTATGTTCACTTTCAATACCTAAATAACATCATGATAAGTTTATTATGGTCCAATTAAGGTATTTAATATATCATAAATGTCTCTTCATAGATATTAGCATGATATTCTTTTCATATGTCCTTTTAAGGCCATGAGTATGTGCTAAAGTAGATATTTATGATCATAATAGGGTCTAATTTGACCATGATATGTCACTAAGTCATTACCACACCCTCAATAGACACCATTAAATTCATTAGACTATCAATAAATAATTTAATACCCCATTTATCCCATTACCACTATGGTCAATGCTTAAATTCTACCTAATGGGTCCCACATGTTCTAATTTATGATTTTTCAACTCCCCTAATTCGTACCATCAACTTAAAAAAATCACATGACTCCTATTTTTCCTCCATAACACTTGATATTGATGTATTTTGGTCTAAATCAAGAGAAAATATAGATAAATTATAGCTTGTAGAGGTTTCCCAAATGGTATAGATCTTTAAAATACATACTCGCTTAGGTGGAGTCAAAGATTTGTAGAGTGAGGTAAATAATGGAAATTAGGAGAGAAAGAAAAGTGTTTTAGTTAAAATTAATCTCAAAACCATCCTACCTTCCCATTGGGCTCATTTGAAGGCTTATGGAGCTCCTCAATTTTATTCTTAGATCATATTGAGGAGAGAGAATGGGGGCTCAATCTCTTAGACAAGGTAAGTTCACTTATTCAACTTACATACATGGGAATTTTTTCCTAGATTAACCCCATAAGCTCTATGAACATTTCTTAAGATATTAAGGAATATATATGTCATCTTTATCTACAAAGGCTAAGTTAAATAGAATCATTTTCATGGATTCTTGGCATGTTTTGTAAAAATAGTGAGTGATATTATTTACTCAAGTCCTAAAGTAACCTATCATGGCATTTTTAGTGATTGGATCACATGTGTGATCTTATGGAACCAATAAACCTTAAAAACTAGAATAGTGTGCAATCTATAGGTATATCTATGTAATGAACAGAGGTTGAGTGCCCCCATAATTTTTTTTTGATTATGTTGAAGAATTAGTGGAGTGTTTCAAGTTCCCCCATACCTATTTTTTCATGTTTTTGATCCATTAGTCTCTTATTCAGCTCAAGGTGTCTTCAAAGGAAGGGGATCATACATATGTAAGGTTTAATATGTGGTGAGCATTGTATGCAGTTTAATGACATCTATAGAACCTTCAAATACAACCAAGAACATGAAAGGAGGTGTTAGATTCATAATAGGTCATCATGATATCCTTGTGAAAAAGTCTCTTGACCTCCATGGTAGCCTCATAGGCCTATAAAACAACCTCCTTGCCTTGAAAACCACATATTCAATTTTAACAAAGATTAAGTTTTTTTGCCAATATTAAGGTTTCTTAGAGTTTCCTAGGTTATATTATTTGATTGTGTATGCTTCCTTTCTACCTCCAAAGTGGTATATTTATTTAGGTATATGTGTGACGATATTCAAGAATCATGTGATATGTACTAGAAGTGTTTCCATACTCCATTTCATGTCATATTCATAATTATAATATTCATGTTGTTTTCACTATCTTTACACTATGTTTTAGCCATATCTTTATGTATCACATACCATATCACCTCACAATCACCTTATTCCATCCATCCACCCTTAATTTCGAGTCTATATCATGTGAAAATATCCAAATACCCATGGGAACCCTCAATATCAATGAAATCATGGAATTTTGGATCTATAGATTCATACATCTAACTAAGGAGGCAAATAACCACCTATAACCAACCATTTTGAGTCTATAGTATAAAGCTCTCCAAAGGGCAATATGTGAACCAAAAATTGGCATAAGGAGTGATAGGAGTACAAGAGGGTGTGAATAAAAAATATTTAAGTGATTATATGAGTATTTAATAAATTTTTTCAAGTATCTATAGGCCACTAAAACATTTCATGTAAGCCTATTACTCAAACTCATGTATATAGTCTATAAGTGGATGAACGCATATAGCATTATTGGTGTATATTGGTATCTCCATCTATCCTAGTATAAGAGGAAATGTTAATAAAATAAATTTAAATATTAATAATAAATATGGACGAAACCCTTGGTGATCACTCCATCTAAAAGGTAAAGGACATCATATAGTATATTTGAGGACACAAATGCCTTCATAGGCACAAGTCTTAAGCTTGAGAAGGGTTATGGTATAAAAAGGATGAGATGTTGGTAGTAGATATTTGAAGGTTTATCTAACCATAAAAAACATGAAATTGACATCTTATCATGATATGAATCTCAATAAATAAAGGACAATAATCTTACTTAAAATTATTATGCTCACCCACACAGTCAGTAGGCAACCCATTACTCGTTTGAGAATAATGAGTATTTGAGGTCTATATAGGCATATACAAGCCTTATAATTTAGTATTAATTGTCATAATGACTATTTAAATGTATCCATGTATTTATTTACTCTATAAACATAGTGGTTATACCCATTATTTTGTCTCAAACCAAGCCCTATCTAGGATAGTTAGTTTTGGGGTTAAAAGGTGAATCCATAACTTGAAGGGCATATAGATAGTTTGCAATACACAAAGGGTTTTTTAGTAGTAAAAAATGATGGTTAGGGTCCCCATATATCATCCAATGGAATAAAAATCTCAATTTCAGTCAAATTCCCTTGAGAACAAATCAATGCAAACATATCTCTAGGCCTAGTCTTGAACCCTAATACCATTCTAAGGTTCTCCAAGTTATTAAAATAAATATGATGGATTGGAGGGATGTGTAAATGTGTTTTATAAAATGATAAGAAGCTTTAATGTGGAGATAAATGATGAAAATTCCTAAATGGTTGTAAAACCCTTCTCAAGCTTTTCAACCCTGTACATAGTCAACTCGAAGGCTAACTTCAAGTGTTCACATACTTAATTACATGATGCTTAGGATAAGATATTTTAGGTATGGTTAATATTCCATATGGGATAAATATACATGAAATATTTGTTGGGATTTGGGGGTTAAACTTTATGAAATATCTTAAACAAAATCACCTTTCAAAATTGGTCTATAGACAACCTAAGTGCCACCTTCAAATACTCTTGTCTCAACACACCCTTTACATGGGATGCCAAAATATTAATGGAAGATGAGGAGGTTAATGAAATACAAGTTCATAGCCATTGGTTCTAGGTTGGACATATGTACACTATGAACCATTATTAAGATGGTGGACATCTCAAACCTTGGAAAAATCTTTAAAATGATGTGATGGTAGATCCTTACTCTAAAACTCATCTAGATGAGGTTGTTTGATACTAAAATGACCTTTAAGGTCTCCTCAAGTATTTTGATCATCATGAAAACTCACTAGTAGGCACGTGAAGGAGTCAAACTATATGGAATAGGCCTAAGAAGACTAGTTTGATATTATAAATAGAGAAATGACAAGAGTTTTCATGTACCAAGGAATTAAATAGATAAAATGGATCCTAAGGCATGTAAATAAGCCATATAGCAGTCATTTACAAAATCATCCATGATTGGTTCTATTGTAAGTAGGCATAGGTGTTAAAATTGATGGTTATATGCACTCATTAGGGTTTAAAAGGATTGATCTATCAAATGTTACTACTCCTTATAACCTATAAAGTAATATTCAAATTGGTAACAAGGTGTAAGTGTCTCACAACCCTAGAGTATATGAAAAAAATGAAGATTCAAGTCTAAATATAGATTAGTCTATCACCTTCACTAGGATTGTATTACAAAAAGGTGGAGAAAAGAGAAATTTGGGAAGCAAATATGCTTTATATATTCATAGAACATATTATCATCATGTTTAAAGACCCCTTGGTCACTTTGAGTTCTAGGAGATTCATATAGTTGATCATTTTGTCTGTAGACACCTAAAATCTACTCAAAATGCTTGGTTCCTACCCAAGGAGCATTTTAAAATGTTCAACACTATATGGATGCCTTGCATGGGAAACCAAGAACTTCAAGTAATTTATAAGGGTATATCAACTTTCATTCAATGAAATTAGTTTAGAGATTTAGGTCTTGATCTTTATCAACCATTACTAAGAGTCTCAATCACTCTTAAACCCTAATAGGGACTCAAATAGAAATGTTTAGTGAGGAATTCATCTAAACACTTAATAAATTATTGACTAACCCCTAGAACATATTGTCAACTCAGAGGAGATCATGACCATGGCACCTAGTTATAAGGAGGTTGTATAGGCACCTCCAAAAAGTGGAAATCTATAGATATTTTTATATCCAAGAGTTCTAAACTATGGTAACGGTAAGTTCAAGAATTATTATACTTTAATACCAAAATTATCCATGCAAATTCCTATAAGTGTCTCTATTAGATCTTCCTAAGCAACTAGTCTATGAAGCCAATTTAAATAGCCTAATAATACAAGGAAAATGAAATACAGGTGAATTATAGTTAATAAAAGGTTTAAGTGTTGATTCAAATAGGTAGTCAAAGAGGATTTCAAGCTCCTCAAATGACTTAGAGACCTGGTTTAATTTAAAGTCTTTAAATAGTAAATATGCAAAAAATGAAGAAAATATAAAGGAGGCTTATTTGATTAGCTAAGATAAGGTCCTAGTGGGAGTAGAAGGACATGATGGGATTAATGATCCATCATGGGGATTTGTAACTTCCCATTTAGGTGAGCATATCCCAAATTAGAGACCATTATGTAAGGGAGGAGATAATTTTGTTACCAAGTCAACATGCATATTAAAGGAAAGGCTACTCAACACATCTTATAGGAATAATAACACCCTCTATACACCATATAACTACCATTAGAGGTAATATTGGGATATTTTTAGTGTGTTTAGGACCTACATGAAGTTAAATAAAAGACTTACAACCTCCACACCTCACCTTAATGACAAAATGGAGTCAATGAAGGACATCAATGCATAAGAGGAGTAACTAGGATCATGGCCTCTCCTATACTTAGAGTCTTCACTCATATCACTAAAATATTCTATTTAAGGAGGCATTGAGATCTTGTTTTCTCATCCCTTGGTTGGGTGTAGAAAAGCTCTGCCAAAATTATACCTTGCCTCTTTGAATCAATAAAAATATAGTTGAATATCTCTTGGTTGAATGTCAATGTATCTTGTAAGAGTTAATTTTTATAATGTATGATTGATATTATCATATATAGGTTATTTTATGTAACTAACTTCATGTTATCATTCTATGCAGGCTATGTGAAGTTTTGACAAATAGAGATGTTCTTGAAGTGTCATAAGCTCATATTATCATGTGTAGATCTAGGTTTTTATCCTTAAATTTACATAATTATCACTTAACATTCACATGAAACATTCATGTTTATAACATCAATAAGTGGTTTGATCATTTGTAGTCTTCATTAGGTTAATTAGTGTGTTTGAGGAATAAACCAAGAGTGGATATTCAATCATTAGTGCGTCACCACTTTAGTGTAGATTCTTTTATAAGTTTTCATCTCCATTTTCATCCCAATAGTATTAGGACTTAAATAGTAGATTCAAGTCAAAAAATAGGGGATCTATCCCCATTTAAATTAGATGTTTGACCTATATCTTAGGTAGACCAAAACCTATAGGTCAATCCAATGCTAGTCTAGGTTTAAAGAGGGATTGAACAATCCTACTTCAACAAGGGTGAAAAATGGGTAGCTAATAGTTATAGCACCCCCAGTGGGACTAGCTACTAATTACCTTAATACTTTATTTAACATGTTTTTATGACCTTGAAGGACATCTAGAAGGCTAAAGATAATCAATGGTAGATTGGTAGGTAGTTTCAAGAAAAATATTTCCACTAGATCATCTTATAAAGGTAAAAAAATTGAATTTGTTGAGATATCTTTAGATATTTCAATAATAAATAGGTTCCCTAGGTTTAAACCTAATCCTACGCCTCCAAATTTCCTAAATTCAACCAATTTTTCCCAAACATAGTCTGCTACAAGTCATCTAATCCTAATGGTTAGACCCAAAATGCAAGCATTTGTATCCTTTAATGGTGGGAACCCTTTAAATCTTAACCAATTTGATGATATATTAGTTTCTACCCTTAAAATACCTCCATAATTTATAAGGTAAAACTCCACCACCCTTGTGGAACACATATATTATATAGCCAACTTGTGCTCAGTACACAACATAACCCAAGAGAATGTAGACATGAAACTCTTGAAAACCTACTTAAGGGGTAATGATATTAAATGTTATAGGGGTCTCACTCCTACCTTCATAATCATATGGTATTGATTTGGTGAGTGTCTATGTAATCATTTTTAAGATAAAATTGAATATTTTTAATTAGTTCAACAACTCACCTCAATCAAGAAAGCACCCTAGGAATACATGGTTGTTTTTAACTACAAATTTCAAAAAACTTGGGATAATATTCCTATTATAATCAATCCCACCCATAACTATGATTTGTATACTATCTAAAAGCTTTGAATTTTTATGCTATTGTGATGATATAGTTCATAGGAGGCACCACATTTCTAGAGGCATATGAAATCTTTGTAAGAGTAGAAAACTACATGATTCAAGCAAACAATCTTACTCTTAGGCCCATCATGCCCTTATTTCCATAAATTCAACCCATTTCCCTGACCATTGATCCATTTCTAGCTCCAAACAAACAAGATCAGTCTAATGGTAGCCAAATAGATAGGCTTGATAAGATAAAGGGGTTACTCAAAGCATAAAACAACAAAGTTTTAGCCTTGGAAAGACAACAACATATTTCCTATAGACCTTGTCAAGCCTCATATTAGGCCTCATATCAATCATACCCATATAATAGGCCTCCTTAATAGCCTAACCAACAAGGTCAATGGAAGATTACATAGGCCAAACCTGATAATAATTACAGCCCTAATGCTACCAACAGTTCAAGGGCATTGGTACAAACATAGAATACCTATGTATAAGAGGGATAGTGGTTTGCTCCATGGGAGCAATCAGGTGACATGGCAATGGATACAAGTGGGCAAGACTATTAGACTTATTATATGTAATAGGGTCCTACCTTTTAAGTACATAGAAACATGCCTCCTCCACTACACCAGGAAGGTCCTCAAATACTTCATGGAGACATGCCTATCATGACCCCTGCTAAAGTCCTAAGTCAATAAGGAGGTAATATGAGTAAGGTACCTAATGAAACAACCTTTGTTAACTTCCAAGAGGGTGAACACTCTTTTGAGAAAGTGGTAGAAAACTTGGGGTCGAATTTACTCAAAATATATAACTTAGTTACAACCTAAAAAAGGGATAAAAGAAGGATTGTGGAAGATAATTTTGGGTATTATAAGGCTACTCCAACTTATTCACAAGTAGATCAAAAGCTCGCAACTCAAGGTGTATTCCATAAAACACATAAAACATAATAGACATCACAAAAACATGGGTAGTAGCAAAAGAGTATCTTAATTCCACAAGTCGCACAAGCTACAAGTGATGCTTTTGCTCTTAAGATGCAACCCTAGAGTGACAACTCTCCATTTAACATTATAGATTATATAAAGAAGTCTAATGTCAGTATTACTATGTGGGATTTTCTACTCATTCTAGGGTAGAAATATCTTCTTCAACAAGATCTCTTCAATACTTCACTCATTAACAAGAAATATGATAAGGTGAGTGTAATTTATGTTAATGATAGTCAACCTAGTTATATCCAATCTCCTAAAGTGGTTAATCCACCTCCTTTATACTTATCATTCATAATAGGAGATTTCTTTGTACATAATTGTATGATAGATAGTTGTGTTTCTACTTTAGCTTTGCTAAAATCCATAATTGATAAGTTAGAGCTCAAGTATGAACCTAATTAAAAAGGAGTTTAATAATTAGATGGGTCTCCCATAAAGATTTTAGGTATGGTTAAATACCTCACAATAGTATTGGTTATTTTCCCTAAATATATTATCTTACAAGATGTCATGATAAATAATCTCCCTCCATAGTTTTTCCTATGCGTATCTAAGGATTTTACTTCTAAGATTGGGGGGTACCTTTCATTTGAATAGTCATACATGATCTTTAAGACTGGGTATGGGATGAGGTTCACTATTAGGTCTAAACCTATTTATATGTTCTAATTCGAACCCTATATGCCCAACCTATCTAATGTGAACTAAACTATCCTAGATGAAGAAGAGAACATCAATGATCAAGAGTCTAAAGATCATCTTGAAGCCATCCCAAATCTACTCCTTCATGAATGGGTAGTGATATAAACATAGATAAAACCTATTAAATATCATACAATTCAATTTGGAATCATATATGGACTAACATTGGAATGATCTAAGGTTGTGGGATACCTATGTTTAGATTAGACCTCTAGTTGTGAGGCTAGCTCCTCTAAAATGTGAATTTTAGGATCAATTACTAAACCTACTTGATGTTTGGGTGAAAAGAGTAAGGATGAAATTGAAAATGAAACCTATCTATGATGGTGATGCACTTGAATAATGATTGATCCATTATAAATATTGAAACTTAGGCAAACATATGGATCAAGATAGAATAATTTGTTAATATAACTCTTTCATATTAGTCCTAAACATCAGTAATTAAAGTGAAGGTTATAAATAATATTTTAAATTGAAGGTGTGCGAATAGAGTCCTGTAAAGTCACTGCATACTAATATTTTCCAACTCAATTTCTATTCATAATTCTTTAAGTGACTTGTAAAGGATGAAATCATAGTAGTGGGTGAGGAAAGGACCTAAAAAAGGATATATCTATCACACTTTTATGAAGATAACTAATAAAAGTTACACACTAAAACCATGAATGATCTAAAAACAAACTCTCTTTATTGATTTCTAGTGCAAGTTACAATTTATATATATTTTTTCCTATACCATCCTAGGGGATGTGAAAAATGGATTTAAAACCCTACATATATAGCAAAATTTTAAAATACCTAGCCAATAAGGAATAGAGGAGATAAATATAATTCATTTTGAGTTAACTTCAGACAATATACTTTTTAAATAATAAACAATAATCTTTAATTTATCTTTTTTGTCTCTAAAATCTTGCATGAAGCTCACTTATGCATTGAAATTAAGATGGTCACCCTTTGAATTTTTGTTGAAGATTCCATACATGATTTATATACCAATATTATGTGTTTAAATACAATTTAATTGTGTTTAATCATTTGAATATCCTTCATTTGCATGGAAACCTTGAAATATACATGAAAATAGTTAACTAGTCAACTAAAGTGATTATTAGTTCTTAAGGACTAGTTAACTCTACTTGAACTCCTCTTGCATGAGATGGCACTTGAAGAATGAAATTAACATGGAATAAATAGTAGATAAGTGGCATGGAACTATTTTTAAAATATTATATTATTCATTTAATGCTAATCTTGACTGATTGCACAAATAAGCCTATTAGGCCAATTAGGCCTAGTAGACTGCAATTTGTATTTGAAATCCATTAGAACCTAAAATAAATCAATGAAACCTAAAAATAAAATGTGTATTAGACCTATAGAAACTCCTTACAAATTTATATTATTGGATAGTTATCAGTGATGTGATGGAGATGTCCAACTGAGTGGATGATGTGTCTTGATAGTCTAAGTATCAATGACAAAGTATGCAGAGTGCTTGTTAAAGTATGATTGAAGTAGGCTTGGTTGATATTTAGTTTTAGAATGACTAGGGATGGGTATGAATTATTGATAACATGTGATGGGTCCTATCAGAGGTAAATGGTGATTGGATATCATGTGTAATTTCATGGTATTCATCTAGTTCTTTATTATGTTGATCTTGGCATAGTTGGTTTTGTGATAGAAAAATCTAAGTAGGTAGTTTGTTGGCATCACCATTACCACATATGGATGATTCAAGGGGAGTTGGTCATATGGATGTTATCATATTAGTCACAAGTTTCTATGATCTAATTTTTAGGTCATTTTAATAATCATAGTAAAATTTATTAAGGTATAAATTTGGCCTTCCAGGTAGATTATAGAGGTTCCCATACTAAGCCAGACCATCACTTCACATCATGTAGATATTTATAAACCAGTATGTTTATGAATTTAAATAAGGTATGAAGAAATTTATTAATCATAAAAGGTTTGAATGGAGATATTATCTATAGTGCCAAAAATCTACCCTAAAATATTTGAGTCTTGAAGTGATTTCTAGCTCAAGTTATAAAGCTTCAAAGTTGCTCTAGCAGACTATGAAAGGCTAGAGATCATCAATTTTAATCACATTTAATTATGAGGCCATTGGTCTAGAAGATCCAGTAGTGAGCACTTAATCATACATATTAATATTGATGGTGTGCATGAAGTCAACATGTCAAAGTTTTCACATGTAGGTGATAAGTGTCACAAGCTCACTAGTCTAATAGAAGATCAATAGTGAGTGGTGGTTCATATTGACAAAGATTAATGATGTAGGATATGTCAAACAATCAACAATGCATGTGAGACTTACAAGTGACACATGCATAAGGGACTATCATAAATTGCTTAGAAGGCATGTGAGGGTGCCAAGTGTCATAATTTTATGAATTCTAAGTAAGATCTAATAGTGAGCACTAAAATATAAAGACTAGGCTACTCAGTAGAGATCGATGGTGCATATGTGGTCAAGAATGACAAAAATCACAAGATGAGGTCAACATTTTCAAGATTTAATATTTGGATAGTGGAACATTCTAAGTTAAATTTTGAGATACTTTTGAAGAAGATATACAATGAAAGTTGAGAAAGTGGAAAAAAGAGCATGAGATGTGTTCTAAGTGATCGAGGTCTACCTATGACCATTTGGATTTAAATATTTGAATTTAATGAAAGAAAGACCAATGCTTGGTTTTTAAGCCATAAATTTTGATTTATGTAGAATTTGATGTTAAGAAAAGTTGTAGAGGAATTCAAGGTACATATGGAAATATTAATTTTAAGGTCTAAATATATGTACAATCAAAGTTATTAATCTCTAAATTTTATTGTGTGTTCATTTATTCTCTATAAGTAACCTTAGAAGGGTAATAGAGTTGTTCTTGATGGTATTTAGATGTTTCATGATGATCTAGCTATTAGAGAGTGTTTTAGATTCCATGAGGACCATTTTCATGGATTATAAAGGTTTGATTAATAATATTTAGTATGATCAAAAGCTTAGAATGTGATTGTGTGTTCATTCATGATGGTTATGTGCATAAAATGTTGTTTGAATAAACTAAGCTTTAGTATAAGGGTGTTGTGAGGTTGTTATCACTTAAGGAGACCTATAGATTGTATGGCATGGGTCCATATATTTGAAAGTGTTCTCGTGTTCTTAGTTTTCTTAGACAAATGTTAAAGAGGTGAATGGGTCTTCATAGTACTTAAAAGGTGACTAAGGCCTATTTGAAAGAGGGTTGTGCTTAAAGGTGATTCATGTTATATTCCTTAAGGGTGAAGGCATGTGTTGTGGATAAAAAATAAGGTTGTGATCATAAAAATCATGAATACTCTATAAAAATTGAAACCAAATGTGATGGTTTCTAGGCTTATTGAACATATTTGTGAGACTTGAGAGAATAGGTGTGTGCGTGTGTGTGAAAGAGAGAGAGTTGTAGAGCAAAGGAAATAATAAAAGGTGGATGCCTAGTGATGGGTTATAGATAAGAGTAATGTGATGAATATGTGTATGATCTATAGGTTATATTTATGATGTTATAATAGTAATCTTTAAAGTTTGAAGATTGAGGATGAACAAAGAAGTCTAAAGTGATCTAAAAGGATGTTTTAAATGCCTTAAGTGTGAGCAAAGGATAGATAATGTCTATGTGAGCTTGGTGGTCAGTTTGAGAGGTATATTGGAGTGTGTAATATGTATTTTTCATAGTTAATGATAGATGATATACATTATATCTCCATCATATTGGTAGGCAATCAGTGATCAAGAGATATTCATTTCATAGGTTTTAGGAGGATGCTCAACATCTAGGTTAGAAGGACCTGATCAAAAGGTGGTCAGAAGGACTTGATCATCTAAAGGGAAGGTTCTAATTTTTAAATAGTTATTTTACTAAATCTGGTTAGAAGGACTTGACCAATAGGTGTTCATAATGACTTGATCATCGTAGGGGTAGGTGTTCCTTATGTAACAGGGTTTTCACTAAATTTTGGTTTGGAGGACTTGACTAATATCATGTTTGTGATCATCTTATAGGATAAGTATTCCATTTTTTTTTAGTGTTGAGAGTGGGTTTTATTTTGAAATATGATTTCCAATATATATCTTGTGTTGTATGTGTAATCTTTCATTATCTATTTGTTTATTGCTATAAAACATCTTGAATGCTTCATGAATGGTTGTATTAAATTATTAAGTGTTTGAAGGGTTTGGAAATTGAATTGGATTATTTTCCACCACTAATTCACCCCTCCCTCTCATGGGTTTTTACCTCTAATAATTGGTATCATATCAAGACCTTTGATAAAGGTTTCACAGCTTGAAGGATATCCAAGGTACAATGTGGGTAGTCATTTAATGCAAGGAGGTTTTTCTACTAAAAAAGCACCAATGTTCAATGGATCCAATTATGATTTTTAGAGTGTGAGGATGAGGACCTACATCATGTCCCTATGGTTTTACACTTGGTAATCTATTGTGGATGGTTATTTTGCACCTACTATTCCTTGATCTAGTGTTATAAATAAGAATTTGTTTGAGAACATTATATGGCAATGAATGCTATCAATTATAGTATTTTAGAGACTAAATACACCAAGGTAATCCATTGCACATATACCAAGAAAATGTGGGATAAATTGGATACCACTTATGAAGGAGATTCAAATGTTAAGTTGACAAAGTTAAAAACTCACAAAAGATAATTCGAGAGTCTTAAGATGAAGGAAGAAGATTCTATGGTATATTTTCTATAGAGAGTTGATGAGAATATGAACATAATCAAAGGTCTTAGAGAGAATATTGAAGAATCTACTACAGTTCAAAAGGTATTAAGGTATCTCTCTCTCTCTCTCAAGTTTGGTTCTAAAGTATCTTCTATAGAATAAACTCATGATCTAACTCATTTGAAGATAGATGGATTGCATGGCATCCTTACTGACTATGATATGAGAATAAATGATGATATACCACCAAATAAGGAAGCAAAATTCAAGACATGTATTAAGCCAAAGAATAAGCTACAAGATAAGAAACTCAAGGAGGATGACATATCTAACTTCAATGAAAATGAACTAATTACTTTGTTTACAAAGAAATTGAAAATAGGGTCAGGGAAGTATAAGGGTAAACTACCCTTCAAATGCTTCAATTGTGGAGAGGTATGAAATTTTTATAAAAAGTGGTGTCATAATCATAAGAAGAATGATTATGAAGAGTATAATGAAGACCAAGATGTAGACAAGAAAACATACAGGTCTGATAAGAGGAAGAAAAGATTCAAAATGTATGATAATAAGAAGAGGTCCTTTAAGAATAAGAAGAGTCTCTACACCAATAAATATTGTAGATCATCAAATGAGAGAGAGGACAATGATTTTGAGATTGATAATGCATATGATGGTCCTATTTAAGATAAATACCTCTTCATGGTTTAGGAAAGAATTTTCTCATATAAAAAAATGTCTACTTAGAGTGATTTAGATGATGATAAAGATGAGGTGGACTATGAGACTAAATTGATGAATGCTTTTGAAGAATTGAAGATTGCGAAGAAGATTAACAAGAACATGAAGTCATAAATCAAGGAATATGAGGATTAATTTAGTGTGTATGAATAAATAATTAATGAATACACCAAGGAACATGAATATATAGTCAAAAATCTCAGTTGTCAATTAGAAATCATATCTACAAGCCTGAAAGCTAAAAATAAGATGAATTTTCAAGGTATGTAATTGAAAGTGAATCATTAATAACTGAGTTAGAAAAGACATATATTAAGATGAAGTCATTTGTGAGATTTGAAAAAAGATTAAGTGATATAGATAATATTTTGAGTGGTCAACAACATGCAAGTGATAGAGCTAGTCTTGGATACCAATAAGAACCAGAAAATGCAACTCAAGACAAGATGAGGACTAATGTAAATTAAACCTTAAAGGTTAACAATCAGTCAAGGAATGAAGATGTTGGTAGAGTAAAGACAAATCAGATTAGACAACCAAATGCCATGAAGTATGCAAGTTTCAATGGTTATTATTACACATGTATTCAGTTTAGGCATAGAGCTAGGGAATGAAAGAGACCTACTATAAATGAGTTTGCATGTTACTATGATGGGGGTCATTAATAAAAAAGGTGAGTCTTTTTCAAAAGGAGTAGTTTATTTTTTTTTGTCAAAAGAATGGGCATATTTCAATATTTCTTTCTAATCTGAAAAGGCAGGATAAGCTTCTTTAAAAAGTTATAGTGTGCTTCAACTATCAATAGAGATGTCACATTTCCAAATTCTCCAAGCAAAAGCCTACAATATAGAATAAGTTTAATCAAGCTCATATAGTGAAAGAAAGAAGGAAAGTTAACTCATGGAAAAAAAAGGTGGTAAGTGTGAGTCATGATGAGTTTTTATGTCCAAGTAATTTGTTTTCTATGGTGGAGAATGTTACAGAAGTTAGAGAGTGCCAAGAGATCTCATTGTCTGCTCATATTGTGAATGAAGAGTCCAAACCCAAGGAGAAGACCAAGGTGCTAGTTTAGACTAGTTATAAGATGTGTATGGATAAAATTGAACATTTTACTATTTTTGAACATGTTTTATGCAAATAACATCAGTTATCAATATCCAATGATGAGGCTCTTTCTTTAGTTGATAAGTTATGTCATGAATACTTGATATCTCTATGTGTTTTCAAATCAAGCTTGGACAAGAAAGAGAATATTTTAGTTTATGATAATGATTCTTATCTTAAAACTAAGGTAAAAAATAATAAATATAATTATAAGATGACCAAGGAGGATAAGGAATATGAGGAGTTATGGGCAACTCCTGATTTCACATTGTTTTAAGACACTGTGAGTTAGGGTGTCTCTATCTAGGATTAAAGGAGGCACTTGATAGGAAATAAAAATAATGGTGGATGATATTTGAGATTTGGTTGATGTTTTAATATAATAATATCATTTTAATATATTCTTGGCTAAGGGGGAGTAATGAGTCTTATAAATATACTCCAAGATGTTCTGATGGAATGAAGTTGTTTGTTAAAGGTCTGCAAGTTGGATATGGAGATATCTAAGAGTCATTTAAATTTTTCAAGGCATATTAAAGGAGTAAAAATATGTGATTAATTTATTTATATGTGTTCTAGGTGATTTTAATATTTGAAAATCTTTTGTGTGCAATTGGAGAATATTTGTTTGCTCTTAGGTTTCCCAGTTTGTACTTAAGGATATGCAGGTCAAAAACCATGCTATAGGAAGTATAGGATCCAAAAGGAGTCTAGGATAAAATATTCATCCAAATTTTTTTGATTTTTTTCTCTAGGTTTGTAAGAATATTCAAAAGTGGGCATTGAATAGAAGGTTTGTTGACCTTGTTTGTTTTGAGATTCTAGAGTTTTGGGCTTTGTAAGAAAAGTGGTGTGCCTTATGAGTTGAAGTATAAGACTTATTAATAGGTTGAATGAGTCAAATGGGTTAAAAATTAGAGGTTCATATATATTTTAAGGGTTTTTTTTTTAAAAAAAATTATTCAAGTTTTTGTCAAATTGGAGGCCTAATTAGCTAGTAGATTTGTGAAGGAAGTATGTTGTAGAAGAGGATCTAGGTGATATAAATTGGTTTCCTTAAGGGGGTATATGAGAATGCTCAATATATGAATTTTTAGGTCTTGAAAGTATTTATAATAAATTTTTTTGGATCTACAAATTCTAGGTAAGGCTAAAAGGAGTCTGGATAGGCCTAGTGTGAAGAAGAGTGATTTTTGATCAATTTCTCCAAAAGAGTAAGGCATGAGTGTTTCAAGGTGAGTTCTAAAATTGGTTTATATAATTTTTCTTATTTGGTGTGTGGAATGAAGTTCTATTGGTGAGGTGGCTTAAGAGAGAAGACTAGAAAGCTTGTGTGGTGGTTCTTCATGGTGTGTGCAGATATGAAGATGCTCAAGAGGTGAAATGGCTCAAAGATATTAGGGTGTGTCCCTATATTAATTTTGTGTGTTATTTATTCATTGGTTTTAGTACTTGGCTTAAGATAATGTTTGCATGTAGTGAGATGAAGTTTTCAAGGAAAGAACAAGTAGGATAAGGGTAAAGGAAGTTTTTATCATCTTTCTAAGGTGGTCCTCTCTTGTTTGTGGTCTTTTTAGGTCGTTAAGATTAGTTTTTTCCCACTTTAGAAATGTTTTAAAGGGAGATAAGGTTCCTTTTGTGAGAGTGACTGAAGAAAGAGAAGGAAGGTGAGATGTATGATGGGTGTGGATATCAATGACAAAGGGGGATATTATTGGAGATTTATCAATGATTTCATGGAGGTGTCCAAGTTAGTGGATGAAGTGTGTTGATATTCAAAGTATTAATGGCAATGTGTGCATTGTGCTTGTCCTACTATGCTTGAAGTAGGCTTGGTTCATATATAGTTTTGGCATGATTAGGGATTGGTATAAAGTATTTATAATGTGTGAGGGGTCCTACAATAGGTAATGGATGATGGGATATCTTGTGTAAGTATGTGGTATTCATATGGTTATTAATTATGTTCATCTTGGCATAGTTGGTTTTGTGACAAAAAAAATTGAGTGGGTAGTTTTTTGGCATCACCATTACCAATTATGGATGATTCAAGGGGATTTGGTCATATGGGTGTGATAAAATTAGTCCCAAGTTGTTATATTAAAAATTTTAATTCATACGATTGAGTGAATTAAAAGTTATTAATTTTCAAAGTTGGCCTTCTAGGTACATTACAGAGGTTTCCATACTTAGCGAGACCATCACTGCATGTCATGTAGATATGTATGGACTAGTATGTTTGTGCAATTAAATAAGGTATGAAGAAAGTAATTAATAATTAAATTGTTATATGGATATGTTATCTATAGTGAAAATAAGATACCCTAAAAATTTGGAGTCTTGAAGTGATTTCTAACTCAATTTATAAAGCCTCAAAGTTGCTTCAGTAGATTGTGATGGGCTAGAGACCATCAAGTTTAATCACATTGAAGTCTGAGGTCATTGGTCTAGAAGATCTAATGATGAGAGATTAATCATACATATTGATATCAATGGTGTTTATGAATTCAACATGTCAAAGGTTTCACATGTAGGTGACAAGTGTCATAAGCTCACTAGTCTAAGAGAAGATCAATGATTAGTGGTGGTTCATACTGATGAAGATCAACGGTGCAAAATAAGTCAAAGAGTCAATAATTCACATGAAACTACAAAGTGCCATATATGCAAGGGAATATCATTAAAGTTTTTAAAATGCATGTGAGGGTGCCAAGTTTTATAATCTTGTGAGTTTTTATCAACATCTAATTATGAGCATTGCAAGAAAAAGACTAGGCTACTCAATATATATCGATGGTATGTATGTGGTCAAGATCGATAGAAAGAATAAGATGAAGTCAACACATTCAAGGTTTAATGTTTGGAAAATAAAGAAATATTATTTAAAATTTGAGTTACTTCTAAAGAAGACAGATGATAGGAGTTAAGTGAGATGAGCGAATAACATGAGATGTGTTCTAAGTGACCAATGTTTAACTATGACTGTTTGGATTTAAATATATGAATTTAATGAAGGAAAGACTAGTGCTAGTTTTTTAGTCATAACTTTTTATATATGAATAATTTGATGTTTAATTAAAAATAAAAGTCTTTTAGGAATTCAAGACACATCTATAAATATTCATTTAAGGTCTAAATGTTTGTACAATCAAATTTATTGATATACAAAGTTGACTATGTGTTTGTTCATACTCTACAAGTAACTTGGGAAGGCTAATAGAGTTGTTCTTGATGGTATCTTGATGTTTATAGATGAAATAACTATTAGAGAGTGTTTTAGACTCCATTAAGACCATCTACATGGATTATGAAGGTTTGATAAATAATATTTATTATGGTTAAAGTCTTAGAAGGTGAATGTGTATTAATTCATGATGGTTGTGTGCACAAAATGTTGTTTGAAGAAATTGAGCTTTAGTATAAGGGTGATGTGATGGTTGTTATCACTTAAGGAGGGAATATAGATTATGTGTCATGGGTTTATGTATTTTAAAGTGTTTTTATGTTCTTAGTTTTCTCAAAAAAATGTCAAAGAGGTTAATGGGTCTTCATAGGACCTACAAGGTGACTTAGGCCTATTTGAAAGAGGATTGTGCTTAAAGGTGACCCATGTTAGATGCCTTAATGGTGAAGGCATGGGTTATGACCCAAAAGGAAGGTTTTGATCATACTAATAATGAATAGTCTATAAAATTTGACATCAAATGTGATGGTTTCTAGTCTTATTTAATAGAATTATGATACTTTAGAGAATAGGTGTGTGTATGAGAGTTGTAGAGAAAAGGAAAAAAGAAAGGGTGGATTCCAATTGATGGGTTATAGATCAGAGTAGGTTGATGACTATGTGCATGATCTATAGGTCATATTTATGATGTTAGAATAGTGCTCTTAAAATTTTTAAGATTGAAGATGAGTGAAGAGGTGTAGAGTGATCCAAAAGGATGTTTTAGATGCCTTAAGTATCGGCAAAGGATAGATGATGTCTATGTGAGCTTGGTGGTTGATTTGAGAGGTATGTAGTGTTCATAGTTAAAGAGAGTTGATATACATTATATCTCCATCATATTGGTAGGCAATTAGCAATAAGGAGATATTCATTTCATAGGTGTTGGGAGGGTGCTCAACATCTAGGTTAGAAGGACTTGACCAAAAGGTTGTTAGAAGGACTTGATAATCTTAAGGGTAGGTGTTCATTATGAAACATGTGTTTAACTAAAGCTGGTTAGAAAGACTTGACCAACAGGGGGTCATAAGGACTTGATCATCTTAGGTTTAGGTGTTCTTTGTGAAATAGGTGTTTTGTAGACACCTAAAATTGGCCACTGATAACATCCAATCAAGATTTTGGCTATTTTCCATCCAAAATGCACAATTTGGCTTAAAAACACTAAAACATGCTAAATGATGTGAAAATGAAATATTCAAGTGTTGATTTTGGTTATGGTATCCCTAAATGGGGTAATGCAATTTATGGGCCAGCTAACTTTGATCAGATCATTTTGAGTCAAAATGCCAAATTTGCACTTGGGTGCTATAGATTGCTCTTTCCTATCAAATATCTTACATGATACATGTGCCTTAATTATTTTTTATTGGTAACATCCTAAATGGGATAATAGATCCAATGCATCCACATCACCTTCTAATTCCAATGTAATTAAATTTTAGACCAATAACAAGGCATTCTGATCAATTTGAGTAATTTGTGGACAAAGTGCTTAAACATGCTTTTAAACCAAATTAGAGCCTAATTAATAATTATATAGAAACTTGTTGAAAATATATTTTTGGAAATGAATATTGAATATTTGTATCATCAGGTGACCTCATTTCTTGGGAAGACATCCCTAGGCCATAAATGCCACAAATATCAAGATTCATGCCCTCCATGCCTCATCAATACCTTCCATGATGCCCACCATGCCTCTTAATTTTCCCTTCTTCCAATTTCATGATGAGGATAATTATAAACTTAATTCCAAAAATTAAATTAATCCTCAACCACACATCTCAATCTTAGGATAGATGGTTCAGGTTGATTCTAGACATTCTAAAAAATCTATAAATAGAGAGACCATGAACATCATTGTTAAGCTATCTTGGTGAAAAGTTATTATGCTCAAATATCTACAAAAGACTTTATAATTCAAATTTATAATGAATAATTGATTAAAAAGCTTCAAAAAATTAGTGTTACCATGCCAAACTGATTCCAAGCCAAGCCAGGCCATAAGCCAAAAGTGCCAAGGAGAGATAGAGGTAGTAAAACTTCCATTTCTAAGGAATTCACAAGTAAAAAAAAATCAATCCACTACTACAAAGGCATTTGGAGTATCTAAGGAAGGTGAAGGAATTATTGTGTTTTATTCCTTTCTTTTTAGTTGTTTTTGTCATTTGTTTTTGTTAACTAAGCTCTCCCTAGTGTTTAGGCCTAGAGATGTTATGTTATTATTGTGTTTCTTTCATTTTGTTTTCATTTTGGAATTAAAACCATACTAACCATCCTCTTTTGAGTCAAATTCCTAGATATAATATGGTACACTTAGTGGGAATATATGCATCTCACACTTGAAGAAGATCATTTTACAAATTTAAAATATTCATTCAACCTTTAAAACTCTTAAAAATTGATTTTATAACTTTATTTTGACATTTTTGTTTGCCACAGTGTTACATAGTAACCAACATCGGTAGGGAAGACCAACACCAGTTGCATATCTTAACTGAACTTGGTTAGTAAAACTGACATCAGTTGTATACCTATCATTGGTCACATTGGTATAACTTATGTTGGTTCGATAATTGACATCAGTTAGAAAATGTCACCATTGTCAATTATATAAAATGACATCGGTCACTATGTTTTTCTTAAAGCATAGATCTAAGATCTCTTTTTCTAAATTTTATTGTTTCAAAACAAAAAGAGATTTAAAGTGAAATGACATATTGATATTTTTACAATAAGACAAAGCTTGACATTTTCTAAAAACATGTTTTAAATCACCTTTTGCATGTCTAAAAATCAATTATGGACTTTGTTTTGATATTTACTGAACACATTTAGATTCTTAGGTGAATGTTTTCAAATTTCACAATCTTAAGACCAATGGGTCAAATGAACACCACCAAATCTATCATTTGGGCTTAAAATTGAACACACTTGTAAATTTTTGTTTACAATATTTTTTTAATTATATTTTATTTGGCAAAAATATTAATGTTTCATGTATGCTCTTCTATGTTTCCCCTTTAGAGAACCCTTGGAATCAAAAGCACCATTCCTATTGCAAATAGCCTAGTCCAAGGATTAGAAATAAAGTCATATAAATCACTCCCTAAAAACTCATCCAAGTATGGGTGACCTTGAAAATGACCCTAAATTCTCTCTATTTCATGCATTCTTTATTTTTATGCAAACTTGGCTTGCAAGGGGGACTTCATCACCTCCCATGCGTTTTGTAAGGAAGATTTGACCTAGGGTTTCACCTCTTGGCATTGACTTCATTTTGATCCTAATTGGAGTTACAAATGAGACATAATGGCACTTTGGACATTGCACTACACTAAGTGAATAATAGGATGTAGTGGTTGAAAAAATGACTAGACCTTTTTGCAATAAGCCAAGTAATACAAACCCAAAATCTGTGCTTTTCTTTTGCATTGTTTGGCATGACATTCATTGTGTAATTGATTCCCTAGATCATTCAAAAACTTTTTATATCTTAGATAAAACCCCACTTACCATGGAAGTAGTATTGGTGTAAGGTGCACCTCAAGGTCCATGTCATAGTAATATCATTTGAGAGAAGGGGGGTGTAAAAACCTTACTATATAATATGCATTTACTTTTGGATGAACACTTAAAATGTTCTCAAAATGATATATATTGATAGATTCCAACAATACCAAGAAACCTTGTTAGTTTAGGATCTAAGAGATATTAATTATTTGGTCTTATCCTAGATTAAAATCTTGCTGGAGTCAAAAATTGGTGTAAAGAAATAATCCAAACCAAACACATATTCCAAATTTTCCTTTAAACAAAGAGGCATTATGCTACCCATGTGAGATCATCAATTTGCCTTGTTCAAAGTTCATCAAAAGATTGAGAGTCATATCATCCAATTTGGTGTAATTATGTTTCCCAATTGAGTCTAAACCTTTACCAAATTTATTTAAGTCCTTCACTTATATCCTAAATTTGAAATTGCACCTTTATAAATTCATAGGGTTGATGTGTTAAGTGGGTTCACCATTTATAATAAATTTGAGTGAACTTAGGTTCAATTTATAATTTAGGTTGAAGGATATTTAAGACTCATAATAATTGTCATCACTTGATAGACTTAATCCATTTTATGCTAAACACTTGAAATTTGAGTTTATGCACAACGACATTTTGAGTAAAAAAGGTAGGGGTATGCTATCAAAATTATAGGAAAACATCTTTGCCTTAGAGAGTTTTTGAAACAAACCTTTTTGTTTCACCTTTTGGGTAGTATAGCATCATTACACTACCCAAAACATTTTAAATATCGTTTCATAGACTGTCTTGCATAAATTTCAAAATTTGTTCCTATATTTTCAGACTAATCCAAGTGTACTTTTGTGATCTTTTGTCTAAAATAGTTATAATGTTCACTTTTGTCTAGCTTGCTTGTCAAAAGAACCAAGTTTTAAACCATTTTTTATGAGAAAATAAAATATTTCTAAAGTGCCTTTTGTTTCATAAATTATACCTAGTTGATCAAATTCATGTCCAAAAATCAAATGCCTAGTATTTATTTGAAGTGTTTCGAATCCGTTAGATTAAAACTTTAATCTATTTTAAAGTCTAGATTTTAATTCTGTTTGGCCAAGGGTCCTAGCGCATGCCTTATTTGAGCATAGATTTTGATGCCACATTTGGTCAAAAGACCTAGCAACTTTTAAATTCCTAGATTAGACTAATTTAAAACACTTTGACCTTAGAGTTTGGCATTTTGATTTTAGGTCCATTTACTTGCTTATCTTTGTATGAATAGTGAAATGTTAGATACTTCATGCTAGATTGTTTCCTCACAAATCTTTGCATAAACCTTTTGATGAATATATAACAAGTTGTAAAATCATCTATTTTAAACATTGTCCTTTTTAGAGTTTCTAGAACTCTTTAACCCTTTATCAAAAAACATTGAATATGGATCCCAACATGTGTTCCTACACTCAAAATGGATTCATGTACAATCCAGGGATTAGTAATGTAGTTCTGCAGGAGGAAATGGTGAAAGACCCCTATGTAGATAATAATGATTATGAGATGGATTCTTGTCCCTCATATAATACTCAATTAGGGGCACAAGCAATGATTTGTTGGCTAACTATCTGGTTAACACACCACATTATTCAAAGCAAGACTAGGAATAAACCATGCAATACCTAGCTACAATACCCATAGTGGATGAGCCAGTACTTTAACAGCCATATTCTACTAATATAGCTTCCACATATGATCCATTTTTATTTGAGAGACATTTTTTAGAGAATAAATATGAGATTTTGGTTAGAGCCATAGAGTTAGGGGCCATGTTTCCAACAGACATTCCTCATGAAAATTTACCAAGTCTAGTAAGAATGACCTAAAATATCCTTTACAATCAACATGCTTCTTCTAAAAATCATATAGCACTAGTCCAAACAACATACAAATATCTTAATATATCTAATCGAGGTAAAAACATCATGGAAGATTACTTTAACCACATATAGATACCATATCAAACCTACCTGAATCTACCACATGATTTCAGTCAAATGAAAATGGTAAGTAAGCATCTTATTGACCTAGTTACTTCAATAAGAGTATTAATAGAGTTAATTGGACAAGATAATCTAAATTTTTACTCATTCATAAAAACTACTTTGATAGATAACTTGATGCATATGCCCATTATTAAACAAGTGTCTTTGGCTTATATATAGAATAGTGAGCTACACATAGTAGAAAATGTGCAAACAACATCTAGTATTGATCAAAGTGGTACTAATGCACAAAAAATTAGACAACAACATGTGCCTATAGTTCATCCCATGAGTGGATCATCATACTAAATAATAGGAGTTTCTACAACCCAACCTCAACTAGCTACTTCCTCAAGTTTAAAACCTACAAGATTAGGTAATCAACCAATAGCCAAAGTCATGCCTCAATGATAGAATGTGATAAATCCTACTTCTCCTCAACAATTAATGAGTAGAATTCCACCATAGGAGACACAATCTAGTGTATAAATTCAATAGAGGACAAATACATTACCACCTCAATCAGGGGAAATAAATGTTCCACCTCACTAGGTAATGATGAACATACCTCTTCAGTCACAGACTAATATGCCAATTCAAAACCAAGTAATGACTAGTCAAAAACATACAAATATTGTTCAATGATATATTCCAAATTTGTAACCTATTTTTACTTCCTCATAGGGATTCATGAAATAAGGAGGTCCCCATGTTTCTCAAGTACCTACTAGACAACTGTTAGTTCAAAATGTGCCACAAATCTAGAGATAGGGTCTTGGACCACAAGTTCCCACTCAACAACAAGGTTTTATTAGTCGATAACATGTCCCTCTTCAACCATAGTAAGCATAGTATAGTTATATCCCTCTATCCCAACCACAAAATCCTCCAAGTCAAACCTTTATCACTAACCCAAACCAAAATATCACATAACCAATTGTGCAATTCCAAGTATATCTTAATCTATGTATGCATATTCTTGGTACATTCCCTAACCAAACCAATGTACCCCAACAAGTATCCCCATCATACCCTAGTTAAAGTGTCCCACTTGAGACCTCCCAACCATTTACCCAAACCAATATTCTCCCCCAAACCAATGTTCCTTCTAGTTTCCTATCCCTAGAATTGCAATAGATGAAGGATGTAATTGTTGTTATTCAAGTGGGGAAATAGACTAAAAAGTTCAAATTGGATGACATGTGTTCCTATCCATTCAACATCGAGTATTTATAGATACCATTTCCTCCAAATATGGACCCCCAAAATTTGATAAATACAAAGGGAAAGGTGAACTTAAAGCTCATTTGAATGAATTATTTATTGCATGTCAACTAGTAGCATATAGTGACATATACCTTTTGTTGTCATTTCCCAAAAGCTTAGTTGGACAAGCCTTGGAATGGTTTTTGAAGTTTCCCAAAAATTCAATAACACATTTTGATGATCTTTCTAATAAGTTTATGCATCACTTTTCTTATAATCTTAAGCATGAGATTTCATTAGTGGACTTAATGCAATCAAACTAGAAATTTGGTGAGAGTTTTGCAAGCTATTTATAATGATGGGGAGCCCTTGCAAGCCATTTCACCCATAATTTAGCAAATAAACAATTAGTTGTTATGTTTACCAAACATTTTCATAGTGAGATAGCTTACCATCTAGAACTACAATGTGTACATATGTTTAAGGAGATCATTAATAAAGTTTTGTTGATCGAGTAGGTACTCATCAATAAAGGATTCAACAAGCTTAATTAAAAGAATAAAAATTAAGGTAACACTAAGAGAAATGGCCAAAATTAATATCTTATTCAAGCACAAGCATTGCAACCAACATTAGCCAATAACGAAGAAAGACTAAAGTAATTAAATTGTAATAAAAATGTTGTGGGAAATATAGTAACTGAATCCTATCATGTCAAAATAGTGCAAACATCATTTACACCACCTTTTCAACTTACTCCTACCTAGCAACCTTTCCAACCAATACCACAAGTGTAACAACCAAGACCTATACAAAAAGTATAATATCCTTTACCATTTCAAACCCCTCCTCCTAGGAGAACCATGCCTACACGCCGTGTCTTTAGTAACCTAGGAGAACCTATTGATTCTTTATTTCACAAGATTATTTCTACTCATCTAATTAATTGTCCTATGCTAAAGCATTATCTTTCAGGTATTCCTTATCTTGATTGGTACCATGAAAATGAATTTTATGACTATCATTGGGTCAGTGGGCATAATCTACGAAGATGTGTCCAAATCAAGCATTTAATTGAGAATATGTTGGAGAATGGGGAGATAACATTGGATAATCATGATTCCACTTCTAGTCAAACTCTTGGGATTTATCAAAACCCCTTTTCTCAATATAATAATCATCATCAAAATAATTAGCAATAATAATAATAATGGCTAATGTAGTAGCAAAATCAATAGTATCAAAATTAAAACATAAATCAATAGAATCAACAAAATTGGTAGTATAACCCATAATGATAAAATAATGGACAAGACTGAGGTTAGAATGGTAACAACCAACAAACCTACCATGTAGTTTCACATGACTACAATAGGGTTGTAGGTCATATTATAAGTGGTAGCATTAGTACCATCTCCATTAATCCTAGACTAGACACTAATCAGCCTAGAGCATTACTAAAAAAAAGTATTCAACCAAATTACATGTATAATCCTTCTTTGACCTGGGACTACATATAGGAAAAATAGTAAACTAGGACTTCCCCTTTTGGACCTTATATTGACAACTCATCCTTGCCACGTGACCACATGCGAGTGCACTGACAACCAAGACTTGTCTTGTCTATTCCCACAACATTCCTAACATTGGTTAGCAATAATGGTCCAATATTTAATTCCAATTGTATAATCATAACTTGGAAGTCAAATATTACTATCCCAAGCCCATAACCATCCACCACTTTGCTTGTCATCCAACCAACTATAAGGCAAGAAGTTTGATATTGTAGAACAATTATAGAAGACACTAACACAAATTTATATCTTAGATTTACTATAAATGTAAATAATTCACAAGAACATCTTAAATGAGTTTTTAACCTAATCCACTATTTCTAGTGACCTATCCCCTGATAAGTTTCAAGCTTTGGTTGTACACCTAGCTCCATCCCAACAAGTCACATTCAACCAAAGCAATATGTCTTCCCTTGGCCCAGTCCATAATAATCCATTATACATAAAATTTTATACAAGACAACATAAAGTTAAATGTGTCCTTATATAAAATGGATCTGGCCTTAGCATAGTGTCTTTAAAGATCATCAAGCTTTTTGGGTACACAATGGCAGATCTCTAGCCAAAAATAATAACCATCAAAACTTATGATAATTAGGAAAGAGAATCAAAAGGCACAATTAGTTTTCCAATTATCATTGGGCCTTTGATTCGTGATACACTTTATCATGTGCTTGATCTTGAGTTATCATATGATATGCTTCTAGGAAGGCCTTGGTTACATGAGATTCATGATATCCTATCAACACTACACCAATGTATCAAGTTTTCCCACTTAGGGATGGAAGTGAATATTCTAAAAGATTTACATTCATATGAACACTACAATCATCTTGAGTCTAAATTTAAAAGCTATAATTATTAGTACAACATGAATCCAAGTTCCAAGCAAGATAAAGGAAAGGCTATACTTATTGATCCTTCACCAGATAATTGCATAGATCATAATACCTTGGATTCCCTTTCCCATATGCCACCTTCTGAAGCTTCTAATCATTTCACCATTTCAAATAATCAACCAAGAGAGTATGTGACCCATGATACATTTCATATTTCCAATCTTCCTTAGAATTTAAAAACCTTTAGGTGACCTAAAGTCACCCCACATATGCATTGGCACAAAAAATAACAAAGATAAGGGACCTATCACATTTGTACTAGCATATGGCCTAGGACCTGAGCCTCTTGAAGGGGATGAATCATGGTTATACAATGACAACCAAGCTAATGGTTATAAAAATACAAAGTATCTTATTCACAAAAAGATCATGGAGCATCACAATTATGAAGGAAGAGGCCTCAGATTGAATCAACAAGGAACTATCAAGATAATTTCCATGACCAACTATGAAAGGCCTTATGGACTTGGATTTAAACTATTTGGAGGTGACCCCATATATCTTATTCAAACTCCATCACCAGTGACTAGTGATAATGATGTGGATAGTGAAGTAGATTTTGATCATTATCCTACCTTTGATGACCTAACTGAAACCAACTTGTTTGATAATAATACCATGTGTACCCTTACCTCGGCCATTAATCACAACCCATTACTATTATATTATCCCTATCTGATATATTGTGACCAACAAGAATCCATTCTACCAATTCATGAGTTATAGAATGATGAGGCATTATATGACTTTCTAGGCCTTAGAGATAATGTTATATTGGGAGATCACAAATCAATATTATCAATCATATTAAATCATGTAGCCTATTTTGGAGAGCGAGTGAACACCCTTAGCTAAAAATAAATAAGTAAAATATTGAGGTCCCAAAGTGATAACTTATTTGAGGTGCTTTATGACTAGGAAAAAAGTAAAGATAAAGGTCAGTATAGTGGTGAAAACTTGTTTCAAGCACCATTAGATAAGGGTGTTTATTCTTCTTTGAATTTAAGCCAGGAGACTACCAATAATGAACTTGTCTATGGATCTGAGTTTAGCTTTGAGAAACAAGTATTTGATCAAATTATTCAAGATTTTTTTAATTTTTTTTGTCACATGGCTAGATTTACCATTGGGGGACTCAGATTCATCATGCCTAAGATAAGTTGAAGAGTAAGTCCTATCAGAGGACCCTGGCATAATTCAATAGTTCAAGTCATTGCCTACTATCCTAGAAGATGGTTTGACCCTTCTAGTCAAAGATACAATAGAGGTAAATATAAGGACTCCATTAGACCTAAAATGGATAAAATTAGGAGCATCCCTCACTAAATAGGAATGTGACATCTTTATAGATCTGCTGATAGAATTTATAGATATCTTTGAATCATCTTATTTTGACATGCTAGGTTTAGACCCCACCTTAGTTTTGCACCACCTTATGGTTAATTTTAATGCCAAACTAGTAAAAAAAAGTTACATAGGATTCATCTTTGCATTATTGTATTGGTAAATAAAAAGTTGTAAAAACTCTTAGAATAAAAATGTATCTAATCCATTGACTACTCATAATGAATCTCTAATATGGTACCTATTAGCATAAAGCTTGAAGGGATCAAAATTTATACTAATTTTTGAGACATCAACAAAGCTTATCCTAAATATGATTTTACCTTGCCTAATATAAACATGATCTTTAGCTCCATGGTAGGTTATGAAATTATTTCATTCATAGATGGCTTTTTAGGATACAACTAAATTAGAATAGCACTAGAAGACCAACATAAAATAACATTCACCACTTTATGGGGAATATTTTGTTATCAAGTAATGCCATTTGGCCTTAAGAATCTTGGAGCTACATATCAAAGGGCCATGACTATCATATTCCATGATGTGATACATGATATTATTAAAGACTATGTTGATGACATATTAGGAAAATTCAAAACTAGGGTGGACCATCAAGGAGTGTTGCGTAAGATTTTTAAAATATTACAAGAGTAAGAAGTCAAACTCAATATAAATAAATATGTGTTCAATGTAAATTTAGGAAAATTACTTGGCTTCATCATATCTCATAGAGGTATTGAAGTTGATCTGGCTAAAGTCCGTGCTATAATCGAGATGCCACCACCAACCAATTTAAATCAACTCTATAGTTTTTAAGGTAAGATCCAATCAATCCAATGCTTCATCTCTTAGTTAGTACACAAGTGCCATCCATTTACACACCTTTTAAAGAAAGGATTTACATTTCACTAGGATGATCACTACCAAATAGCTTTTCAACAACTCAAAGATTATCTTGTTAATCCACCTATTATATTACCTCCTATGCCAATTAAAGCCATTATTGCTATACCTATAAGTTATCAACCATGCTCTGGGGGTAATCTTGTCTAGCCACTCTCTTCACAACTCAAAAATTGTGCCATTATATGTTGAATAATAAGACCATGGTCATTTAAAAAGTAGATCCAATCAAGTATATACTATCTAAAATATATTTTCAAGGTAGAATGGCTAAGTGGATCATGATTTTCAGTGATTTTGACATAAATAATGTCAATCACAAGGCAATCAAGGGACAAGTTCTTATAGATCAACTTGTTGAAGCACCTCTTACAGACATATAACAACTCATGTTTAAATTTCTTGATGAATCCATAATGACCATCATTAACACACCCTTTGGGGAGTAACCCTAAAATTTATATTTTGATGGTTCATTTACCATGCATGGGTTAGGGGTAGGCCTATTGTTTACTACACCACAGGGGGTTCTAATCCCTAAATCATTCAAAATTAGCTTTCCTTGTACAAACAACATGGCTAAGTATGAAGCACTTGTTTTAGGACTTTGAAAAGTAGTGCATTGGAAAATATAGCATCTATAATTTTATGGTGATTTTTAGTTAATCATTAATCAAGTCATAGATCATTTTTAGACCAAAGATGACAAGCTGGTTCTATATAAAGCCATGGTTGACACTCTTAAGCAAAAAGTTACCAATATTTAATTTGAGCACATACCAAGGGCTAGTAATACAACAATAGATGCCATGCCTACTATCAGTGCTCTAATTCAACAAATATATAAAGCTAAGGAGTATTAATTCCTCATCAAGAATTTGTTAGCACCAACTCATGAACCTTAAACTATTGCCATGATTTGTGATATTTTTGGTCCTAATTCTATTTGGTACTCAAAACATTAAAAATAACTTCATGACCAAGTTTTTCCACCTAACATATCTCAAAAAAAACTAAAGCCTTTATTCATCATTATACTCATTATACTCTACTTGGATCCACCCTTTACCATTACAGTTTTGATGGAACTCTACTTCATTGTTTAATTTTGATAAGTCTACACTAGCATTAAGAAAAGTTCATAGAATATGTGGAGCTCATTATAGCAGGGTAGTCCTATCTAAAAATATCTTGCATACTAGCTATTATTGGCCCATAATGGATGCAAATGCAACTACATATGAAAAAAAGTGTGACAAATGTCAATGGCATGCTAATCTGATTCATGCTCTAACAAAAACTCTAAAACTAATGTTAACACATGGCCATTTTATATATGGGGACTTGACCTCATTGGGAAGATCAACTCCACTTCATCTAATGGCCATAAATATATCCTTACTACAATTAAGTATTTCACTAAGTGGGTTGAAGCTATACCCCTCACTTACGTGATTGGAAAGTGAATTTCCAAATTCATTTTTAACCATCTCATTCCCACTATGGTATCCCCTCTGATATTATATCTGATAATGGAGGATCATGCAAGAATAAGGATGCAGACCAATTATGCACTAAATAAAATATCACACAACATTTTTTATAGCATATTATCCTCAAGGTAATGGCCAAACTAAGGCATCCAACAAAATTATTGTCAATATTCTCAAAAATATTGTCAATGACGTCAGTCATGATTTAAACTTATAGATATTCCCTACCCTTAAGACATACCATACCAAACATTTTACTCCCATAGGAGCCACTCAATACTCACTTATTTATGGCACTAAATCCATTCTTCCCATTGAGGTCGAATTGTTTTCATTATGCATCTCTTTCAATCATGTCTTGGATGATTATGACTATTGAGTAGCTCACCGACAAGAGTTAGACCTACTTGATGAGAAATGTACAATTATGCTCAACAATATTCAAGTAGTCATAACTGACTCAAAGGCAACTATAATTGACATCTTAAGTATAGAACATTTAAAATTGGTGATCTTGTTCTTAAATAAAACCAAAATAATACCACGACTTAGAAGTAGCATAAAGGGAAATTCAAACTAAACTGGATAGGGCCTTTCATCATCACTATAGATTATGGATCAGGAACATATAGGCTCACCACACTTAAAGGTGATAAACTTTTAGAGCTGATGAATATTATTCATCTCAAGCAGTACTATGCTTAAGTGCTAAGGTGTATTTTCTATAAGGACCATTTCAATTATGCCATTTTATCACTATTCTTTTTTATATAAATACCATCCTTATCTATCTCTTCACCATATCCACTTTCTACTTCTAACCTATCAGCCCAGTGTGTTTTAAATCCTATCCTATTTGACCTTAGTTTTTATCATCATTATGTAGTTTCAACATTGAGGTATCTGATCAATTTCATCAGTTAGTTCAAGTACTTCAGACATAGATTGTATTTTGGGATAGCATGATAGAAGTTTCAGTAGTTTCATCCTTTATTTGTTATGCATTTATTACCACTGGTCTTACTACTAATTATAATTTTCTTTGGGAAAATTAGTACCATTTATCTATTCTATTGTGTCATGGTTATAACTATCTATGGGAAAACTAGGGACAACATGAAGCCTTGACATACCAAGTTACCACTTCCTATGTCATACTATGCCTTTTTGCCAACTGTGCCTATTTTGTTTGAATTAATAGCTACACTCATCAAATTCCTCCACTATAAAGGAAAAACTATAATGATTTGAGGTCTTACTCATGGACTATTTAGGTAGCGCTTGATACTTATTGACATTAGATTAGTCATCTTTCTCACCATTATCTCACCATTTTGTGAGAAACCTAAACCGTACTCTCACCATATTGCGAGGAACTTAAACCACATTATTGTCATTTTTTGAGCAACCTAAACCATACTCTTACCATTTTTCAAGCAACCTAAGCTACTCTCTCACTATTTTGTGAGAAACCTAAGCCATTTTCTCACTATTTTAAAATTAACCTAAACCATGCTATTGCTATTTTGTAAGCAACCTAAGCCACCCTCTTGCTATTTTTTGAGTAACCTAAGATGCACTCTCACTATTTTGTGAGTAACCTAAGCCACACTCTTACCATTTTGTGAGATTAAACCATTTAAGTGTCTCGTTATTCTTGATTGAGTTGAGATAGTTTATAAAATTCCAAAAACATTTGAAAAATCATTAGAAAAGAAAAAATACATTGACCACTTCTTTGCCTTAAGGATTATGGGAACCCTTACTAAGTTACAAGCAAATCACTTGCCATTTAGTTTCTTCATCCTTTTGGCTTTTTTCTCTCACACACTTTCCATTTTTCAAGACCATTCATTTTAGTATATCACATTCATTTTGTTTTTTCCTCAATTATCACATTATTCCCATTCCTTGGGAGAACTAGATTTGTCCTAAAGTTTTTTATTGGATATTACATCCATGGAACTATGTAGGTAGAATCCACTTGCCTAGTGTATATGGAGATAACTTAGAAACCCTTTCTTTTTTCTTCTATTCCCCCATTTTGTTCATTTGTTAAGTCGTTGCCTATTTTCTAGGGGTAATGTTCATAGGGTTTCTATTGCATTATTTGTTTGTTTGTTTGTTTATTTTTACTTATTTTGTTTGTTTGTCTACTTATTTATTTGCTTTCAACATTATTACCTTGAGTCAATTTATGTGTGTTCATTGGGTGATTCCTTGCCCACACTTATACTTGAATCCATCCATATCCATATGTTTACATTGTCATCATGGTTTTTATCATTGGTGCATTATTTTCTATTGAGTATTGGATTATAGGAGTTAGTCCTTGTGCATATTTCAGCCAAGTCTTCATGATGTTATACCATGATACCTACCAACATGTGTTACAACAAACCTTAGATTCAAGACATCTATTTAATAATGGTGACATCTCTTTAGTAATGACATACAAATTCCATCCCAATCATATCCCAAATAGAGTAATTAACCATGAATGAATTTCAAACTTTATTAGTTCAGATGAGTATCACCCTACTAGTAGGTTGTTAGATATTCATCATTAGCCTCTGTGTTAAGTTATCATCATCCTTGGCCAAGTTTATCATGTTTTCCATAATTGGGGTCCAATTATTATAACCACCTATGGGAAAATAATTACATACCATCCTACCTACATTTCTCAATGATTATAACTGCCTTTGGGGAAATCATTATGTTGTCATCACTTTACTTTTTATACCTATACAGGGGCATGTTATTCTCTTGTTTGCTTATCCTAACTAAGACAGCTCCATCTTCTCAATGATTATAACTACCTTTGGGCAAATCATTGTATTATCATACCACATTACCATTATTATGGTATAATTCTTATAACCACCTTTGGGAAAACCATTGTACACTATCCCACTTACATTCCCAATGATTTTGACTAATTTTTTAGTATCATTGTGCTTCCACCCCATCATCTTTCCTTTCTTTGGTCCACTAATTTTGGTTCTTTCTTTTTGAGGGACCATTTGTTGACTTACTTGTGTCAACCATTCCCTTGAGGGGGCATCATATAGTTAATTTATCATCATTGTAGTTGTAGTCATGAAAGACCTTTCAATTCTTTGTGAAGATGTTATTGTGCTTATAATTGTAATGCCTTCCAAAATAGGGGAAAACTCTAGACACCTAAAATTGGCCACTAATAATCTCTAATCAGGGTTTTGGCCACTTTCCACCCAAAATGTACAATTTGGCATAAAAACACTAATTCATGCTAAATGATGTGAAACTGACATATTCAAGTGTTGATTTTGGCTAGGGTATCCAGAAATGCGGCAAAATAATTTATAGGCTAGCTAACTATGATCAGATCATTCTGAGTCAAAATGCCAAATTTGCACCTAAGTGCTCTGGATTGTTCTTTCCTATCAAATCTCTTTCATGAAACACGTGCCTTTATTATTTTTTATTGGTAACATCCTAAATGGGATAATAGATTTAACAAATCTAACATCACCTTCTAATTCTAATTTAGTCAAATTTTGAACCAATAATAAGGAATTCTGATTAATTTGAATAATTTGTGCATACAGTGCTTAAACATGCTTAAGAGCTAATTAAACCAAATTAGAGCTTAATTAATAATTCCATAGAAACTTGTTGAAAACTTATTTATTGAAATGAATATTGAATATTTGCATCATCAGGTGACCTCATTTCTGGGGAAGACATCCCTAGGCCATAAATGCCATAAATAATAATATTTATGCCATCATGCCTCATCAATACCTTCCATGATGCCATCCATTCCTCTTAATTGACCCTTCTTATAATGTCATGATGAGGATAATTATAAACTTAATTCCAAAAATTGAATTAATCCTCAACCACACATCTCAATCTCAAGATGAATGGTTCAGGTTGATTCTAGACATTCTAAAAAATCTATAAATAGAGAGGCCATGAACATCATTTCTAAACTATTTTGGTGTAAATTTACTATGCTCAAGTATCTTAAAAAGACTTGCAAATGCAAATTTGTAATTCAAACTTCATTACAAAGCTTCAAGAAATTAGCGTTACCATGCCAATTTGATTTCAAGTAAAGCCAAGCCACAAGCCAAAGGTGTCAAGGAGAGATAGAGGTAGCCAATATTTTATTGTCAAGGACTTCGAATCACAAAACCAAGCAAGCCACTAATACAAAGCCATTTAGAGCATCCAAGGAAGGTGAATGAATTATTTTGTTTTATTTCTTACTTTTTAGTTATGTTTGTCATTTATTTTTGTTAACTAAGCTTTCCCTAGTGTCTAGGCCTAGAGATTTTATGTTATTAGTGTGTTTCTTTCATTTTGTTTTCATTTTGGAACTAAAACCATACTAACCATCCTCTCTTGAGTCAAATTCCTAGATCACATATTTCACTAAATTTTGGTCAAAAGGACTTGACCAGTCTCATGTTTGTGATCATCTTCTAGGACAAGTATTCCATGTGTTTGTAAGATTAAGAGTGGTTTTTATTCCCCAAGAGGGTTTCCCACATATATCTTATGTTGTGTGTGTAATCTTTCATTATTTATTTATTTATTTATTGTTATAAAACATCTTGAATGCTTCATGAATGGTTGTATTGAATGGTTAAGTGCTTGAATGGTTTAGGAATTAAATTGGATTGTATTCCACTACCGATTCATCCCCTCCTCTTGGTGATTTTCACCTCTAACAAATATAGGTGATTTTTATTAAGAAAATTTTGTCATTCAATCACCATAGTTGACCAAGTCAATTTTACCACATTTTCCTATAGACTAGTTGTTTTGAAAGAGCTGGTAGGGGCACTTCCAGGCAAATTTATGACTAAATTATGATTTGAGGATGGATAATATGTCTCAATATTCAACATCTATTTATTTTATTTAAAGTAAAATACCTTGTGTAGACATCCAATTCCTAACACTATTTGTGTTGAAATTGTCAATCTTACTCGAATTGCACTCAAATAACCAATTTAGGTCAAAATCACTAAAAATGTACTAAATGGTTTGAGCTTGTAATATAAAAGTGATGATTTAAGCCAATTTATCCCTAAATGGGGAAATAAATTTTATGTGATACCTAAATTTGATCAGATCATTTTGAGATAAAATGATGATTTTGCACTAGGGCACTATAGATTGCTCTTTTCTACCAATTTTACTGCATGATACATTTTCCTTTGTTATTTTGTGTTTGAAGGATCATAAATGGTAACATGGTTCCAATGCATCTAACATCACCTTCTAATTCTTTCTGAGTCAAATTATGACCTAGTAATATGAATTTATGGCCATTTTGATTAATTGAAGGCCAATTTCCAAAGAATTACACAAATATTGATTAATATTGTGTAAGGTTAATTAATTAAAATCAATAGATTAAGTGGATTTTCCATGGACGTTATTGATTATTTCAATATTGGAAATTGATTCCCAATATCTGTATCACCTAGTGACATCATCTATGGGGTGGAATCCATAAGCCATAAATGTATAATCTTAATTATGGAGACCCATGACTGATTAATGCCCCTTTACCCCAAATCATTTTGAATGCATTTATTGATTTTAACCTCCAAAATTGAATGGATTCTTAGCCACACATCTTCATCTTGAGATGGATGATGTAGTTTCATTTTGATCAATTTCAAAAATCTATAAATAGTAGGCCTCTCACACCATTTCCTTAAGCTTAAATTGTGTAGACTTATAATGCTAAAATATCTCCATAAGTCATTTGTGATCTGATTATTGTGTTATTTCAATTTGGGTAAGATTCATTTGATAGACCAGTTTAGAGATTTTTTTATTGATTCTAGGTTATGTATAGAGTTCTTGAGGCAATAGAGGAGAAAAGAAACCATTATTGATAAAGAATAGAACTCTAGATCAAGTGGATAACATGCTTGGAGCTACTCTTGGGTGGTGCAATCAATTTTGGAAGGTAACTATTCATTATTTTTTCAATTTATTCTTCATTATCATTAGCAAACCTCGCATGAATAGGTTGGTTGTTTAGTTTTTTATCCATTGTCAAGGATTTATTAAGTAATGCTTGACTAACAACCTTTGTATTCCATACTACATTTTGGCATGCTCAGTGGGACCACACCCCATGAATTTGATCAGATAGCTCCTACAAGTAACTTACTAACCATTTGCATGTAGAATCTTGGAGTTTGAGGCCAAAGAGTATGAAAATTTTGATCAAAAAGATGTTTTATGGAAGTCATAATTTTTTCACTATGAACTTGTGATATTGTCCTCTAGACCATAAAACTACAACTAATATAGTCACGATTTTGTATTACAGTAGTGATATTGCATTTAAATCAAGTTTTTGAACTAACATTTCTCTATCTATAGGTCAAGTTATGATATTAAAATATTGTGACCCAATATTTGTAATATTAAAATACCATGATTTCACAAATGATATTGTCATTTATAGTCATGATATTATATCTAAACTACTAGTGGCTAGCCTATACTATTGGGGTTAAGGGATAATATCACAACTCTTCTAGTTGAGATTTTGCTCTATGATGTGATATTATCTATTAGAGTAACAATTTTGTCTATTTGTTTTGTCTAACGTGTGAGTTATGATATTATCTTAACCAGTTGTAGTTTTGCAAAGTTGTGGTTTTAGACTATGGAATTGAGGTATTTCACTACACAAACTTGAGATCTCACTTTTCGAAGTAACTTTTTTCATTCATAAAAGAGATTCTAAGATAAAAAAAACATGCTAAAAATTTTCTTGTAGGACCTACTTAAAAAATAATCAACTCATGCTTAATTAAGTCTTTTTAAAGCTCTTTTCGGGTGCTTAAAAAGGATTAATAACTTTAATTTGGTACTTAAGAAAAAACTTATACATTTATTAGAATTTTTTTAATTGTTCTTCAAATGTTTTACAAAATAAGGCCAAAGGGCCAAAGAACACCACCAAATATTTCATTTCAATGCTCTAAAATTGAACTAACTTGAAAGTTAATTTTTTTTTATTTAAATCATTTGCTTAGTTAAATCTATTTGTGCAAAAAGGAAGTTATGTGTGTTTTCTCTCCCCCCATCTGCTATAGGGAGCTTATGGGATCAAAAGCACCATCTTTATTACAAACTTTTTCTTTAGTGAAAAGGTGTAAAAGAAATGTTGTTAAGGCTCTCTCAAAGACCCACACAACTTTTATGATATAGAAACAACCATAAAGCTCTTTTACTTAGTTTTAATTTTATGCGGCTTCGATTATGAGGGGGACTTCATCACCTCCCATAAGTACTATAGGGAAGATTTTACTTGGGGATTAATCTATTGAAATCATATTCAACCCCTCTCCATGGATTATATAAATTGGAATCCCCTCACTAGGATTATGGTTTGAGTGGTTAAACCTCTTTGTTAGTAGAGGCTAAACCCATCATGTATGATCATGTTGGATATCAAACTAAACTGATCAAGTGATACATGTAGTGGTTTTAAAAAATATAAGGTCTTTTTACAACAAACCATATGATGTAGACCCAATTTATGTGTTGCTTCTCTTATGTGTGCAATGTAAAAAATTATACACATGTGATCCATCTAGAAACATGTAAAATTTGTTAGTTTTAGTTAACGCAACTTTGAAACACCTTATTAGTTTAGGAATTAGGATGATTAATTAGTATTATTTGTCTAATTTGGTCTTGATTTGAGTTAAAACTTTCTTGTAAGCCAAACATAAAAACCAAACACATTATCCACAAATTTCTTGAACAAGGAGGCATTACATTTTCCAAGTGGAAATCATTATTTTCCTTATTCAAAATTATCATCTTAAACATTATGTCATATATTATAATTGGTGTAGTTATGCTGCCCATTTGAGTTTAGACCATTTTCAAAATTTTCTTAAGTCATTCATTGATAATTTAAATTTTAAATTTCACTTTTCTAATTTCATAAGGTTGCTATGTTAAATTGGGTTTGCCATTTGCACATAACTTGAGGGAACTTGGGTTCAATTTCCAATTTATTTTTAAGGTCATTTATAGACTCATTATCATATTTTCATCATTGGTGGAATCAAATCATCTTACACATCACTCATACTTTGAGTCTTAGAATACATTTTATATTACCATTCCTATAACCATGTGGTGACATTGTGTCACCCATTTGGTTCTATTTTTATACTTAGGATTTCTTGCAAGTTTATACATCATGAGTTTCTTGGTTCACATTGTCTCCTTCCTAATCCAAATGGATTTCTTCTAGTTTTATAGTATCAACTCATCGAATTTGAACTAGATTTTATGGTATTAACATACCTAAAAAGTATATATTTTAGAGTACTAGTGACACTCTAGGATTTTCAAGTTATCATACCCTCTTACAATTCATATGATTTACACTTTACCCAAGGTTGAGTAGTTTTTTGAACATCATTCTTCTAACTGTGTGTGGTTCCACACCACCCTCCTTGTATAGTCTCTTTGGTCCGTTACTCATTTGTTTGGAAGAAAGATCAAAATCCATACCTTGTTTAAAACATTTGCACAACATTTATCCAAATATAGTTAAACATATAGAGAAACCCTTTATAGACATGATTCAGAGGTTCAGTCATAATGGGGTCCCTTATGGCCCTAGCTATGAAGATGAGCATTTTTATGATGGATAAGATAGTTCCACTATCTTTGAGGAATTCCTACAACTATAGGATCTAAAGCTGATTATACTAAATATCAAGAGAATCAAGATGAATAACTCCTCAGGTTGATAAAATCTAGTGCTAGACTACCCTCATATTTTCTTATGGAACAATTACACACTGTAGTTAGAGAAGGAGAACAATAATAACAGGAGCAATATTTTTCAAAATCAAACATACCTTCTTCCTCTAACAAGGGTAAGGAAATACTGGTAGAGTCAAAACCAATTTATCAATATCTTGTCAATAGGATTAAGAAAATAAGTCAATGGTATGCCAATCAGCTTATCACAAACATAACTAACTCTCTAGTTTATACTTCAATCCATAATGATTCTTCCAAAAAATAAGAAAATGTGATTGAACAAACACAACAAACATTGACTGAGAACTCAACAATTGATCAAGCTATCTAAAATGAATAGAATAAGACATAAGAGGTTGTAAAAAATGTTTCCTTAGACATAGAACACACTTTTTTAATCACTAAGAGCCTCTTGTCACTTTATAGGCACAAAGACCCAAACATTTTGTTCTAAATGAGGAGATATTACAAGATAATTTGGATAGTTCATCTCAACCAATGCAAAAATTTATAAATAGACCAAAGACTCCCCAAAATCAATAGAGCACATATATTCCAAGGAAATAGATTCTATGGAATCAGTGGCCTATTTACTCAACTATGGAAATAAATCAAAACCAATTTGTGAAATGTAGGGTGTACATACCTCATAAATAAATGCAATAAAAAGGGCACATTATACCCCAACAACAATAATAGGGGAACATTCTACCCCAATAGAACTATTTTCCACCCATAAATGCACCAAACATGCAACAGTGGAACTACATGAAGGAAATTGTGTCACATTAGGAGATTAGAAACAAGATCAAAAAGTACAAATTTGATGAGATATGTCCATATCCATTTGATTTAATAATTTTCCAAGTCCCCTTTCACCTCATTTCCAAACATCCAAATTTGAAATATACAAAGGAAAGGGTGACCCATATGAACATATCCAAGAATTTTTCATATTATGCCAAGAGGTTGTTAATAATAGCATGTTTTTACTTTGATTGTATCCACAAAGTTTATCAATATAAGCTTTATATTAGATACTTAAATTACCCAAGGGATCAATTATAGATTGTAAAAACTTATCTAAAAATTCATCAACTATTTATTGTACAATATAGAACATAAATTAACCATTGCTGACTTATGCAATTCCAAAGAATGAGATGGAGAAAACTTTGACACATATTTACAGAGATGGAGAACACTAGTAGGTCACTTTCAACATAACTTGATAGACAAATAATTGGTGGATATATTTTCACAAAAATTACATCTTGATGTCATGCATGATCTATGATTACCTTATGTTAATTTATTTAAGGAGATCATAGACAAAGGTGTATGTATTGAGAATGATCTTATTAATAAAGGCCTTTTCAATATTTTTGTGTAGGTTCAAATGTCAAATCAAACCCCATCTATTAGTTATATAGTTGTGAAAGATAAGCCTAAATTATTTAACAATAACAAGAACATGGTTAGAAATGGGGTTAATAAAACAAGGCATGTACAAATGGTGTAGGTTCCACTGACCCCAAATTTATAATTAGTTCCCCCTAATCCACCACCTAATTTGTAGAGATAGCCTCCACAGAGATCAAACCACAACAGTTTTAGTGTCTTTTTCAAATTGGGAGAACCAATAAAAATAGTATTCGAAAATCTTGTAGCACTTAACCTAATTGTATGGCCCATATCAAGGCCATTTCCTAAATATCAACCAAAACTAGATTGATACAAAGAGAATGAATTATGATAATTTCATCATGTTATTGGCCACGGTGATTATAATTGTGTCTAATTGCATCACATTGTTGAATATCTCATTGAAAATGGTGAAGTTGAGATTAAGTTGGCCCTTAATCAAGACATAAATCAAGATATGGGAATCTACAAGGACCCATTTCCTCGACATAATCAACCACCACTAAGGAACAATCAAAACCAAGGAAAAAACTAAGGATAGAGGTGGGATCAAAATTAGAATCAAGGTCAAAATCATAATCAACATGAACATAATCATGATTATAATACCCATACCAATAATGTGGGTTATAATAACATGCATTATGACTATAAAAACATCATGGGATGTATTTCTATGACCCATATTACCAATATTACTATTAAACCATGTGAACTATCTTGTGTTCCTCATAATATGATACCCATCATTATAGGGTCAACTCCCTCTCTCTCTAGTAATACCACATTGAGTTTGCACAATTTTATTGTTACTCCATTTGTATATGTTACTATTTTTGGATGATGCCCTTCTTCTAATTATAATATCTCTTTGCTAATTCAAAATTGTATAAATGTAACTAGATGCTCATGAGTCACCCTCCAAGGCCCTTTGCCTTAATCTTTTGATTATATTGGCTCCCTACCACCTCTAGGTTATGCAGTCATAAATAGACACTCATGAATTACTCTTTATGGCCCTTTCCCTACTTTTCAACAAAACCTAATGTGAACATGACACTAATAGATATAAATATGACTACTATCCCAACTAAATCCAAGCTAACTCACCCTAATTTTGAAAATCCTTATAGTTTATCAAACCAATTAATCAAAACCCCTACATAGTTTTCCATTTTGGATATCTTACAGACATCTAAAGTCCATAGAATTATCCTAAATAATATTTTTAAAAAATCCACTATTCCCAATGATATAAACCCTAAACATCTCTAGAACTTTGTGAGACATTTATCTTCATTTCATCAAGTATTGTTTGATAAAAAAAGACATGGCTACACTTGGACCAATCAATAATAGCCCATTATACATTAAATTAATCATTGAAAACCATAAGATCAAGTGTGTTCTTATAAACACTGGTTTAAGGCTAAATGTCATATCTCTTAAGTTGGTACAAATATTTTGCTACACTTTGAAAGACATTTAACTACAAATTATTACCATCAAGGTTTATGACAATACCAAAAGGGAGTATGTTGGTACTATTTAGTTTCCAATGATTGTTGGGTCTATTTCACATCATATATTGCTTCATATTGTGGACATTGAATTACTTTATAATATACTTCTTGTTCATCCTTGGATCTATGAAGTATAGGTAATTCCCTTTACCCTGCATCAGTGCTTTATGTTTCCCCATGATGGGATTGAGGCTAATATTCTTTCCAATCCATATCCCTATTAGTATTAAAAATATCTTAAGGCCCAATTATATAATTATAACTATTATCTAGGTTATAAATTTGTTGCTAAGAAGAACAAGGTTATAGTTTCACATCCACCTCTATCTAATTATATCAACCCTAGTGATATTACTTCCACTTTGATGGATCCATTTCCAATATCTCTTGTGAGGAAGGTTCTTATTAAAGAACTGGGTATTTCTATGTATAGTCTTAAGGAAGCCTTATATGTTACAAAGTTTCCTAAAACTTCATAAACATTTGATAAGCCTAAACATTTAAATAATCTTAATGGCCCTAAAATTATTTGGTAATTGAAGAAGAAACAACAAACACCTATGGTTTTTGTACCTACTATCATTCCAAATAAATATCAAAAGGAATTTACTGAGGGAGATTGGCTATATTTTGAAGGCCCTACTAATTGCTTTCAGAATCCGAAGTATCTTATCACTAATTAGATCATTGAACATTTTGATTATATAAGAAAAGGCCTTAACCCATGAACATAAGGAATCCTAGAACCCTTATTAGTTAGAGTACCTAATTTAAATCATGGTATTGGATTTATACCACCTGGGGGTGACCTCATAACTTTTGATAGTGATTCTTCCAAATCAACTAGAAATGAGACTCTTGGAAGATAAATAACATCCCATTATAGTCTTTTTGACAAGCTTGTTAACTCAGATTTATTTGACAAAAACACTATTGTGGCCATAGAACACCATATTTTTACTATTGGATCTTCTCATCCTAAAGAGAACCCTCATTATTCCCTATGCCTTTTCCATCATGAACTCATTAATTAGGACCAACAAAATTTAGTCATATGCCTTGATAGGTTTTAGAATGAATAATTAATTGCATAATACATGGGCCTATGAGATGGATTGTTCATTGGCGATCATAAACAAGGATTTAATTTTTCATTGGATCTTTTTGCCTACTTTGGAGAGCAAGAAAACTTTCTTGGTCAAAATAAAGATCAAACATCAAGATATCTTGGTGAAAACCTCTTTGAGGCACTCACTGATTAGGGAGATAGTAAAGAAAAAGAGAAGCCCTTGAGTGAAAACCTATTTTAGGTGATCTTGGATGAGAAAGTTTGTTCATCCCATCAAGATGTAAAAGGTCCATCTAGCCCAAGTTATATATCTAGTATAAGCATCTCTTCAGAACAACAACAAATGTTTAAGTGTCTTGCTATTGAGTTTCTGGAGGTCTTTTCTACTTAGACTTTACCTAAGATGGTAGATTTTGATTCATCACACTATCAACAACTTTGGGAGGAACAATAAGAATATGTAGTAGAAGAATATTATCACAATCATACCTTGCCTATAATTCTAGAAGATAGATCCACATTCCTTATGGAAAACATGATATGATTGAAACCTGGGAACTTCTGAGGACCATAGAATTATTTATCTTGGAGCTTCCATTATTAAAGTAGAATGTGAACAAATTATATACCTCCTAAGGGATTATATTGACATATTTTCATGGGCATACTATGACATCAGGATTGGACCTAGATTTGGTTGTGCATCACCTTGTTGTCCATCCTGATGCTAAACTAGTCAAGCATAAATTGAGGAAGATGTATCCACACATCACTCTATTGGTTAAAGTAGAACTAGAAAAGTTGCAAGGAGTCGGTTTTATTAGGTCATTATATTACTCTGAATGGATCTCAAACATAGTCCTAGTGAATAAAAATACCCTAGATATATGTATTTGTACCAATTTTAGAGATATCAACAAAGTGTAGACCAAAGATGATTTTACTCTAGCCAACATCAACATGATTATCAACTCAACTTATGGGTATGCGATATTATCCTTAATATATTGATTTTTTAGATACAACCAAATCAAGATAGCCTAAGAATATCAACACAACACTATGTTTACCACTCTATGGGGAATATTCTATTATGATGTCGTGTCATTTGACTTGAAGAATGCTAGAACCACATATCAATGTGTCATGAAAATCATCTTCCATGACATGATGCATGATATTTTTGAGGACTATGTTGATGATATCCTATCAAAATCAATAACAAGAGCTAAACATCTTGACATTTTATAGGTAATCTTTGAGAGGCTTCATGAATATAAAATCTACCTAAATCCTAAGAAATGTGTCTTTGGAGTCACTCCAAGGAAACTATTAGGCTTCATTGTAACACAAAGAGGGATCAAATTCAACCCTACCAAGGTCAAGGCTATTTTGGAAATGCCTTCACCAAGAAATCTTAAATAGACACAAAGATTGTAGGGAAATATCCAATCTATACATAGTTTTATTTATTAATTGGTATATAAGTGCCATCCATTTAACCATATCTTAATGAATGGGATAAAATTTCAATAGGATGAAGATTATCAGATAAAATTTGAAAAACTTAAGACATACTTAGCCAATCTACCAGTCTTAGTACTACCAACATTTCGACGACCATTACTTCTTTACATATCAGTAAAAAAAATGCACGGGCGGGAACTTTTAACCCAACATGATGATCATGGTAAAAAACATGTAGTATGTTATTTAAGCCATACTTTGGTGGATTATGAACATAATTATATGCCTATTGAGAAGGCATTTTTAGCTATGGTGTTTGATACCCAAAAATTACAACATTATATGCTAAATCAAAAAACTATTATCATCACCATGGTGGACCCTCTTAAATTCTTGTTGTCCAAAGCAATTATTTAAGGATGCATGGTTAAATGGGTTATTCTACTATGTGAAATTGACATTGAGTATCTAAATTAGAAATTAATTAAAGGGTAGGTTATTTTTGATCAACTTGTAGATTCCCCTATCACAAATACTTGACCTCTCAAGTTAGACATTCTAGATGATTATATTATGATAATAAAATAAGAACTAAGGGAACCTGATCAATATTGGCTATATTTTGATGGCTCTTTTACATCTTATAGATTTGGATCTGACATATTATTGATTACACCATAGGGGGATCTAATTACTAAAGCATTTCATATATAATTTCATTGTAAAAATAATATAGATGAGTATGAGGTATTAATTGCAAGGCTTCACCTTGCCATACAGTGGGATATTTAGAGTTTAAAAGTCTATGGTGATTCATAGTTGATCATCAATCAGATCAATGACTATTACTAAAATAGAGACAACAAGATTATTATTTAAAATGAAATTATTGATAATCTCAAAGGTCATTTTAAATATTTACAATTTGAACAAATTCTAAGGGTCAATAATATAGCAGTTGATGTAATGACAATGATTGGATCTATGATACAAATTGACAGTGGTGCTAAAGAATATTAGTGTATGACTAAAAACCTTATTTATCATACACATATTATATTAGATTCAAAAAGGGTATGTGTCATTGATGGTCTCAATCCCCCACCTGAATTACCCTAGTTCTAAGATTTTTATAACTACTTCCATGACTATGTCCTCAAAACTAACCTATCCAATAATCAATAAAAACTCTTCCATCACCATTTATCACATTATACCCTCCTTTGAATTACACTTTATCATAAATTCTATGATGGAATGCTTATTTATTTTTTGTCTTAAGACAATCTAAGTAAGCATTGAGAGAGGTTCATGAAGGAATGTGTGGGGATCACACCAACATTGTTTTCTTAGTAAAGAAACACCTTAGAATAGGTTATTATTGGCCAAAAATGGAGATTGATGCTTGAAATTATGTAAGGAAGTGTGATACTTGTTAACAACATGGAAATTTGATACATGCACTTTTATTTACTACTACAACTAATCTCAACACAATGGTCATTCTCAACATGGGTCCTTGATCTCATCGAGAAAATAAACCCAACATCTTCAAATGGCCATAAACATATCTTGATTGCTACCAAGTATTTAACTAAATGGATTGAGGAAATTATTATAACTTATGTCATCAAGAAGAAGATAGCCAAATTCATCCATTACCATATCATTTATTGATATTGCATCCCAGCTCACCTTTTATTTGATAATGGCAAATCCTTTTTAAACCAAGATATAAAATATCTTTGTTCAAAATTCAATATCAAGAACAATAAATCAATTCCATATAACTTGAAATGTAATAGACAAGACAAGGCATCAAATAAGACCATAATATCCATTTTAAAGAAGATTATTGATGATGTTAGCCATAATTGGCACTTTCAAATCTTTCATGCCCTCTAGGCTTACATAACTAATCATCGTACCTTAAGAATAGCCACTCCATATCCCCTTAGCTGTGGAATAGAAGCTATTATCCCAATTGAGAGAAAGTTTCCATAATTATGAGTATTGTTGGAAAATATTCAAGATGATGAAGATTATAGGGTATCAAGGCTACAAGAACTAGAACTTATAGATGGTAAGCATTTGGCTACCCTAGAAAACTTGTAGGCCTATCAATATAGATTTTAGAAAAGCTAAAACAAGTGCATTCTCACTCCAAAATTTAATATTGGTGATTTTGTCCTAAAATAGAACTTAAAGAAAATAAATTTGGAATGCAATAAAAAAATTAAGTTTTAACCTAATTGGTTAGGACCATTTTTTATCATGACAAACTATGGATTGGGGGCATATCGACTAGCTAAACTAAATGGTGAAGAACTTATAGAGCCCATGAACATCATGCACCTTAAGAGGTTCTACACATGAACAACTTTGAACCATTGTCTACAATATCCCTTACTTGGGGTAATTTTTGATGAAGAAATTTTATCTTACCATTTTATATTACCTCGGACAACTCTTACACAAGCCCTATTCCTTTCATAATTTTAGACAGTGACATCTTTTGGACCGTTGGAACTTTGAACACATTTTATCCTACCTTGTGACATTCTCTTTGAAAACCATATTCTTTTGACTATTAAATTTAATAATCCTATTCCTTTTAATGTCTTGGGATTGTTACAACCTAATCACTTTTATCCTCAACCAATTGTGATATTGATTATATCTCATCAGCATTATGAACACCTTCGATGCTAGTTCTATAAAGCAATTTAGCTAGGATAAAATTTCACAGCTTATTATACATATAAGTGAATAAGAAACCCTATTAAACTTAGGATCTTTACCTACCACATGGTTCTTTAGATTGATTTCATGTTGGACACTATTTTATATTACATTTTCTTCTCTTTGATGAACATTAATATCTTTTTAGGATCCTCACTCTCATCAATTTATGAGCATGTGTTGTTACAACCATCTTTAGCTATTATTAGAGCTCTAAGTTGATCCCATGGTCCATTTTTTAAATCCATGAGTGTTGTTATAGATAGATTTATCTATTTATTATAACTTGTATTATCAAATGAGCATCTCCTTAACTAGACAGTCCCACCTTGAGTATAATTTATCCTAAAAATACTGTAGACACCAAAATCGTGTCTATCCCTTGGTCATCCTCCCCTTTGGTCTCCTTGGTCCACCCCGTAAACATTCCTAACACACACACTTATTAATTTAAAATAAATTAACTATTTTAAATTAATAACCCCCTTGACACATCACCCATGCCTCCCTCACCCCATGACAAATTTTAATTACTTAAACCCCATTTCATCCCTCCCACTAAACCTCTTGTGCTCATTTAATCCACCTTGGACCGTTTTCCAATGACAGTTAGACCTGGCAGTTGGAAGAACGAGGAAAAAGACTAAAAATAGCCTATTTTCCCATTCTTCAGCCACTGTGTCAGTCATTATTTGGCTGATGTCAGCGGTTTTGCCGGCATCAGTTCCTTTAAGACTACATTTCTACTTCTGTTCCTGATCCTCTCTGTGAATGTGAATTCTCTTGCTCTAGACTTCATGCTTTTTCACTCTTCAACTTCTTGTAGGTATCAGTGTTTCAACAACACTCTCCAGGCTCAGAAGTTCTGCTCCAGTCATTCTACACCAGATTGAAGGTTGCAAGACACCTCCAACATCAGCCACAATGGAAACAGGCCTCCTGCACCTTTGCCTCTCCACCCATAGCTAAGTATTTGTATTGGTCTTATTTTACTGTCTTTTTAAATACATTAGCAATCAAATTACTACACATTTCCAAGTATTCTTGACACAACCCAGTCTGTTCTTCCTAGAGAGGCTGAAATCCTTCTCTCACCCTTATCTCTCTTTTTGCCCCTGTCACCCATTCGGTCCCTTTTTAGCCACACTCTCTATCTTGTTAACCCAGAACCAGCCACTAAAACTCCCACAGAGACCCCAAACCACTTTGCTAACCCAAGATAGACCTGAGACTCATCTAAAGCCTTATTTCCCTAACCGACACCGGCCACCAGGCCCATTGCCCCTATCGACATCGACAGACTAACCGATGCCAGAGACCTTAACCAATCGATGCCAGTAGAACCACCGACATCGGTGACTGTGGAAGACAAATTGCCACATATAGGTACACATTTGTTTCTATTTCTTTTGTTTAGTCTTTTATCATTTCCTTTTCTAGGAGCATTTTGTTCTTTATCAACCAGTGGACTATCACCCTTCAAGGAAGTCTTTGCACTTCTAGGATCAAGCATTGCTTGGTAGTCAACTACCTACCTATCTAATAGCCTTCTTGTTTACATCCCTCTTATCTATAGGTGTCATCCTCCACAGCTAAAGAAGAGTCCCCTTAATGTCTGGATACGATGCATAGACCTCATCCGAGTATCATCTAACCCTAGACCATTAATTTAGTTTCTTACTTCCTTTGAATGTAGAAAAGTGAAAATAGTTTGAAACATTCTGGCATGCCCAGTGGGACCCTAGGAGTTTTCCTTGGGTTCATACGTATTTCTTCTAAAAACAAACTTTTCATATAGGTGCATTAGGTCTCTTCTTGCATCCTTTTCCTCTATCTCTTCCAAAAGACACTATCAGCAAAGTTAAAAAGAATCCTTCTTTTTCTTTCCTTCCTGCATTCTAGAGTAGTGAATTCATACACTTCAACCTTTTCTCAACTTGTTTTCATTTGAACCACACATTTCAATTTGGGCTTCAAAATCTTTTGCATTTCATTATTGCTTGCTTGCATTTTTAGCTATCACATCTAGTAACTTAAAATGCATTAAGAATAAATCTTAGTGCACTTATGTTACACGACCTGACCACTTTCACAAACTAAACATCTAAACATACTTGAGATAAGGTCTGACTAGGATTTCATCACCTAGCGGATACCTTACCCTTCCTAGCAATCCTACTTGGACTTCACCACCAAGGGGAGAGCCCACTCTATTCTCTGGCAGAGTATAAACTCTAGGGGAAGTATATACTGGCTAAGTGACCCAACTTATCTCTAGGCTCGTGAAGTGAGGGGAGCTTGCTCCTTAGCACTAGGCCACGTACGGAACCTAATATAGACTCTTGAGCACCAAAACTAACCTGAAACCAACCTTAGACTACTTCTTCTAGGACCGTTCTAAAAGCCAACTTCCCAAACACACTCGAAGGCATAAGCCAACATGATTCTAAAAATTATTCTTAGGAATTAACATAAGAGTTTGCTTGTCTTCATCTATTTTTTATCTCTATCTAGTTTTTTGAGCTGGTGATCTCGCATTTTGAGATCTAAAGGTAGCTCAGACTTTCTTCTTTCTTCCAAAAACTTTTAGTTTCTAGAAACACACAATAACCGACATCAATTTTCCAACCGATGCCAGCAACATATTTTCACTGACATCAGTTATCTGACCGATGTCGGCCACTTATTGTCACTGACATCAATTTTTCAACCGACATCGGTCACTGTCAAAAACTTTTCTTCCAAAACAACAACCTTAAAACCTAACCCTTTTTCTGTCAAAAACACATTATGAGTTTCTGGAATTGGAAAAACATAGTTTCTAGAACATGAACCCTTTTTTGCCTTGAATGGTTTTGACACATAGTCAAACCAGGACTCTTGTTGACCATGTAAGAAAACAACCACTTCCACCTTCACCTTCCATAACCAGTCCTCTAATGGAGTATCATTCAGAGACCGAACGAACTCCTACCCAACCAACCCCGACTTAGCCTCCCATTGTCCCTGAAGGGGACCAAGACTTCGAAAGGTTCCTTAACCTCAATGTCAAGGCCCTTCAACACTATCTCATGTGAAGTCAAATGAGAGACTCTTTAGGCAACCCAATTTATGGGATGCCAACCTCTTTAGTTGAGATGACAACTGTATCAACCGCCTCTGTCATTCAACCCATAAACACCCAGGCCATTGCCTCAGTCAACAACCCAACCATGACTAATCTTCAAAGTATGGCTTCTCCTTCTATCTCAGGGCCCACTTCCATTAGAGTTTTGACCCCCCATCAACCACAGACTATTCAACAAAGCTCTACCCCTTTCCAAAATCTAGTTGTCTCCATCCCGCCTACTCTCACCCTTATCAACACCAGGGTGGCTACTCATCCTTTGGCTAGTGCTGCCACTATCCAACCACCTCTGGCAACATCAAGCCTAGTCATGCCTTCTACCTTGATGATGCAACCACCCTTGGCCTCCACATCTGTCCCTATGACTAGTTATCAATATGTTGCACCTATACAAGTGTAACTGACTACGTCATACGCCCCTTCTAGCACATTCCAAGTGCCTTACAACCTAGGGGGCACCCCACCCACAAATCTATCAGTTGATCTAATCAAAATGCTAATGGACAACATTTCTAATATTGAGACCTTAGTTTTGGGTTCAAGAAACATCCTTTCATATGACCAAATTTGTAATAAACCCATCCATCCCTCTGTTCCAATCTGACCGTATCCCAGTCAGTGGGAACTTCCTAAGTTTACTCACTTCTAAAGTAAGGAAGACCCATAGTATCACCTACAAGCATTCAGACATGCTTGTTACTTGATAGCACATGATGATGTGTTACTACTACACACATTCCCCATGTTGCTTTCTGGTGCTACCCTCAACTGGTATAGCTCTCTCACTAGACACTCTCTTTTCACATTCACCCAACTAGCCCAACTTTTCCTTGACCACTTCTCAATCAATATCACCAAAAAGGTCTCCATCATAGACCTATACTCTATCAAAAAGTTTGTTAATGAATCCATAGCTGATTTTATTGCCCATTGGGGAGGCCTAATCAATGAGCTCTCCTTTTCTTTGCCTCAACCCGAGCTCATTAAACTCTTTTCCCAGGTGTGTGCCAAACATATTTCATCCACTCTCTGGGTCCAAACATTTCATACCTTTGATGAAGCTTTCACGATGGCTAGGAAGCTTGAACTACGTGCTGTTGAGGAAAACAAAGTCAAATTACAGAGTAAAAGCCCCAACACCAAGTCCAATGACTCTTCCTCTAAACCTTCTTCTTCTAATTCCAAATCTAAGGCATCAGCCAATGTTGTAGTCATTAGACCATCGTCTTCAACCACAACCAACCAATCTCAGCCTTCCACATTAGAGTACATCACAAAATAGTTCCAACAAAGATATGTGCAACATCAGTATACTCTGATAAGAGAATCATATGCATTTGTGTTGGATAAACTTGTCAAATAGGGAGTCCTCAATCTCCCCCAAATTCAACCACCCCCTCAATTCAATCCTTTGCATGCCATCTCTATGTGGTATAGGGAGAATGACTTTTGCAACTATCACCGTGTCAAAGGCCATGACACAGCCAACTGTAAGACTCTCAAGAACATCATTCAGGACACGCTAGATAAAGGTGACCTTGTTTTGGATAACCCAAATGTGCCACCCAATTGAAGCATAGAAATCTTTAAATAACCTTTTCCCAACCATATTCCTAGCCAAAACAACGTACAAACCATGGCTGATGACTCCCAAGAACATAATATATGCACAGTCAACACAGTCTTGCCTCTCATGCCTGACCAACCTCTCTCACAGTCTCAAGAGGTTAGTCCACCCATCAATCCATCACATGTGGATGAAACCTCTTCTCCTATTAGTTCTCCATCAACTTCCCTTATATTGGAGGATGCCTTAACTATACCAACACTGCTAACCCTGCCTTCCTCCTTCTTGCTATCAATGGAGGACCCTACCATTCCTACTCCTCAATCACAAGTAAAAGGTGCAATCATCCCTGCCCTCTATCCTCTTGAGGAGCCACATTCTATAGCTCCTTCTCCACCAAGAGAAGACCCTATCTCTCCACCTTCTTCGACCAAAGATGATCCAGTTATGACTCCCTCACACCTTGGGTCTGAGATCGCCATACCTAATGCATTTTTAGCCCTGCAACCATCCACATATTTTGAAGGACCAAAGCCTCATCCAACATCTTCCCAACCATTCTCTCGATTGGTGGAGAAACTAAGACTTCTCCAATCAAGGAAATTGGAGCACAAGCATTATGGGAGTGACTCAAAGCTCCTCATCCTGCCCAACCTATCTCAACTCATGCTGTTGACCCACCCATGACAAAATCTCCAAAAGTCTCGAACACAGACCAAACTTCTACTTCTAAACCTTCAACACCTCAACCATCCATATCAGAACCTAAACCCTCATCCACCATATCAAAATTGATCAAATCACTTGGTGTTTTCCCTATCACTAACCTCACTCACCCGTAAGTGAAGGTAGACTTGAACCTTGCCTCGCCCAATAGTGGTCCTCAAACCAAACCACAAAAGAGTACTAAACCACCGCAATGAACTCCTCCTCCACCATCACCATCACCTTTGCCCTCCATTTTGGGCCCTCATCCTTCTACCCTAATAGGAGTTCTCCCTACTCTAACCCCTAACCAAAATAAGTTACCTCCACTACTTCCTTTGCCTACCACAAGCCGACCACCTCTAAAAACTTTGGCACCTCTCAGAAAGAAAGTGTCATCTATGCACCTGGCCAGACCACCAACCCAAAAGGTGGTACAAAAGCCTCCTTCAACACCTCCCAAGCAAAAGTCATCAACACCTTGTGCATCAACAAGAACGGACCCTTTAGTGGGTTCATACGCTTTGATATTGCACCGACTTTTGCAAACCTCTAGCATAACCCTTCCGTCTATAAAGCCATTGCAACCTCTCTTGTTAAAACCTTCCTAGTTTGATGGTACTAAAATTTGTCTATATCATCACACACCGGGACATGATACCAAGAATTGTTGTGCCCTCAAGGTTGTCATTCACCAATACATAGAAAAAGACACCCTTCTCCTTGAGGATACTATTGATAGACCTCTGACACCTTCCCGTATCTCTCAAAACTCCTCACCCTCATCATCTCATGAATAGACTATGGTCCCTTCACCTTTTTTGCCCCCTCTCTTCAAAATTAATGCCATCCACATAACCACTAGGTCACAAAAGGATAAGGCAAAAGAAAAAGCTATTGTTCCTTGGACCTACCCTTTCATCAAGCCACCTCAACCACCAAAGCCCAAGATTTCCATCCTAGGTGCATCCCAACCCTCTTCTTCAGGGGCAATCCATGACTCTATGTTAAAATAGCTTCACCGAACGCTCATGAAGATTACCTTGTATGACTTCATCCAAAGCTCACCCCAACATCATCAAGCTCTAATCAGAGCCTTATAGGCAGCGAAGGTCTAACCTGAAGACCCCCAACCACTAGCTACCCTGGTCCACTTGTTATCCCCCGTCACCTCTATCACTTTCAATGATTCTAAAATTCCTACCTCTAATTTGGAAGATCAGGATGCTGCTCTTTTCATCACAGCCTATGTTGATCAAACTTGCATTAAGTGAGTTATGATTGATGGAGGTGCCAGCATTAATATCATTTCTACCCATGCCTTTGATCAATTGGCCCTCCCCAAGAATTGCATATCAAAAACTGACGCAATCCTTTGATCCTTTAATGACACCTCTGCTACCACCATTGGCACCATCATCCTCCATATTCATGTCAGCCTGCGCATAGTCTCAGAGCTCTTCTACATCATCAAGGGAGAGTTTTAATATAACATGTTACTATGATGACCCTGGATCTATGCCATGGCTTGCATCCCTTCTACACTTCATCGTTGTGTCAAATTTGAACATGACGAGCAAGTCCATGTCATTCCCACTGACCCATCACCTTTCAAGACTTGTAACATGACCTATAGAACAAATGACATTCTCATTCCTCTCAAGACACCAACCCAAACACTGCCTCCATCCGCAAATGCTTCAACCAGTATGCAAACGACGATCGCCCTCACATCACATTCTCAAGCGACAACTAAGGACCCCATGGAAGATATCTTCCAATGACTTTCACTTGGGGAGTATCACTTACTTTAGACATGTTCCAGACTCTGCAAGAGTATGGATAGCTTCATCACAATCCATGCTATGACCATCAGATCAAAATGGTTGTCCCTTATGGTCCTCCTAACCTTCAAACCAATCTCATCTATGGGGGGCTAGATCAAGCTCCTACTGATAGGAATCCTCTCTCCTCACCTCAACCATTCACATCTGACTTCTCTTTTCTTGGCAACCCTGCCTTTGCTCACACCTACCTTTATAGGTGTGCATGGAAGGGTTTTGGCTTTGGGCACTATGAACAAGGCTCCCATCAGCCCATCGAACCACTAAATGACGACAATGCCAAGAAACAATATGGTCTGGGTTTCTAAGAACCCACCGAAGCCTCTACAGACCCTTATCCCGAACCTATCTTAGACCAATCTCTGCCAAGCTCACCTATTCTCCCATCTTCACCTATGGAGTTAGTGGTTTCCATCCCTCCTAGCTTTTTCAATACCTAAATGTCATTCGCTTGGAACCCCTGACCTATCAACTAGGTGGGGTACCTAAGTCTCTCCTTCTCATCTTCTCTCCACCTCATTCATCTAACCCATTAATCATTTGCACTAGGTGTTAGACATTCTCCCTACCACAAAATGACTGGGAGGAGTTCTACTTTATACCGACTATCATAACATCAACCAAACATTGACCAGACATCAACCAAGCATTGACCAAACATTAACCAACCAAACATCGACCAAATTCTTAATCATCTTCACATCCAAATCAACATGTGACCAATATGGAATGGAGTAAATGAGGCAAATTTGCTCCTAATTGGCTCAAACCTTACATCATCATGCACAGGTATGGATCAGGGACTTATCATCTATCTTCTCTCGAAGGGCGACCAGAACCTGAGCCTCTTAATGCCTTGCATCTATGACCATTCTACTATTAGTCGAGTACTTACTCACTTGACATTTAACTTGAGCTCGCCCCTTGAGCAACCCCTGTCCTCTTATTCCTCATTCCTTTCAACCCTATTCCCCTAAACAAACACTATGTAACCCCCTTTGTATGGATGCTTTATCCTAATAAAAGGGAACCCTTAAACTTCTATAGTCTTGTCCATGACTCAAAATTCTATCAAAAATAAATCGAGATGTCAAAATATCAAAAGGTCATAAACTCTAAATGTAGACTCCTCCCTCAAAGGATAGTTGTATCATCATTGTTGTAGCTAATAGAATACTCCCTTGAAGGATAGCTATTCAAAGCCCTCAAAATATATATAAAGCAAAAATATAGACCACTCCCTCGAAGGATGGATATGACTAAACTCTTGCTACAAACATCACTTTCTTAGAAGCTTCCTGCATTGATCAGCTTCACAAATGACCACAAAACAAAATAACATCCCTATGCAGACTTCCCGCATTGATCAGTCTACCCAAAAAAAAAAAAAGGGTCATGGACTTGACTTATAGTTGTTCTCAGGGTCTCCTATAAAAAGGGGCAAAGTTATCCCTACTAAAAAGGGTTACCCTTTCCTCACATATCACATCACCTACTCAAGGGACTTTGAGCTCATTTTATTGTCAAAGTGATTTGCTTACTTCTCTAACACAACCAATGGTCAACGATGTAATGCATGAATGGGGCTTTTATTTCTAAAACCCCCTACTTATGCTATCATTATGGTTCTTGTCAATGAAAGGGCACAATGCCTTTCACTTCCTTCATACCATTGGTCACATTCAACCAAATCATTTGCCAACCAAACCAACCAAACCCTTTTTCGAACACTAACGTTCCCATAGCCTATTCACACTAGTTTCTATGGACACCAATACACATGGAAACTATCACCCACATAATTTATGTCAAGTATAAACCATTACTTGCTGAAGCAAAAATAGACTCATTTCATTTTTAGCATACATCCATCACCAAAAATGGACAATTGCTAGGGATGAAAAACCCTGACCAATGTTACAAAATACACCATTGCACCATATGGAAAAGGCTGTAACATCATCTTACCCCTCATCATTTATCATGACCAAACCATCCTATCAACCAGTTTGAACTACATTGGTCTGAGGCCCTTCAAATAGGGGCTATGCAGGTAGCACTTAGATGACATGGCATCTTCTAGGGTTAGCTCGGCCACATCCATTTGTGCATCTACCTAATGGACAAACCATTCTTCCTTTCACCATGACTTCACCATGTTCCAAACCCAATCCATAACTGACCCTCTTCCTCCCTTTTAGGGAGAACTACATTGGCCTGAGGCCCTAACAATAGGGGCTATGTAGGTAGCACTCAGTTGACATGGGGTCTTCTGAGGTTAGCTCGGCCATTCCTTTGTCCATCCTCGACCAATGACCTTGGAGATCGTGACTATCTCCTTAGACCATGACCACTTCCAAGACAACTTTGCCTTGGTTGTTTTTGCCCTTGCTACCTCACGACTAGTTAGCAAATTGTCCATGACCCCCACAAGTATTGGATCATGCTCCAATTGATCCCCACTACTTGTGGCCTTTTTTGTGTTTTCCAAGAGCACTTCTTGACCGTGGGATACTTGGAACATGATGACCATTGGAGCTACAGCTTGGATCGTGTAACCCAATCAACTATGACTAAATGCTAGGGCCCAGTTATTTCAATTTTAGCACTCCTTGACCTTTGACCATGAAAATTTGACCTACCTATTGCGTGGTGTGGCATACGCGTAATCCCACCTTTTGTAGCGTTCACACCCTAACCTTCACCCTTTCCATCCACTCTCTGTCAAATCAACACCTGATCTCAAGTTCCCTTTCATTGTCTCTCGCTTTGAGGGGGGAATACCTCATCCCATACCTGGGGCAACTAACTCCTATTTTTGTCTTGCAGTTCATCAAGAATAACCAACAAGACAAAACGGGGCAAATGTAGACACTGAAATTGTGTCTATCCCTTGGTCATCCTCCCCCTTGGTCTCCTTGGTCCACCCCCTAAACATTCCTAACCCACACACTTATTAATTTAAAATAAATTAACTATTTTAAATTAATAACTCCCTTGACACATCACCCATGCCTCCCTCATCCCATGACAAATTTTAATTACTTAAACCCCATTTCATCCCTCCCACTAACCTCTCGTGCTTATTTAATCTACCTTAGACCATTTTCCAATGACAGTTAGACCTGGAAGTTGGAAGAACAGCGAAAAAGACTAAAAATAGCCTCTTTTCCCATTCTTCATCCACTGACGTTGGTCATTATTCGGTCAATGTCAGTGATTTTTACAGCATCGGTTCCTTTAAGACTACATTTTTGCTTCTGTTCCCGGTCCTCTCTGTGAACATGAATTCTCTTGCTCCAGACTTCAAGCTTTTTCACTCTTCAACTTCTTGCAGGTATTAGTGCTTCAATAGCACTCTCTAGGCTCAGAGGTTCTACTCCAGTCATTTTGCACTAGATTGAAGGTTGCACGACACCTCCAGCATCAGCCACAATGGAAATAGGCCCCCTGCACCTCTGCCTCTCCACCCATAGCTAAGTATTTGTATTGGTCTTATTTTACTATCTTTTTAAATACATTAGTAATCAAATTACTACACATTTCCAAGCATTCTTGACACAACCCAGTCTATTCTTCCCAGAGAGGCTGAAAAGCCTTCTCTCACCCTTACCTCTCTTTTTTCCCTGTCATCCATTCGGTCCCTTTTTAGCCACACTCTCTGTCCTGTTGACCCAAAACCAGCCACTAAAACTCCCATAGAGTCCCCAAACCACTTTGCTAACCATAGATAGACCTGAGACTCATCCAAATCCTTATTGCCCTAACCAACGTCAGCCACCAGGCCCATTGCCCCTATTGACATCGACAAACTAACTGACACTAGAGACCTTAACCAATCGACACCGACAAAACCACCGACATTGGTGACTGTGGAAGATAGATTGCCACATACAGGTATGCATTTGTTTCTATTTCTTTTGTTCAGTCTTTTCTCATTTCCTTTTCTAGCAGCATTCTATTCTTTATCAACCAGTGGATTGTCACCCTTCCAAGAAGTCTTTGCACTTCTAGGATCAAGCATTGATTGGCAGTTCACTACCTACCTATCTAACAGTCTTCTTGTTTAAGTCCCTCTTATCTATAGGTGTCATCCTCCACAGCTAAATAGGAGTCCCCTCAATGTCTGGATATGGTGTGCAGACCTCATCTGGGTATCATCTAACCCTAGACCATTACTTTAGTTTCTTACTTCCTTTGAATGTAGAAAAGTGAAAACAGTTTGAAACAAATACCAAAAATATTAAAAAATAATTCATAAAAGAATAAAAACATTGTTTTACACTTCTATCCATTATGATTCTCACACTCTTACCATTTTTAAATCATTTTATCCTAATGAATTTCTATCATGTGAGTCAGCTTGTCCCATGCTCTTTCCATTTTATAAGCAAATTAAGTTTCATTGGTTTGCCAATTTACAAGTCATCTTGTCTCAACAACTTGCCATTTGTAATACCATTCTCATTTTTGAAGTATTCTCTTTTATTTTATATAATTAATCATATGTTTTAATGATCATCATGTCTTCTATCCCACTTCTTTAGAGAATTACATTTGGCCTAAGGTTCATGTTGGAACATGTGTCCACAAAACAATGTAGGTAGCGTCTACTTGTCTTAGACATTTGGAGATAGCTCAAACAACCCCTTATTTTTCTTCTCTTCCCCCATTTCTTTCCCTATTGTTCCTCTTTAATTAGATAAAAAAATCTTGTGTCCTTTTTACTTTTTATGTTGTGGTGGAAAGTAACACCTCTACCACACATGCATGAATAACTATTTTTAAACTACACAAACTTGGTTTTTGTTTGTGTGCTTATTTGAGATTTATTGGTGTTTTGTTGTTTTTTCTTGGTGTTTTGTTGAGATTTCACACCTCTTCATTTATTTATTCTCCTTTTCTCTTTTTATTACTTCTTGTCTCACCTTGGTCTTGTGTTTTCCTATATGTTTTTGCTCTTCTTCTTTATTTTCAAGAACATCTTGATAGTCCGCATGGATCTTGATTATTTATATCTTGATCTCACGTTATTAAGTTGTTCTTGTTTTTTTTTTTTTAGTTATAGTTCTTATTCCTAATTAATTCTTGATTTTTCATATCTTTATTTTAAGTTAGGTTCATTTATATTTATATTTTTCTTTGTCTTTACTTTTTTGTTTAAATGTAACTAGTTGTAACTCTGGTTTAGGTCATTCTATACCATTATCCTTAGCTTTAGGTATTCACATTTAAACCAACTCCATGCATCATAAATGTCATGTAATTATGATTTATTCATACTTATGATGACTAATTTATTTTTCTATAGAAATCACTTTATGCTCTATAACCATGTCTTAGCATCAGCACAAATCTAATGAACAGGTCTCAAGAACACTATGCATAAACTAGGATCAATAGGTTTATCACCTAACTCTATTTATACATTTTCATCTCTTCACATACATCATGGGTCTAATTAAAATTTGGTTAGTTTTCATCATCCCTCATTCTATTCTTTCCCATTTCATGGGTAAACTACATTGGCTAGAATTTTATATTGGAACATGCATCCATGAAACTATGTAGGCAACACTCCATTTCTATTAAGATCAACTTTACCATATTCATTCTTATTTTCATCTCTTTAATCACTTTGTGCATTCTCATATGCCTAGTTTTTTGTGGATTTTTTAAAGCCATTATACCATCGCATCTATATTTTTAGCCACTCGCTTTAAACTAAGTTTTAGGTTCTTTCTTTCAGCTAATTGCTTTCTAATTTTCCTATGTTGGAACAAAATATTTGAACTGGTTAACAAATCTAAATCAACCTTATAGGGGCAAGCCATTATTTGACCTTTATCAATGATCCAAATCAACCTTGTTGGTGCATAACCGTCTTATCATGATAAAATCTACTCTACTAGGGCACTTTTTATTATCATCTTTATGGAGACCACATTCTCATTTTCCTATAATTCCAAGCTCTCCACACTACTACTAATGACGAAATTGTTTTAGTATATAATTGATCTTGGGATTGATCAATGTCATAAACGTGTAGCTTACACTCTCAAATTGGGTCATTCAAAGTGTGTCCCTTACATTTATGGATTGAATCCTTCCCATTACCCCTATATTTGGGGCCCATTATACCTTTTTTATATTTTAATCATTGATGGTAACCACATGTGTAAGAATTAGCTCATATGGATATGATCTATTCCATAGGTTAATCTCTCACTTTCCCTCTCTTTTCAATAGTTTGTCCTTCTCCTTCATCTTAGTATGTCCTCTCGAGGGGGCACCATGGGTCATTTCCATTTCTTCTTGAAAAATATTTTATTTGTAAAGACATTTATTCACCTAAATGTCTTGTTTTACCTTCTCAAATAGGGGCAAAATGTAGACATCCAATTCCTAACTCTATTTGTGTTAAAATTGTCAATCTTACTTGAATTGTACTTAAATGACCAATTTAGGTGAAAATCACTAAAAACATGCTAAATGGTTCAATATTACCGTATAAAAGTGCTTATTTAGGAAAATTAATCCATAAATGTAGAAATGTATTTTATGTGATACCTAACTTTGATCAGATAATTTTTAGAAAAAATGATGATTTCACACCAGGGTGCTTTATATTGCTCTTTTCTACCAATTTTTTTGCATGAGACACATGATTTTATTATTCTTTGTTGGAAACATCCTAAATGGGAATATGGTTCCAATGCATCTAAAATTGCCTTCCAATTCTTCTCGAGTCAGATTATGACCCAATAATATGACTTTTTGACTATTTTGATTAATTAAGGGCCAATTTCCAAAGAACATAAATATTGCTTAATCTTGTTTAAGGATAATTAATTAAAATAAGGAGCTTAAGTGGATTTTACATAGAGTTTATTTATTCTTTAAATATTTTAAATTGATTCCCAATATTTGTATCACCTAGTGACATCATTAATGAGGTGGCATCCACAAGCCATAAATTCATACAATATCTAAATTATGAAGACCCATTCCTAATTAATGCCCTTTCCCCTAAATAATTATGAGGTCATTTATTTATTTTAGCCTAAAAAATTGAATGCATTTTTAGCCACACATCTTCATCTTGAGATGGATGGTTTAGGTTAATTCTGATCAATTAAAAAAATATGTAAATAGGAGGCCTCTCACACCATTTCTTAAGCTTAAATTTTATAGACATATAATGCTAAAATCTATCCATAAGTCATTTATGATTTTATTATTGCGTTATTTGAATTTGGGTAAGCTTCATTTCATAGGGCAATTTAGATATTTATTCTATTGATTCTAGGTTATGAATAGAGTTATTGAGGCAAAAGAGGAGCAAAGAAACCATTGTTGACAAATATTAAAGATCTAGATCAAGGGGAGAACATGCTTGGAGCCACTCTTAGGTGGTGGAATAAATTTGGGAAGGTAAATAGTATTTATTTCATTCAATGTGTTCTTCATTATCATTATAAAACCTTTCATTAATAGCTTGGATTTTCTTATTTAGTTCTTTATGCATTTTAATCTATTGATGGACTAATGCTGGACTAACAACCCTTATATTCCATCCTACACCTTGTACCAAATTATTCATGATTTTATTATAAAAAAAGTTTATTTATACCTTGGTCCATATATATCCATACAGAAAAAAATCATTAATGGGATCCTTTCTAAGTTACTTGAAGTTTTAATATTTTCATGTTGATACACAAGGTTTTGATGGCAAGAAAATCAATGTTTCTCAAAACTAGTCTCTATGAGGGTTTGGGAGGGTTTTAGAGTTGAAAATTATCAATGATTATTAACTAATCACAAACATTCAAATATAAACTTATTACCATTAATAGGTATTATACATACCCCCTCAACATCCTTGAAAATATCAGGTTTGCATGCAAAAAATATGAGATGATATCACATGAAGGAAATTTTCTTGTATGGTTAAGTTTGCATTCTAGACTACTTACACTCTTATAAATTGTTTATAAATCACAATCCATAAACCAGACTCAATTTTTCATGAATTATAATTTCATATGGATCCTCAAATCATGATAATATATTTTGGCCAAAATCTTCACATGGTGAAAGATACAAGCATTTGATCAAGTGGCTTAAATGGGTGTCTAGAACTACAAAATTCAAATTTCCTCCTTCAAATGAAAATTAATCCTCCATTTATTATCCCTATTTTAAATCATCATCATGTTACTTCTACGATGTCATCAATCACTCTATATGTGTCTTCTCACTTGATAGGTCCAAAATTGCCTTTTGGCTTGCTTGTCTGATTTAGCCCTCAAGGGCATGGTTTTCATATGAATTAGAGTTTAGAAACACTTTAAAGGTGTTATTAATATTTAATAACATCATCCCAATATTTTAAAACACTTAATTTTAGTTTTAACCCTCTAGTACACCTTGAAACCCACTTGAACCCTACCTTTACCAAAATGACTATTTTTAGATAAGTGCGGGACTATGTAAAAATAGTGAGAACTTCCAATTGTGAAATGGTATTAATAATGATATATAATTTTAACAAAGTATTTATTGCCATTTATAGCAAATTTCAAGTCTGAATTCCACCTGTAGATGTCAAAAAGCTCAAAATTCTCTCAGAAATATCTCTTATGTATTGACTATGTTTTCATGCTTTACTATTTAGATTTATCCTTAAAATGATTAATAAGTATTGAAAATATTATTAAATTATTATTTTAGTGTTTTCATACCATTTTACCAGCTCTGTCAACCATCATGTCTCCTCAATACAATATTTTAGGCCTCTACATAGTCACCTTCCATACACATGCCTATACTATGTCCTTTTGAGATTGGGAATACTTATTAATAGCTTGATCAAGATATTTAGAAAGTAAATTTATGATTGAATTAGATAGAAAATCTCATATGAAACCTTCTCCTAACCTATAATTACCTTAAATTAGGATTTTTAGTAGATTAATGTGAGGGTATTGCCATTCTTGGCTATAGGTACAAGTCTTTTAAGGTGTATGAATATAGATTGTATTTTAAAACCTCTATTTACACTCTTGATAACTCATTATGTAATTTTAAATGTTTCTAAATGAACCACTATATTTTCAACTTATCTATCCTTGCAAATATGCTTTTAGCCATATGATGGCTTTAGGTGTTGTGCTAGGGTTGAGAATGATTATGCTAAATCCCTTGAGAGTTTTATAAAAACTATCATGATTTGACCTTATGAAGTCTACCTCACACCTTAGATGATCTAAACCATCATAAAATTCCTCAATAAGTATAGACACCTAAAATTGGCCACCAATGGCTTCATATCCAAATTTAGACCAATTCTTACCAACCATTAACCATTTATCCTAAGAATTCCCATAAGTCTCAAATTTGGCTTCATAACCATGCAATTAAATCAACTTGGCCAATAAATCAATTAATTAGCCTAAATCTGCATTGAATTAAATCAAATATTTTAACAAAGGACCAATGCCTAAATGGGATTAATTAAAGTGTAAATCTTGATCAAAGCCTAAATAAATCCATCCTTGAGAAAATGAGCTAATAAATCAATTACCAAAAAGAAAAATTCAAATATTAAGAGCATCTACGAACATCCTAGAAGCTACTCATTACCTTTGTGAGTTGTCTCAAATAAAAAATATCTAAAAGAATATCCTAGTAATATGCCAAACTTAACTAAGTTTAATAAACTCACCCAAGGTTTCAATTAAACCCATTTCAGGTGATTTGGAAGCCTATAAAATCAAGCCTAGATCTCTTCATTTAGAGATCTTGGACAGAGTTTTGTTATTATGTAGGAAGTTGGTTATGAATGCAAACATAATGTTATAATCCTTAAATTCTTCCAAGCCAAGCCAAATCAAGCCACATCAAACCAAAGCCAAGAATTGAACAAGATGCCAAGAGGAGATGAAAGTAGAAACACTCCATTTATGAAGACCTTTTGAGAATAAATTTGAGCAAGCCAATGAAGAATCCTTTTGGAGTAATCAAGGATTTGGGTAAGGAATTTGTATTATGTGTTTAAATTGTCATAATTACATTTTTAGCTGTGTTTTTTATTGGATTGTTCACCATGCTTCACCCATGATCTAGGTCTAGAGATGTTAAATTTTTAGTGAGTTTATTTCATTGTTTTTGGAATTAACTCTATGCTTACCTCATTTATTGAGTCAAATTCCTATGATCACAAATGGCACACATGATGGGACATGATTTCACACCCCACATCTTTGAATAAAAATGGATATTGAAATAGCTCTTATTTTTAATACGTTTACTATTTTTTCTAAATTTTTGATAGATTTTTATTACTGGTGTCATCCTAATTATTTCAAACTTTCATTAAAATATGATTTTTATTTTAGATGTTATGACTCTTTTAGTGATTGTCCCCTTTTATTTTTGAATTTTATGGTAAAAATGGATAGTACAAAGCTAATAATTTTTTTTATTTACTATTTTGACCTAATTTTTTTTATAGAAGTGCACCCTAAACCTAGGAAAACATAAAAAACATTTCATGAAAAATGGATGTATATTTTAAAAGTCATGATAGAAATAATAACTACAATTGATTATGTTTTATGTGTTCAGTTTTATTTATTTTAACCTTCTAACTTTTTCTTTGCATATTTCTTAAGATCATTTATGTTTTGATATTTATTAATATTTTTATTGATATTTTTTTTCTAACCATTGCCTAACATAATGTGTTTATCTTTTGTGGTTTTGTCTTCAAGTTGATAGTTAATTATGAACACCTTCGATGCTACTTCTATAAAGCAATTTAGCCAGGATAAAATTTCATAGCTTATTATACATATAAGTGAACAAGAACCCGTATTCAACTTAGGATCATTGCCTACCACATGGTTATTTAGATTGATTTCACGTTGGACACCATTCTATATTACATTTTCATATCTTTGATGAACATTATTATCTTTTCAAGATCCTCACTCTCATCAATTTATGAGCATGTGTGTTGCAACCATATTTAGATATTATTAGAACTCTAAGTTGGTCCCTTGGTCCATTTTTTATATCTATGAGTGTCTTTAGAGATAGATTTATATATTTATTATAACTTCTACTCTCATATGAGCATCACCTCAACTAGACAGTCCCACCTTGTGTATATTTTATCCTAAAAATACCAAAAATATTAAAAAATAATTCCAAAAATAATAAAAACATTGTTTTACACTTCTATCCATTCTAATTCTCACACTCTTATCATTTTTCAATCATTTTATCCTACTGAATTTCTATTATGTGAGTCATCTTGTCCCATGCTCTTTCTATTTTATAAGCAAATTAATTTTCACTAGCTTGCCATTTTACAAGTTATCTTGTCTCACCAAATTTCCATTTGTAATACCATTCTCATTTTTCAAGTCTTCTCTTTTATTATATAACATTAATCATATGTTTTGATCATCATCATGTCTAGTATCCCACTTCTTGGGAGAATTATATTTGGCCTAAAGTTCATGTTGGAACATGTGTCCACATAACTATGTAGGCAATGTTTACTTGTCTTATAAATTTGGAGTTAGCTTGGACAATCCATTATTTTTCTTCTCTTCCCCCATTTTTCCCCCTATTGTTCCTCTTTAATTAGGGAAAAACTCTTGTGTCCTTTTTCTTTTTTATTTTTTGGTGGAAAGTAACACCTCTACCACATGTGCATAAACAACTATTTTTAAATTTCACTAATTTGGTTTTTGTTTGTGTTCTTATTTGAGCTTTATTGGTGTTTTGTTGTTTTTCTTTGTGTTTTGTTGAGATTTCACACCTGTTCATTTATTTCTTCTCCTTTTATGTTTTTATTACTTCTTGTCTCACCTTGGTCTTGTGTTTCCTTATATGTTTTTGATCATATTCTTTATTTTCAAGAACATCTTGATGGTCCACATTATTCTTGATTATTCATAACTTGATCTCATGTTATTAATTTTTTTTTTTTTTTTTAAGAATTCTTATTCCTAATTAAGTCTTGATTATTCATATCTTTATTTTAAGTTAGGTTCATTTATATTTATATTTATATTTTTATGTCTTTAATTTTTTGTCTAAATTTAAATAGTTGAAACTCTAGTTTTGGTCATTTTTTACCATTATCCTTAGTTATATGTATTAACATTTGAACCAAATCCATGCATCATAAATGTCATGTTATTATGAGTTATTTATACTTATTGTTCCTAATTTATTATTCTATAGCAAGAACTTTATGTTCTAGAACCAAGTCTTAACATCAACACAACTCTAATGAAAAGATTTCAAGAACACTATGCATAAACTAGGCTCAATAGGTTTATCACCTAACTCTATGTTTAGATGTGCATATCCTCACATACATCATGGGTTTAATCAAAATTTGGTTAGTTTTCATCAACCCTCATTACATTCTCTCCCATTTCCTAGGTTAACTACATTGGCTTGAATTTCATATTGGAACATGCATCCATAAAACTATGTAGGCAATGCTCCATTTATATTAAGATTAGCTCAACCATCTTCATTCTTATTTTCATCGCCTTCATTGCTTTTTTCATTCTCATATGCCTAGTTTTATATGGATTTTTCTAAGCCATTATACCATCTCATCTATATTTTCACCCACTTTATTAAACTATGTTTTAGGTTCTTTCCTTGATCTAATTGCTTGATAATTTTCCTATATTGGAGCACATTATTTGAACTGGTTAACAAATCTAAATAAGCCTTATAAGGGCAATCCATTATTTATTCTTTATCAAATATCCAAATTAGCCTTGTTAGTGCATAACCATCTTATCATGACAAAATTTTCTCTACTGGGGAACTTTTTATTATCATCTTTATGGAGACCACATTCTCCTTTTCCTCTAATTCCAATCTCTCCACACTACTACTAATTATGACATTGTCTTAGTATATAACTGATCTTGGGATTGATCAATGTTATAAGCGTGTAGCTTGCACTCTCAAATTGAGTCATTTAAAGTGTGCCTTACATTTATGGATTGAATCCTTCCCATTACCCCTATATTTGAGGCCTATTATACCTATTTTTATATTTTCATCATTTATGGTAACCATATGTGTAATAATTACCTCATATGGATGTGTTTTATTCCATAGTTTAATCTCTCACTTTCCCTCTCTTTTCAATAGTTTATCCTTCTTCATCTTAGTATGTCTTCTCAAAGGGGCATCATGGGTCATTTCCACTTCTTCTTGACAACTATTTTCTTTGAAAATACATTGATTCACTTAAATGTCTTATTGTACCTTCTCAAATAGGGGAAAAATTTAGACATCCAATTCCTAACACTATTTGTGTTAAAAATGTCAATCTTACTTGAATTGCACTCAAATGACCAATTTAGGTCAAAATAACTAAAAAAAATGCTAAATAGTTCAATCTTATCATATACAAGTGCTAATTTAGGCCAAAGAACTCCGAAATGGGAAAATGTATTTTTTTGATACCTAACTTTGATTAGATCATTTTGATAAAAAATGATGATTTCACACCAGGGTGCTTTAGATTGTTATTTTCTACCAATTATTTGGCATGAGACACGTGACTTTATTATTTTGTGTTGGAAACATCCTAAATGGGAATATGGTTATAATGCATATTAAATTTCCATATAATTTTTCTTGAGTCAAATTATGACCCAATAATATGACTTTTTGACTATTTTGATTAATTAAGGCTCAATTTCCAAAGAATTGCACAAATATTGCTTAATCTTGTTTAAGGCTAATTAATTAAAATAAGGTGCTTAAGTGGATTTTACATAGAGGTTATTTATTCTTTCAATATTTTAAATTGATTCCCAATATTTGTATCACCTTGTGACATCATTAATGAGGTGGCATCCACAAGCCATAAATTCATACAATATCTAAATTATGAAGACCCATGCCTAATTAATGCCCTTTCCCCTAAATCATTATGAGGTCATTTATTTATTTTAGCCTAAAAAATTGAATGGATTATTAGCCACACATCTTCATCTTGAGATGGATGGTTTAGGTTAATTCTAATCAATTACAAAAATCTATAAATGGGAGGCCTCTCACACCATTTCTTAAGCTTAAATTTTGTAGACATATAATGCTAAAATCTATCCACAGGTCATTTGTGATTTGATTATTGTGTTATTTGAATTTGGGTAAGCTTAATTTCATAGGAAAATTTAGATATTTATTCTATTCATTATAGGTTATGAATAGAGTTATTGAGGAAATGGAGGAGTAAAGAAACCATTGTTGACAAATATTAGAGATCTAGATCAAGGGGAGAACATGCTTGGAGCCACTCTTAGGTGGTGGAATAAATTTGGGAAGGTAACTAGTATTTATTTCATTCAATGTGTTCTTCATTATTATTGGAAAACCTTGCATGAATAGTTTGTATTTTCTTATTTAGTTCTTTATGAATTTTCATGTATTTATGGACTAATGCTTGACTAATAACCCTTATATTCCATCCTACACCTTGTACCAATTTTTTCATGCTTTTCTTATAAAAAATTTAATTTATACCCTGATCCATATAGATCCATATAAAAAATTTGTAGTAATGGGATCCTTTCTATGTTTACTTGATTTTTTAAATGTTTCATGTTGATACACAAGGTTTTGATGGCAAGAAAATTGACGTTTCTCAAAACTAGTCACTATGAGGGTTTAGGAGGGTTTTAAAGTTGAAACTTATTAATGATTATTAATGAATCAAAAACCTCCAAATCTAAAATTATTACTATTAATTTGTGTTATACATACCCCTCAATATCCTTTAAAATATTGGGTTTGCATGCAAATGATATGAGATGATATCACGTGAAGGAAATTTTCTTGTATGGTTATTTTTACATTCTAGACTACTTACACTCTTAGAAATTGTTAATAAATCACAATCCATAAACCTGCCTCAATTTTTCATGAATTATAATTTCATAGGGATCCTCAAATCATGATAATATATTTTGGCCAAAATCTTCACATGGTGAAAGAGACGAGCATTTCATCAAGCGGCTCAAATGTGTGTCTAGAACTAAAAAATTCAAATTTCCTCCTTGGGATAGAAATTATATCTCATAGCCCCCCCACTCTCTATAGATAGATATCCAGGGATAGACTCCCATCTATATAGATGGAGTAGCCCCCTTTCTATATAACCCTATCCCACTGATAGCCCACTGATAGCCCTTATAGAAGATGGAGTAGCCCCTCCCTCTCTATATAGCCCTAGCCCACTGATAGCCCTTATAGAGAGGGGGGAGCTCCCGCAGATAGATTAGATAATATCCCCCCCGGGGGGTAGGGGGTTATAATTCTATCTCTATTTGTAGAGAGGGGGTGGGGCCCTTATAGAAGTTAGTATAGTTTAGAGAGGTGTTAGTATGTATCACTAACACCTATATAAACTAAACTAATAGATAGGAGTTGAGTTTAGATAGGTGTTAGTTATATCCCCCCCTCTGGGGGGAACTAATACTCTCTATCTCTCTAATCCCCCCTCCATGGGTTAGGTTAGTTCAGGGGAGACTAAAGTATCTCTCCTCTCTAAACTAAACTAAACTATAGGTGTTAGTTTAGTTTAGAGAGGTCCCTTACCTATCCCTCTCCTCTCTATCCCTTCCCTCTACTAAACCTTACTATCCCTTACCTCTCCTAAACCTTACTATCCCTTACCTAGACCTCTCATATCTATCTATCTATCTATCTATCTATTAGTAGAGTTGAGTTTAGGGAAGGGAAGGTATAGAGAGGTGGGGTTTAGAGGGGAGGGACCTCTACTTAGAGTAGAATGGCCCCCTCTCTACTCTACCTTACATACTTAGATTATATTAGATAGAGGCCCCCTCTACTTAGATTAGATAAAGGGGCCCCTCTACCTTACCTACTTTGGCAGTTGTAGTTTAGTTTAGAGAGTAGAGGCACCCTTGACCGAAGGGAGCTAACCGCGAAGCGGCATCCCCCCCAGGGGGGTAGGGGGGTTATAATTATCTATTCATAGAGAGGGGGTGGGGGTATAAGTAGAGGGGGCCCCTCTATCTAATATAAGTAGGTTAGGTAGAGGGGGCGTCTCTATCTAATATAAGTAGGTTAGGTAGAGGGGGGCCCCTCTACTCTACTATACTATACTCTATAGAAGTAGGTAGAGGGGGCCCCTCTACTCTACTCTACTCTAATCTACTCTACTCTACTCTACTATACTCTACTCTACTATATTATACTATTAGATACTATACTATACTCTACTCTACTCTACTATTAGATACTCTACTCTACTAGACTAGACTAGACTTGACTAGACTAGACTCTACTATACTCTACTATACTACACTATACTATAGTCTACTATACTAGACTATACTCTACTATACTATACTAGACTATACTATAGTCTAATATACTAGACTATACTCTACTATACTATACTAGACTATACTAGACTATACTAGACTATACTATACTATTAGATACTCTACTCTACTCTACTCTATATAAGTAGGTAGAGGGGGGCCCCTCTATTAGACTAGACTAGACTATATAGAAGTAGGTTAGGTAGAGGGGGGCCCCTCTACTCTACTCTACTCTATAGAAGTAGGTAGAGGGGGGCCCTCTATCTAAGTAGAGGGGGGCCCTCTCTACTCTATATAAATATAAATATAAGGGGGAGCCTCTAAGTCTCTAAGTAGAGGGGGCCCCTCTACTCTATATAAGTAGAGGGGCCCCCTATATATAATCTAAGTAGAGGGGGGCCCCTCTACTCTATATAAATTTTATTTTAGTTTAGAGAGTAGAGTAGAGTAGAGTAGAGTAGAGGCATCCGTGACCGAAGGGAGCTCCCCCCTTGGGGGGTAGGGGGTTATAACATCTTATTCATAGAGAGGGGGTGGGGGTATGCTATTCATATAGAGGGGGAGTTCCTTATAGGAGTTATAGAGTTATCTATAGATTCGTATAGAGGGGGAGTTCCTTAGGGTATGCTATTCGTAGAGAGGGGGAGTACCTTACCTTATATGAGTTATAGAGTTGTATCTAGGTGTTAGTTATATCCCCCTACAGGGGGGATATAACTAATAGATAGTAGCTAAGTTTAGATAGGTGTTAGTTATCTCCCCCCATAGGGGGGGAGATAACTAATATAATAGATAGCTAGATATATTATCTATCTAGATAGTAGATAGGTATTAGTTATCTCCTCCCTATGGGGAGAGATAACTAATCTAATATCTAGTAGATAAGATAGGTGTTAGTTATCTCCCCCCTCCAGGGGGAGATAACTAATCTAATAGATAGTAGTTGAGTTTAGTTTAGAGAGGTGGTTATTTATATCCCCCCTTTGGGGGGGGATATAACTATCTAATAGATAGATAGTAGTTAGTTTAGTTGAGTTCTCTATAGGACTGATAACACCCCACCTCTCTAGACTAGACTATACCTATACCTAAACCATACTATACCTCTCCCTCTCCTTACTATCTATCCCTTACCTAGACTATCCATCTCCTATCTATACCTTACCTCTACCCTTACCTCTCCTATCCCTCTCCTAAACTCAACTAGGGCTGGCTTTAGGCCTGTCCACTAGCTGCCCTAGTTACTGAGTATAGGTGCCGGTCACCCCCCGACCGCAGAGTGCCCAGTGACTCTAGAGTAGCTCCTCTCCTATAAAGTTTATATTAGAAGAGAATAAATCCTCTAGAGGTCCTCTTATCTAGAGCCTAATTATCCTCCCCTCCCCTCCCCTCCCCTCTAAGTAGAGGCCCCTCTCCTTCTTGACCTAAAAGGTATAGGCCCCAAAGAGAGCCCCTCTAAAAGAGAGCCCCTCTTTGGAGAGGTCCCTCTCCTTCCTAAAGAGGTAGAGGCCTTCCTAAAGAGTTAAAGGCCTTCATAAAGAGGTAGAGGCCCCAAAGAGAGGCCCCTCTCCTAAATAGGCCCCAAAGAGATCCCCTCTTTTAGAGAGCCCCTCTTGGGAGAGGCCCCTTGTAGAGGCCCCTCTATTGTAGAGTCCCCTCTTGGGAGAGGACCCTATATAATAAAGAGAGGGGACTATCAGTGGGATATCAGTGGGCTAGTGCTATATAGAGATGGGGGGTTACTCTATCTATATAGATGGGAATCTATCTCTGGATAGCCATCTATAGAGAGGGGGGGCTATGATATATATATATATATATATATATATATATATATATATATATATATATATATATATATATATATATATATATATATGTAGATGGGAGTCCTAGATAGCCATATATAAAGAGGGGGGGCTACGTCTCAATAGACCTAACCCTATAAAGAGAGGGGGGGCTATGCTCAAGATAAGATCCCCAGACCCAACCCTATATAGAGAGGGGGGCTACGCTCAAGATAATATTCACTTTGCTAGGCTCAAGATAAGATCATATTCACTACGCTCAAGATAAGATCTATATATGGGAGGGCCAACTCTATCTTGGGCCCCTCCCCCCCTCTCTATATAGATGGGGAGTTTCTTTGGCCCCCCTCTCTATATATATGGAGTTTCTTTGCCCCCCCTCTCTATATATATGGAGTTTATTTGGCCCTCCCTATATAGATTGGATTGGATTGGATTGGATTAGATCATAGATATGGCTCCTCCTCCTCGTCCCCATAGATAGATAGGGCTCGCTAGAGTCTAGTAGGCCATCAGGGGCCCAGCCCCCTAGATATAGATAGAGATAGGGAGTCTAGATTCTAGAGAGTTGGCTCCCCTCCCTAGATATCCCTATCTAAATAGAGGGGGGTGACGGCTGGGATCTCATCTCCATCTCTACTCTCTACTAATAGATGGGATGGCTCGACCAATAGATAGATCAAGGGCAACTAGGCGATAGTCGATAGTCCCTTCCCTATATAGATAGATAGATAGATAGATGAACTAGCTAAGATAATTAATTCCTATATGGGTGTAGGTTGTGTGCTGGTGGGGTTGAACAGTCAATTGTACCAATGCCCCTACCCAATATAACTAGAGTCTGAGCGGTGGACCAGTATGGCTCTTAAACTAAACTCTATGGGATATGGATATGGGAGATTTAATATCTAAACTCCCATCTATAGTTTAGTTTAGTTTAGTTTAGTTTAGTTTATATAGAGGGCCAAAGAAACTCTATCTTGGGGGGAGGGCCAACTCTATCTTGGGGGAGGGCCAACTCTATCTTGGGGGGAGGCCATCTATATATAGAGGCCATGGATAGATATATAGGGGGAGAGGAGACAAAAGGTGATCTTGCTGAACACGTAGACTCGTGGTCGGTGCTTACATAGAATGATGCTTCAAACCAAACCCAAACTCTATAAATGGAGGTCTAGCTCTAAGGACATACATGATACGATGTCTAGAAGAGCAAGGGAGGGTCGAGATGCCCTATATATATAGATGGGGATGGTCGAGATGCCCTATCTATATAGATGGGAATGGTCATTGATTACATATTTGATACGATGTCTAGGAGAGCAAAAAAACTATCTATTAGTCACTTATATATCTATTTGGGCCCTATCTATATGGGGGATGGTCAAGCTATATAGAGTTTAGACCTTGGAATCTCCTCCCCTATCTATAGAGATGGCTTCAGATTCTCCTCCCCTATCTATAGATCCACACCCCCCCACCCATATAGAGTTGAGTTCAATGATTGGATTCTATAAGTGATACATCAGATGGGTTGGTTTGTTAGTGCTAGAGGAGAGATGGATAGATAGGTTGGGTTGGTGTTAGTGCCGGAGAGATAGATATAGCCGCACTCACAGCCTAGGCATCTATATATCGGGGCATCACGAACTATTTATTATCTAGGTCAAAGCTCTACTAATGAAGTAAGTGGGGGGGGGGGGGCAGGGGTGGCTATATAGAGAGAGTCCTAATATATATATATATATAGGGCCCCCCTTCTATATATCTATCTATCCAGGGGCCAACTCTATCTAGGGGGTCGAGTGCCAATTAATAGACTATACTACACACCTTCGTCAGGCCCCCTCAGCCTCCCCTCCTGAAAGAACCCCCCATCTTGTTATCCCCCTATCCCACTCTGGGTGAATAATCTCGTTATCCCCCTATACCTAGATCCCCTCTAAATTGAAAGGGGGGGCTGGGGGCGAAGACTAGAACTATGTCTATGGATATGGATATGGGGCAAGGCGTTCACGATCTAGATAGAATTGATCCTAATCCTCTCTATCAGATCTAGATTATCTACGTAGCATGAGTGATCATCACCATATAGATAGATAGGAGTTCAGAGATGGATAGCGATAGATATAGGGTTGGGGGAGGAGGGGGAGGGTCTGACCCTATACATTTCTATGGCGAGGTGTGAGCGATAGTTAGGTTTCCCTCTCTATCTCCTCATTGACACCATCTAATCTATATATAGGGGCAATATGCCATGCCATATAGATACATAGAGGGGGGGACGTAGATATATATATGGGCACTCGAGATAGATCTAGGGTTTGGCTAGTGCTCTGAAGGATAGGTCAGTGCTCCTCATTCTTGGTATGTGCTCATCAGGCCATATCTTAATTAATTAATTAATTAATAATCTAATCTAATATATATATATATAGGGAGGGCCAAAGAAACTCTATCTTGGGCCCCCCCTCTATATATATATGGGGAGCCCATTAAACTCTATAGGGTGGCCCCCCTAGATAGATCTAGATCTACCATATATAGATTAGATAGGCACCCCTCTCTATATATATGGATAGATAGGGCTTGGGCCCCTCTAACTCTATCTAACTCTAATCTAATCTAATCTAATCTAATCTAATCTATATAGAGAGGGGAGAGGGGAGAGGGCCCCTATATCTATCTGGGAGAGGGCCACCATAGAAATAGAAGTTTAATGGGCTAGATTAGATATTTGGGCCCCTATATCTATCTGGGAGAGGGGAGAGGGGAGAGGGGGGCCAAAGAAACTCCATATATATAGAGAAGGGGGGCCAAAGATAGAGTGAATCAATCAAATTTATATAGAGGGGCCAAAGAAACTCTATCTTGGGGGGAGGGGAGGGAAACCCAAACCATATAAAGCTAAGTTGAGTTGAATGGGCTCTATATAGAGGGGGGCCCTTCCCTTCAATTTCTAGGGCATAGGGCATAGGGGGCCCGCCATCACACTCTGTGGCATGGGGTCTGAGTGAGTAGGTCAAGGAAGTTGAGGAACTGTATGGACCAGATTCCTACATGTTGACTCTATTCGTCATATGGACCGGCTCTAACCAATAGCCTATGATTCATGCAGGGTGCTCATTGTACCAGAATACCAAAGCAAACCTAGCTAGCTATATGCTCAAAACATGACGCTAGCTATATGCTTAACACATGAAAGTCATACCATCCCCTATTCATTTCATCCCCTCAGGGTTTCCCTTTTCTCCTTTCCCCTAGCCACCTCTCTTGCATAAGACCTCACTCACTCCTCTGTATCTAGCATTTCCTACTCTACGTTCAAGTGCATCACCGCTTGCTATTACCCACTGATAGCCCACTGATAGCCCTATTTCTATCAGTGGGATTGGGCTATCAGTGGGCTATCAATGGGCCATCAGTGGGCTAGGGTCATCATCATTTTACTTTAACAATTTCATCAATCACTCTATAGGTGTCTTCTTGCTTGATAGGTCAAAAATTGCCTTTTGGCCTGCTTGTTTGATTTAGCCCTCAATGGCATGGTTTGCATATGAATTAGAGTTTGGACACACTCTAAAGGTGTTATTAATATTTAATAACATCATACCAATATTTTAAAACATTTAATTTTAGTTTCAACCCTCTAGTACACCTTGAAACCCACTTTCACCCTACCTTCAACAAAATGACTATTTTTAGACAAGTGGGGGACTATGTAAAAATAGTGAGAACTTCCACTTGTGAAATGGTATTCATAATGATATATAATATTAAACAAGTATTTATTACAATTTTTACCAAATTTAAAGTCTTAATTCCACCTGTAGATGTCAAAAAGCTCAAAATTCTCTCAAATATATCTCTTATGCATTGACTATGTTTTCATGCTTTACCATTTAGATTTAGCCTAAAAATGATTAATAAGTATTGAAAATATCATTAAATTATTATTTTAGTGTTTTCATTCCATTTTACCAACTTCATCAACCATCATGTCTCCTCAATATAAGATTTTAGGCCTCTACATTGTCACCTTCCATACACAGGCCTATACTATGTCCTTTTGAGATTGGAAATACTTATTAATAGCTTGATGAAGACACTTATAAAGTACATTTATGATTTAATTGGATCTAACATCTCATATGAAACCTTCTCCTGACCTATAATTACCTTAAATTAGGCTTATTAGAAGATTAATGTGAGGGTATTGCCACTCTTGGTTATAGCTACAAGTTTTTTGACGTGTGTGAATATAGATTGCCTTTTCATACCTCTAATTACACTCTTGATAACTCATTATGTAATTTTAAATGTTTTAAAATGAACCACTATGTTGTCAACGTGTCTAGCATTGCAATTATGCTTTTAGCCATATGATGGCTTTAGGTTTTGTGTTAGGGCTGATAATGATTGTGTTAAATCCCTTAAGAGTTTTGTAATAACTAGCATGCTTTGAAATTATGAATTATACCTCTCAACTTAGATGAGAAAAACCATCATAAAAATCCTTAGTATGTATAGACACCTCAAATTGGCCACCAATTGCTTCATATCCAACTTTAGACCAATTCTTACCAACCATTCACCATTTATCCTAAGAATTCCCATAAGTCTCAAAATTGGCTTCATAACCATGAAATTAAATCAAATTGGCCAATAAATCAACTAATTTGGGTAAATGTGCCTTGAATTAAATCAAATCTTGTAACAAATGACAAAATGCCTAAATGGGATTAATTAAAGTGTAAATCTTGATCAAAGCCTAATTAAATTCATCATTGAACAAATGATCTAATAAATCAATTACCAAAAAGGAGCATTAAAATATTTAGGGCATCTTAGAACATCTTAAAAGTTGCTCATTACCTTTGTGAGTTGTCTCAAATAAAAAAATATCTAAAATAATATCCTAGTAGAATGCAAAACTTAACCAAGGTTAATAAACTCAACCAAGGTTCCAATTTAACCCATTCCAACTAATTTTTAAGCCTATAAAATCAAGCCTAGATCTCTTTATTTAGATATCTTGGACATAGTATTGTTAGTATGTAGGAATTTGGTCATGAATGCAAACGTAATGTTATACTACTAAAATTATTCCAAGCCAAGCCAAATTAAGCCACATCAAGCCAAAGCCAACAATTGAACAAGGTGCCAAGAGGAGATGAAGGTAGAAACACTCCATTTATGAATACATTTTGAGAATAAATATGAGCAATCCAATTAATAATCCTTTTCAAGAAATAAAGGACTTGGGTAAAGAATTTGTATTTTGTGTTTAAATTGTCATTTACTTCCATTTTTAGTTGTGTTTTCAATTGGTTTGTTCACCATGCTCCACCCATGATATAGGTATAGAGATGTTAAATTTTTAGTGAGTTTATTTAATTGTTTTGGGAACTAACTCTATGCTAACCTCATTTATTGAGTCAAATTCCTATGATCACAAATGGCACACCCAATGGGACACGATTGTGCACCGCACATCTTTGAATAAAACTAGATATTAAAATATCTCTTATTTTTAATACATTTATTATTTTTTTATAAATTTTTGATATATTTTTATTACTACTGTCATCCTAATTATTTCAAAATTTCATTAAAATATGATTTTTATTTTTGATTTTATGACACTTTTAGTGACTATCCCTTTTTATTTTCTAATTTTATGGTAAAAATGGCTAGTACAATGCTAATAATAATTTTTATTTACTATTTTGACATAGATTGTTTTAGAGAGGTGCACCATGGACCTATAAACAAAATAAAAACATTTCATGAAAAATGGATGTATATTATAAAATTTATTATAAAAATACTAACTATAGTTGTCTATGTTTTATGTGTTTGGTTTTATTTATTTTAACCTTATAACTTGTTATTTGCATATTTGATAGTATCACTTATATTTTGAAATTTATGAATATTTTTATTGATATTTGTTCTAACTGTTTCCTAACACAATGTGTTTATATTTAGTGGTTTTGTCTTCAGGTCGATAGGTCATTATGAACACCTTCGATGCTATTTATATAAAGCAATTTAGCCAGGATAAAATTTCATAGCTTCTTATACATATAAGTGAACAATAACCCCTATTCAACTTAGGATATTTACATACCACATGGTTATTTGGATTGATTTCATGTTGGACACTATTTTATATTACATTTTCTTCTCTTTGATGAACATTATTATCTTTTCAGGATCCTCACTCTCATCAATTTATGAGCATGTGTTATTGCAGCCATCTTTAGCTATTATAAGAACTCTAAGTTGGTCCCTTGGTCCATTATTTATATCCATGATTGTCTTTATAACTGTATTTATCTCTTTATTATAACTTCTACTCTTAGATTAACATCTCCTTAACTAGACAGTCCCACCTTGTGTATATTTTATCCTAAAAATACCAAAAAAATTAAAAAATAATTCCCAAAATAATAAAAACATTATTTTACACTTCTATCCATTCTGATTCTCACACTTTTACCATTTTTCAATCATTTTTTCTTAATGAATTTCTATTATGTGAGTCATCTTGTAGCATGCTCTTTCCATTGTATAAGCAAATTAAGTTTCACTGGCTTGCCATTTTATAGGTCATCTTGTCTCACCAAGTTGCCATTTACAATACCATTCTCATTTTTGAAGTATTCTCTTTTATTCTATAACATTAATCATATGTTTTGATCATCATCATTTCTAGTATCCCACTTCTTGGGAGAATCACATTTGGCCTGAAGTTCTTGTAGGAACATGTGTCCACATAACTATGTAGGTAGCATCTACTTGTCTTATACATATGGAGTTAGCTCAGCCAACCTCTTATTTTTCCTCTCTTCCCCCATTTATTCTCCTATTGTTCCGATTTAATTATGGAACAACTCTTGTTTCCTTATTATTTTGTATGTTATGGTGGAAAGTAACACCTCTACCACATGTGCGTAAACAACTATTTTTAAACTGCACTAACTTGGTTTTTGTTTGTGTGCTTATTTGAGCTTTATTGGTGTTTTGTTGTTTTTTCTTGGTGTTTTGTTGAGATTTCACACCTCTTCATTTATTTATTTTCCTTTCCTCTTTTTATTACTTCTTGTCTTACCTTGGTCTTGTGTTTCCATATATGTTTTTTCTCTTCTTCTTTATTTTTAAGAACATCTTGATGGTACACATAGATCTTAATTATTTATATCTTGATCTCATGTTATTAAGTTTTTCTTGTTTTGTTTTTAATCATTCTTAATCCTAATTAAATCTTGATTGTTCATATATTTATTTTAATTTAGGTTCATTTATATTTATATTTTTCTTTGTCTTTACTTTTTTATTTAAATGTAAATAGTTGTAACTCTGGTTTTGGTCATTGTTTACCATTATCCTTAGTTATATGTATTCACATTTAAACCAAAGTTATGCATCATAAATGTCATGTCATTATGATTTATTCATACTTATGATGCCTAATTTATTTTTCTATAGAAAGCACTTTATGCTCTATAACCAAGTCTTAACATCAACACAACTCTAATGAATATGTCTCAAGAACACTATGCATAAACTAGGCTAAATAGGTTTATCACCTAACTCTATGATTAGATGTGCATATCTTCACATACGTCATGGGTCTAACCAACATTTGGTCAAATTTCATCATCCCTCTTTCTATTCTCTCCCATTTCTAGGGTGAACTACATTGGCTTGAATTTCATATTGGAACATGCATCCATGGAACTATGTAGGCAATGAGCCATTTCTATTAAGATCAGCTCGACCATCTTCATTCTTATTTTCATCTCTTTCATCACTTTGTGCATTCTCATATGCCTAGTTTTTTATGTATTTTTCTAAGACATTCTACCATCACATCTATATTTTCACCCCCTCACTTTAAACTATGTATTAGGTTCTTTCTTTGAGATAATTGTTTGCTAATTTTCTTATGTTGGGGCACAATATTTGAACCGGTTAAAAAATCTAAATCAGCCTTACAGGAGCAAGCCATTATTTATTCTTTATCAATGATCCAAATTGTCCTTATTAGTGCATAACCATCTTATCATGATAAAATCTGCTCTACTATTATGGAGACCACATTCTCTTTTTGCTCTAATTCCAAGCTCTCCACACTACTACTAATAATGGCATTATTTCAGCATATAACTAATCTTGTGATTGATCAATCTCATAATCATGTATCTTGCACTCTCAAATTGGGTCATTCAAAGTGTGTCCCTTACATTTATGGATTGAATCCTTCCCATTACCCCTATATTTGTTGCCCATTATATCTATTTTTATATTTTAATCATTTATGATAACCACATGTGTAATAATTAGCTCATATGGATGTGATATATTCCATATGTTAATCTCTCATTTTCCCTCTCTTTTCAATAGTTTGTCCTGCTCCTTCATGTTAGTATGTCCTCTCAAGGGGGCATCATGTGTCATTTCCATTTCTTCTTGGCAACTATTTTATTTTAAAAGACATTCGTTCACCTAAATGTCTTTTTTTACCTTCTCAAATAGGGGCAAAATGTAGACATCCAATTCCTAACACTATTTGTGTTAAAATTGTCAATCTTACTTGAATTTCACTCAAATGACCAATTTAGGTCAAAATCACTAAAACCATGGTAAATAGAAAAATATTATCATATATAAGTGATTATTTAGGCCAATGAATCCCTAAATGGGGAAATGCATTTTATGTGATACCTAACATTGATCAGATCATTTTGAGACAAAATGATGATTTCACACCAAGGTGCTTTAGATTGTTCTTTACTACCATTTTTTTTGTATGAGACACGTGCCTTTATTATTTTGTGTTGGAAACATCCTAAATGGGAATATGGTTCTAATGCATTTAAAATCACCGTCTAATTCCTCTCAAGTCAGATTATGACCCAATAATATGAATTTCTAACTATTTTGATTAATTAAGGGCAAATTTCTAAAGAATTGCACAAATATTGCTTAATCTTGTTTAAGGATAATTAATTCAAATAAGGAGCTTAAGTGAATTTTACATAGAGGATATTTATTCTTTCAATATTGTAAATTGATTTCAAATATTTGTATCACCTAGTGACATAATTAGTGAGGTGGCATCCATAAGCCATAAATTCATAAAATATCTAAATTATAAAGACCCATGCCTAGTTAATGTCCCTTTCCCCCAAATAATTATGAGGTCATTTATTGATTTTAGCCTAAAATAATTAATGTATTATTAGCCACACATATTCATCTTGAGATGGATGGTTCAAGTTAATTCTGATCAATTACAAAAATCTATAAATAGGAGGCCTCTCACACCATTTCTTAATCTTAAATTGTGTAGACATATAATGCTAAAATCTAACCACATGTCATCTGTACTTTGATTATTGTGTTATTTTCATATGGGTAATTTTCATTTCATAGTACAACTTATATATTTATTCTATTTATTCTAGGTAATGCATAAAGTTATTGAGGCAATGGAGGAGCAAAGAAACCATTATTGACAAAGATTAGAGATTTAGATCAAGGGGAAAACATGCTTGGAGCCACTCTTAGGTGGTGGAATCAATTTACAAAGATAACTATTATTTATTTCATTAAATTGTTTCTTAATTTCATTATAAAATATTTCATAAATATTTTGGCTTTTCTTATTTATTTCTTTATGCATTTTCATGTATTTATGGACTAATGCTTGCTAATAACCTTTGTTTTCCATCCTACACCTTGTACCAAATTTTTCATGCTTTTCTTCTTAAAAAATTGATTTATACCCTGATCCATATACATACATACAAAAAAATTTCATTAATTGGATCCTTTCAACATTTACTTGATGTTTTAAGAGTTTCATGTTGATACACGAGGTTTTGATGGCTAGAAAATCAATGTTTCTCAAAACTAGTCACTATGAGGGTTTGGGAGGGTTTTAGATTTGAAAATTATTAACGATTATCAATGAATCAAAAACCTCCAAATATAAACTTATTACCATTAATATTTATTATACATACCCCCTCAACATCCTTGAAAATATTGGGTTTGCATGCAAAAGATATGAGATGATATCACGTGAAGAAAATTTTCTTGTATGGTTATTCTTGCATTCTAGACTAATTATGATCTTAGGAATTGTTCATAAATCATAATACATAAACCAGCCTCAATTTTTAATTAATTATAATTTCATATGGTCTTCAAATCATGATAATATATTTTGGCCAAAATCTTCACATGGTGAAAGACACGAGCATTTGATCAAGTGGCTTAAATGGGTGTCTAGAACTGCAAAATTCAAATTTCCTCCTTGGAATGAAAATTAATCCTCCATTTACTCTCCCTAATTTAAATCATTATCATTTTAATTTTATGATTTCATCAATCACTCTATAGGTTTCTTCTCGCTTGATAGGTCTAAAATTGCCTTTTGGCCTGCTTGTTTGATTTAGCCCTCAAGGGCATGGTTTACACATTAAATAGAGTTTGGAAACAATATAAAGTTTTTATTAATATTTAATGACATCATCCCAATATTTTAAAACACTTAAATTTTAGCTTCAACTCTTTAGTACACCTTGAAACCCACTTGAACCCTGCCTTCACCGAAATGACTATTTTTAGACAAGTGGGGGACTATGTAAAAATAGTGAGAAATTCCATTTCTAAAATGGTATTAATAATTATATATAATATTCCCCAATTATTTAATACCATGTGTACTAAATTTCAAGTCTTACTTCCACCTATAGATGTCAAAAAGCTCAAAATTCTCTCAAAAATATCTCTTATACATTGTTTGAGTATGCATTGACTATGTTTTCATGCTTTACGATTTATATTTATCATAAAAATGATTAATAAGTATTTAAAATATCATTAAAGTATTATTTTAGTGTTTTAATACCATTTTACCATCTTTTTCAACCATCATGTCTCCTCAATACAAGATTTTAGGCCTTTACATAGTCACCTTCCATACACAAGCCTATACTATGTCCTTTTGAGATTGGAAATACTTATTAATAGATTGATGAAGACATTTAGAAATTAAATTTTGTGATTTAATTGGATAGAACATCTCATATGAAACCTTCTCCTGACCTATAATTACCTTAAATTAGGCTTGTTAGTAGATGAATGTGAGGGTATTGCCACTCTTGGCTATAGCTACAAGTTTTTTGAGTTGTATGAATATATATTGTCTTTTAAAACCTCTTATTACACTCTTGATATCTCATTATTTCATTTTAAATGTTTCAAAATGAACCACTATGTTGTCAACCTGTCTAGCCTTACAAATATGCTTTTAGCCATATGATGGCTTTAGGTGTTGAGCTAGGGTTAAGAATGATTATGTTAAATCCCTTGAGAGTTCTATAAAAACTAGCATGCTTTGAACTTATGAAGTCTAACTCTCACCTTAGATGATCTAAACCATCATAAAATTCCTCAATATGTATAGACACCTAAAATTGGCTACCAATGGCTTCATATCCGACTTTAGACCAATTCTTACTAACCATTAAGCTTTTATCCTAAGAATTCCCATAAGTCTCAAATTTGGATTCATAACCATGTAATTAAATAAAATTAGCCAATAAATCAATTAATTTGGGTAAATACACATTGAATTAAATCAAATCTTCTAACAAATGACCAAATCCCTAAATGGGATTAATTAAAGTGTAAATCTTGATCAAAGCCTACTTAAATTCATCCTTTAGCAAATGATCTAATAAATCAATTACCAAAAATGAAAATTCAAATATCAAAAGCGTCTTAGAACATACTATAAGCTACTCATTACCTTTGTGACTTATCTCAAATAAAAAATATCTAAAAGAATATCCTAGTAATCTGCCAAACTTAACCAAGGTTAATAAACTCAACCAAGGTTCCAATTTTACCCATTCCAAATGATTTTGAATCCTATAAAATCAATCCTAATCTATTCATTTATATATCTTAGATATATTAGTGTTATTATGCAGGAAGTTGGTTATGAATGCAAACATAATGTTATAATCCTAAAATTCTTCCAAGCCAAGCCAAATCAAGCCACATCAAGCCAAAGCCAAGAATTGACCAAGGTGCCAAGAGGAGATGAAGGTTGAAACACTCCATTTATGAATAATTTTTGAGAATAAATCTGATCAAGCCAATGAAGAATCCTTTTGGATAAATCAAGGAATTTTGTAAGGAATTTTTATTTTTTGTTTAAATTGGCATATACTTCCATTTTTAGTTGTGTTTTCAATTGGTTTGTTCACCATGCTCCACCCATGATCTAGGTATACAGATGTTAAATTTTTAGTGAGTTTATTTCATGGTTTTTTTAACTAACTCTATGCTAACCTCATTTATTGACTCAAATTCCTATGATCTCAAATGGCACACCTGATGGGACATGATTGTGCACTAGACATCTTTGAATAAAAATGGATATTAAAATATCTGTTATTTTTAATACATTTAATTCTTTTGAAAAAAAAATTTATAGATTTTTTTTAATTTTGTCATCCTAATTATTTAAGAATTTCATTAAAATATTATTTTTATTTTAGATGTTATGACTTTTTTAGTGACCGGCCCTTTTTGTTTTCTAATTTTATGGTAAAAATGGCTAGTACAAAGCTAATTATTTTTTTATTTACTATTTTGACCTAATTTTTTTTAGAGAGGTGTACCATAGACATATAAACAAAATAAAAAAAATTCATGACAAATGGATTTATATTTTAAAAGTTATGATAAAAATACTAACTACAGTTGTTTATGTTTTATGTGTTCGGTTTTATTTATTTTAACCTTCTAACTTGTTGTTTCCATATTTCATTAGATTATTTATTTTTGGATAATTATTAATATTTTTATTGATATTTTTTTTTACCATTTCCTAACTTAATGTGTTTATATTTTTTTGTTTTGTCTTCAAGTCGACAAGTCATTATCGACGATCTTTATTAACCAACGGTGATTCTACTTAAATCTAAAACCTAAGAGCTGAAAAAAAATCTCATTTAATAAAACTTGAAAGTAATTCTAAGAATGGGATTACTCTATTGTTTTTAAAAGGGAAAAATTAACATTTTAACATTAAATTTGTTTATTTTACTAAGAAACACTTTAATTTGGGTTTAAAATGAAATAGTCATATCTTTCACACTTTTTTTTGGGCTTAAAACAAACTAGTCAAATCTCACACATTTGGACCTTTGGGATTAAAAAGAAACATAATTGTTTCATATAAATTTATGTTTATGAAAATAATTTTAAGTTGGATATTAAAATAATCTAAAAATTTTAATTGGTGTCTAAACAACCAACCTAATCAAATCTTAACATGTTGTCAAACTTGTTTACATCATCTATTTGGGGTCTTAAAAGAACTTAGTTTGTTTCTATGTCATCAATGTTTATCAATATTTTAAAAGTTAAATCAAATATAGAGGGGCCAAAATTCACAACACATTTATTTATGTGTCTTAAAATGAACATTAACATCATATAGTTTTGCTTCTTTTTGCAAGCAATCGTTTATCATGCCTTGTTTGTTGATTGTTTATTTTTGCGAGAAGAGAGGTGCATGTATGCTATCCACTTGTCCCATTTAAGGAAATGGGGTGATCAAAATCACCTTATCATTGCATTTTAGTGAATATTCTAAGGCATATTAATAATGGTGTTTAAATCCCTCTCTAAAAACTTGTATAGTATTGGGTGATCTTGAGGTGACCATAAAGTCTTTCTAGTTTGGTCATTTATTTCCATGCATCTTGGCTTGTGAGGGGCCTATCATTATCTCCCACAATTTATTTATGGAATATTTGACCCAATATTTCATCACATATCTTCATCTATAATTCCTCTCTATGGGGGTTATATAAATTGGGATCACCCTTCTAGGATCGAATGTTAGAGTGGTTAAACCACCTCCTAGCACTGTGGCTAAGCCTAGGAAGTTTGAGCATGTTGGACATCACACTACACTGAGCAAGCAATGCATGTAGTGGTTGTAAAAATTTAAAGACCTTTTACAGTAATCCATATGACATGGATCTAAATTATGTCTTATTTTTCTTATTTGCTGATGTGAAACTTTGTAAACATTTGATCCATCTAGAAATGTTTCAAAACCAATTAATTTTAGTCAACCCCACATATCCACACCCTTGATAGGATTTAGGATGTTATGATTAGTTGAATTTGGTCACTTATATTTTTATTACTTGGTGTTTTGAGACTAAAAGTTGTTTCTTTGTTTAAAACCCATGTCATATCAAGTTTTTTTATATGTCACTCCCTTTTCATGAGAAGACATTATGCTATCCATTCTACACCACACTTATGCCTTGAGAAACATGTTTGTGGGTGTGTTACTTATTTGATATGGGTACTATTATGTTTCCCACAACATTATCAAGTGTGAGCCTTTGATTCTTTTAAACATAACATTGATCACATTATTAGATCATGCTTACACCGTTAGGCTACTCATTTTATTTCAAGACTTATTAACTATTGTGACAAAAACCATTGTCCAAACCATGTCACATTAGCCATTTAGAACTTATTCATACACCATCATGTTATCCAGTCTTGTCTAGATTGTTTATTCTAATCATATTTTTCAACTATTGAGTTCTCAATCAGCCTTTCCAAATTTATGAAATCAAACATTGATTGATTTCTATTTAGGCCTCACTTCACAGGCTTTGATACATAGATCTTTCTATTTTAGGTTGCATAACTTAGGTTAATTGATTTCCAAATATTGATCAATATCACTTGTTTTTTTATTTTTCCTATCTTCATCATTGTTTGTGCCTTTATTTCTAAAAACATGGTATTTTATCCAAGTGCCTTTTGCCTTGTGCCTTATACCAACTTATCATGTTTATATTTGATTCTATGTGTCAGGTCTATGTCAAAGTTATTCCAAACTTGTTAGATTAAATAAAATCAAATCATCCTTTATTTCAAGTCTAGCTTTCAATACCACATTTGGCCAAAATTCCTATCAAATTATGTTTATTTGATCCTAGCTTTTAACTCCACATTTGGACAAAAGACCTAGCAACTCAAATTTTCCCTTTTCCTAGTTTAAACCTTGTTTGGAAAACTTTGGCCTTGAATTTGATATGTTTGTTTTTATTCATTACTTAACATTTTATGTGTATGATGTTTGATGTTTGACTATTTTATACCAATTTTTAGCACAAACCATTTTGGAGATATAAATCCATTCTGAGACCATGTTGGAGATACAGCCCCACTTTCAACAATGTTAGACTAAGTTTGAACCTTTTGTCCTTTTAACATTTCTTTTTAGAGTTTCTAAAACTCTAATCATTTTTGTTTTTAGAGTTTTCATCATTTATGTATACATGACTAGCTACACTTATGGTGGAGTAATGTAAAATCCAAGTTATGATAGAATGGCCACACAAATTGACTATAACCAAGTGCTTGCTTATGATCTAATTTGAGACCTTAATTGGTATGAAGATGATTGTGATGAAGAATTTGTTGAAGTCACAACTATATACAATGTTGTTTTGGAGATGGATCTATACCCTCTTTACAATGATTTATACATGGAACACAGTCAAGAACCAACTTATGATCCAACTCAAGATTAGGATGATATGGTTTATTTGGAGGACATAGATTCTTTGGATTATATGAGAAACCATGATCTATAATGTCCTTTCATTGTATAATCATCAAATATTGTTAACCCTCCTTCAAACTATATGATCTACTAAGCTCCATAACATCTAAGGAATACCATTTACATACTAGGATCTAGTCTTTTGGCTTGTGGGAGTGACCAGGCTCCACAACACCCATTCATTATCCTAGGACCTGATCATTTGTATTCTATGAGTAATAAATCTCCCCAATGCCCTTTCATCATTTTAGGACTTAGTTCTTTGGGTTGTGTGAATAATCAAGCTTCACGTCACCCTATTGTTATCATTTTAAGACTTCATCCTTTGGTTCATATGATCAATCAAGCTCTACAATGCCATATCATTATGCAATAATAACCTCATCTAGTCATTTAGCTAATCCAATCACAACCCTAACTAATCATTTAACTACAAACCCATTTGAGCCAATCATTCCTTTAATTGAGCTAATCATTCAAACATCAAGATATGTTCAAAAATCATATTTTCTAACTTATTGGAAACCAAGGCCAAGAGAACCAACTGATTCAAGATAATTTTTTTGAACCAACCATTTGTGATAAGTCAACCTATGATGAATCATCTTTCAATCCTATACATATTATCAAGGAGTTTCACTCTGATGAGCTAGTCTTTTCTGAATTGCTTCTTAATGATTATAACCACCTTTAGGAAAATCATTACCTTAATTATATGCCTATTTTCAAGATCATCCCATTGAAAATATATTCTCTGAGGAGTTATCTCTTGACTTTTCCCACTATTGTGGAGTCTCACTTTGACAAACTAGTTTCTATAGATCTTAATATGCCATCACAAACCATTATTTATCCAATACCAAACATTCAATGAGACATCATTGTAATATAGTATACATCAATTTAAGAATCAGATTTAGAGTTAAGTTCTATTCTTGAAATATCATTTGATTTAGCATCAAAATTAGAATCAATATTAGTCTCAACATTGGATCTAGAGTTCCTTGAGTTAGAATTAGATTTATAAGAATAATACATTCATAGTTGTTACAATATTAGTTATGCATGTCTATCAAATTAGTAAAAATACATTTGTGACCCTTCTATGGTTTTTTAGGATGATTACTTCACCATTACCATAATTTATCCTAGTATATTTTATGATTATTGTACATCCAAACCCCATTCCATTACCACCAACCATTATAGCCATGTTATTGACATTCCATCTCCCATAAGTGTTGATTGGGACTGATAAAACCATACCTTATTGAACTGCATCCATGCTGATATAGTAGTTTAAGAACAAGGAGGCCAAGACCACAATCATATAGTTAAACAACACTCTCTTAGTGAAACCTTTTTAGAAGTGCTAAGGGAAATCAAAGTCAGAACTTAGCATCTTCTAGTGAAACATTTTCAAAAGAGCTAGGGTATAATCAATGTCAACAATCAATGTTACTTAATGAAACTTTCTTAGAGGCAATGTGGGACTATCAAAACACTTGATTAGTAGAAACCTCTTCGAGGCACCAATAGGTGAGCATAAAATTTCTTCACTATTTAATGAAGATGATATCAAAGATCTGATCAAAATAGCTTCTAATCTATAGTCTAATCAGATGGTAACTACTCTCAGACCCAAATCATACAAGAATCTATAGGTCTTATTAAGAGAATATTTAGAAGCTTTTAGCCCACCACATACAAAGATATGTCAAATCTATAATCAACAACATTTTGTGTGCCTAAAAATATAGATATTTATTTGTTGCCAAATAATTATTAATTCCATTATCTTCTATCATTACATTTCCCAATCAAACCTACCATCCAAAATTTATCCATCTATGGTCAAACTTTCCTTTTCAAAGGCTTTAAAGATATCTTGTCTTAAAGTTTGAAGGAAATAACATCAATTACTGATGATCATAATAACATTATTTGCGTCCAAATATACATCGATTTCTCGATAGAAAAACTATTTGGATGAGGTGTGGGCTATAAAAGTACATGATTGACTATTCTAGTTATATCATTTATTGATTAGGATGTGCATCTCCACTTCAGTAGGAATAAAATAATCATTTGTCATACCTAGACTAGAACCAAACATGTACCATATCATATCAAGTTATCAATCCTTTTGCATTTGTCACATATCTTAAAAATTTTCCTTATCACTTGGGTGAAACCCTCTTACCATTTAATCAAATCTATCAAACCAATCATTATCCAAATCAATCATTATTATATCATATCCCATTCTAGCATATCAATCCTATCTAGACCAAAGCTTATTTTAATTCATCCATTCAATCTTATGTTGATCTTGGTTATTTTGGTTGTTCCCACACTTTTTTTGAGGACATTCCAATAAAGTTTAAAAAATCAATCAAATTCATGTTTATAATTATAGTCTATAAAAGTAGTTTGACAATAGATCTAGCAAGATATATTTCATTTTCTATCCTATATCAAGTTTGTTTATGTTATCTTGATTATGTCACCTGTTTGGGCAAACAAGTATTCACCAGTCTTGCTACTAATTATAACCACCTATGGGTAAATTAGTATCATTTATCTAATCCATTGTATCTTAGTTATAACCACCTATGGGCAAAACAAGGGAAAAATTTGTTTATCATGCATTGATACATCACTTTTTCATTGTTATTTTCATTTGACTGGCCATTTACCGGATATGAGAACTTGTTGGGACCTAGTTGATTTTTTCCCACCTTCTATGTGGACAAAATTGTTGTGATTGGAGGTCTTTTTTGGACTATGTAGGGTGTGTTCAATTCATGTTGTAATCACCTCAGTCCCCCTTTTCCATATTCTCTCATTGTTTGTTAGAAACCTAAGCCAATGCTCTTGCCATTTTGTGAGTAGGTATCTTGTCATTCCCTAATGAGTTAAGATACCTCAAAATTATAAAAACATCTATAAATTTTCAAAATACAAAAAAAATTATCCTATCTAAGCCTAGTTCATCATTATATATTGGGTTATGTTAGTTAGTTCCACTTTGGCACTGAAGCTTTCCCCCAACAAGCTAGCATGTTCGCCCTATCACATGAGAGGTAAGTCTCACACACTTACCTGAAGCACATAATAAAAGACCAGTTCCCAAATAATTTGAAGCACAATGTGTGTTTGTTCATATTTCATAATCACAATTTTTTAAAGGTCATTCAACACCATAGATATAATACTATTACCCTTATTGTCCCTGATATAACTACCAATATAACTAAGATTACTAGTACTAACTACTGATAAAAGAACTAAATACCATGACTTGGAAGTAAAATACATTCATCAATCAACACTTAGAATATTTCATCATCTGAGACACAATATGACAAACAGTAAATTCTCATTAGTTTCTTTATATATTACAAGATAGATTTTTTATCTCTATTCCCCAAAGGACCATCTTGCAAATGATTACAATAGGGGTTTTTATGCTTGCTTTTCCCAGACCAAGTGTCATAATTCTATCTACCATGAATAAGTGGCACACAGACTCTCAACAAACTAAGTGTTATATCTCTTAAAATTAGTTATTCCTATAGACTCAGGTCTTCACACCCATATATCCTCATTCTATTCTATATTCTAGTAGCCAAGTGCTTTTTTCCTCATGGGCTAGTACAAAACCTCTGATCGATATGGTTGAAGTGTCATGCTCAAGTTACTCTTTTAACTACTCCTATGTCCCTTAAAATTCAATTCCCACATGTTCCCTTAGTCTTTTGCTTTAATTTTGAGTCCTTTTTTCTTAGGTCCCTCATGACACATTCTCCCTTGACTAGGTCTCCTCATACTAGTTCTCCTACACCATTATCCTTCCATGCCCATCACCTTCCATGCCTGTCAACTATGCACCATGGTCCTCTATGCCATGGTTCTCTATGTCATGTTGATACTTGCATCAACATATATAATAGTACCTCTATACTATGTAAAAAAAATGGAATAAGACTTATTCAAATTTTAGGAGTCAACATCACTCCACACTAAGCCCTTAGTCCATCCTAGACTAAACTATGCTAGCATCTTCAAAACATTTGGACCCTTTTGCTCATGTTCCTTCTTCAGCCCATCCCAATGAGATAATACATCAAAGACTTGGTATTTATTCTTTCAATGGCCTCTTTTTCTTCTTTTATCTCCTCTAGTTGAGTTAGAGTCTTGATCTTCTTCACTTGTTCATCTAGGGCTTTACTAGCTTCCTTCTAGATGTCTTCTCATTTGGAAACTTCCTTATCAACCTATCCTTAGAGTATAACAAAACTTGTGTTTATTTGTTGATGATGGTTATTAATGGCATCTTCCATAATTTTTCAAGTATGCTAGGCGTGAAAAAATTCCATCAAAAATGGGGATAACTTCCCCAACTCTCTCTAAGTTAATATTTCAAATGTCTACCACCATGGTGAATTTTTCTTGTATTTCCTAGGCCTCATCCCTTAGAGTGGTGTGATCGTTATTTTTCTTGAGTAAAATCTCAACCAATGTTTCCAATTTTTTGATGGCATCCCCATCCAATGGCATGCCATCTGTAAGTGTCAGTTCCTCTTTCAAAATTGTTTTACAAAGGTTCAAAAACTATACCTTAGCCTTGGTGGCCTCTTGGATTTGTTTCTTCAATGAGTTCACTTCTTCGTCTAGCATTTTATTTTTTAAAACTATTTTATTTTACATTTATATGACTTTTCCATGTTTCCTCTCCATTGTGCATGCATATGAGTCTACAAAATTTTATGGTGTATCATTTATATGTCTAGTTTAAAAAATGTAGTGCTTGTCATTAGTTGAGAGAGTTGTTATGGATCAATATTTATAAGGTCTAGTAGACATGGAGCATCCGGGCTACAAAAAATGCAATCTAAAAGAATATCAAATTGGGCATCTTTATTGTAAATTTCCAAAAGGAAGGAAAATTGCTTCCTTGTTCATAGGGTTATATCCTTAGGGTGTAGTGCTTCAAAATATAGAGTTTCTTATTCTCTAAATTGAACTAGTAATGTTCATATGTAGTGGACAACCCTCTCTATTCCTATTCCCATTTAGATATCCCCTTCTCCCTTTCTAGGTCTCTTTTGAGCTCATCTAATTGATGTCTTCCTGATGCCATATCACTTGCTCCATCAATATCAATTTGGTCTTTGTATGGGGCCTCTTATTCTCAAGATGGAGTATGTTTAGAGTCCAGTACCAAAATTTTAATTGCTACTTGAGAAGGGTCACATTGAGGCACTCATCTTTGAGGTTAGTGTGGGGTTGACCCTATGTTAGTCCATGGAGAAGTTGGAGGTGAAGGTGGTCATGGAGGGGGAGAAGGAGGTGGGGTTAGATAATGAGATTAAGGGTTTAGGGTAGGTGAATGGGAAGGAGTGGAATGAGTAGGGGAAGGTGAAATGGGAGGTGAATAAGTGTGAGATGGAGAAGGTGAATGGTGAGGTAGAGAAGCTAAAGGGCAAGGTGAAGATAGATGTGGTGAGGATAGATGAGAATTAGTGGTTCTAGAGGGTTACACATTTTCCACCCTCTATCAATTCTATTGGGCTTATTTCCCACTTATATTAGCACTTGGCTTTAGCCACTTCTTTTATTTTTGTGGTGCCTGGGGGAGCCTCATCTTAAGGTCTCCATCTTGAGGGTACTGGCAGGGGTATAACATATAAAAAAAAGAGTGGACTTTATCCTTGAATTGGATATCCTTAACCTTGATATCATTTAAGTCCATTTCTCCCCTCTCTATAATGGCCTTCTTGCTAGGATACACAAACATTTTTTGGAGGGTGAAGTGCTCTACATCAATTAGTTTTGCCTACAAACTAATTGGCTATGCATCATAAATTTGTTTGATGGAATTAATGAAGTAGCATGTAGAGAAGGCATATGGTAGTTTAAGCCATGCTAAAATATCTCCTAAAGGATTCATACAAATACATGACAATGAGTAGTACTTCTTTACAATGAATTATGCTTGATCTATAGTTAGGGGGAAAATCCTTTAAATGTGTCATTCATTCCCAAAGTTTCATTCATTCTATCAAACCATTACCTTATCTTCATATTTTAAGAAGAGGTAATATGTTGGAGGCAAGTGAAGGCTTGTAAACACTCAATGGGGGACCTATGAGTGCGGGATACACCTACTTTAATAAACCTGAGCTATAGTAAGGCACCTTGATCTCATCAAAAACCAATGATACCAAGATTTCTCCCCAAGGAAATATATACTTAGGCATTATGTGCACCTTTTTTGTGTCCTCTATTATCTTTTGGGAAAAATATAGTTCCCAATTATACTATTTGCCTTGAATGACCTGGTGAGCAATGTGTAGGTGGGATATGTCCACCTCCTTTCATTATTTGGTCCCTCTAAACTTGGTATAAATGATCCATGTCATAACTCTGAGGGTAGGATCCTACAGGTTCCTTATGTGTATTATGTTCCCTTTATTTTGGTATATAAGGGTCATGGTAGTCCCTTGAATCTCCTCCATGTCTGTCAAGTCATCAAACACATTCACCCCTAAGCACTGAAGTCTCTTGACTTTATTTATCATTTCTATGGTGATATTCATGTTGCAACCCAAGAAGTGGATGTAGTACTCATGGACATGTAAGAGAAGGAACTAAATTACCTCAATAGGGTTTCCAAAGTAGGGCAGCTCAAATAGTTGGAAGAGGCTTGCCTTATCTAGTTGGTTCTTGGTGGACACGTCATAAACCACTTGGTTTTATGTGTTAGTGGTCTAAACTTTGTAGTTATTATATAGTTATAATTCATTCCCTATATGGAAATGTTTATAGTAAAATATTATTGTATGTGACACCTTGGAGACCTAGTTCTCTATGTGTAAGACTGACTATGGGTATTGTATCTCCTCTATTAGTAAAGATGGAGGGGGAGATGATAGGGTGTTCTATGATGAAGAGGTCTGTGCCTAATTTATTTTTCCACCATCTTTGCTTCTTTTTCACTATTTTTCACTTCTCCTTTCATGATTTATCTCAAATCTCCCATGCATTACACATGTTCTAGTCTCTCTTCTCAATTTCTTGAAGCCTCTTCTCTTATATGGAACCACTCTCCTCTACTCACCTCTTCTTCCTTTAATATGATTGGAGGATTTTATAGTCTTTTATAATTTTTTATTAAACCACATTAACCTTTATGGAACTCAAATTTTAAACCATGATCATCCCACATTTCCAAATGAATATGTGGTGGTGGTCCAACATTCTTTGACTCTCAAGCATCATGCTTCAACAATGGCAGATATGTAACCTATAACTTCAAATATGTCCACTCCTATACCCCAATATAGACTAGAAACCTCTCTTATTGCCTTGGAAAAAACAATAATGACTTTTCCAACTTTAAACTCACTCTTCTCTACTCAATTTTGAAGTAATTTAATTGTATAGTGGTTGTTGGTTCACTAGTTCATCATTCACACTTAAAACTTGAAGATTATAACAAGGTAAAGTGTAAAATGACTTTACTAAGTTTATTTATAGGTGATTCAAGGGGGTTTAACTCTATTAATTCCCTCTTTCCCCTTGTCACCTCTAGCCATAAATTAATATCTTTTAATGATCTTCATACTTCAAATCTTATGTTGAGCATTTAGTGCCTTGACCAATTTATCCCATCATTCCACTCAAATGCTTCTCATCATAACTAACCTTGTCACATTAATGGTCCATCCCTTCCCATAAATTTATTGGAATTTTATGACAAATATGTCCCACCTTTGTGAATTAGTGGAAGATAAATTTCATGCAAATGGTGAGAACCTTTTAAAATACTTTCAAAGTGCATTGAATGACTCATGCACCCTTAATCACTTGCATGCCATAGATGAATCTTATGTGTTATTGTACTTGTTCACCCACATGTCTTATGTATTGTATTCATATTCATGGTTTTACCCCACACTAAAAGGTTTCTTGGTCCTCCACAAAAAAATATAAGTAAAAGAACTCAAAATTACACTAAAGAGTCATGTGCCTTAGGGGCAACACTTTTTATTGAAAGCAGTGAATTCTATCCTAATGGCCTTGAGTCTTATTTAATATAAAAGTTTAGTTAAATATAATCACAATATGACTAAAGTTGACTCCCATTATATCATCCTGGGAAGAACTAACCATCCATTCATTTTAATCGATAAACTCTAGTAGCTCAAATTCTATGTATTATGAATGGACTATCTCAATGGATTCAAAGCTTCCCAGGGTGGTGCATGGACTTAGAGTCATATAACTAAACTTTCATGCTTATATAAATGACTTTGTTCTTTATATGTTGATTATGCCATGGTTTTTATTTATGTTTCTCAACATCCTAACTTTAGTGTGCAAGAAACTACGTCTCATCTATTTTCATCAAATCATCTAGCTAATATTTTAAAGAGGCTTTATCATCTAGGTTTCCCACATGCACTATCCAAAGATATGAAACCAATAACCCCACTAGCATGACTTATTCCTTTTCATATACTAGGTTAAATGGTGTACTTTTGTTGAGGTGCTTGTATGTAGTTAAGTATGCCTAGAATATGGAAAATACTCTATCATCCCAATTAGTCTAGCCATATCATCCCAATTAGTCTATGCAACATTGTAAATTTTTATAAAAGTGGTACAAAGGATATTATTAAAGGTTTAAACTATTCTATTGGCCTATGGGTGGTATGGTTTTGTCTTGTGGTGTGCAATCATGAATTTGGCCAACAAAATGTGAATCATCTCATTCAAAAAGTGGGTTCCATGATCATTGGTGAAGTTTAAGTGGTATCCAACCATGTTATAATGTTCTCATAGATGAATCACATGGTATTTATAATAGTACATTCACTTTTTGGCACTTCTTCAATCCAATTCATGAGGTAGTTGGTTGCTATAATGTTGTATCAAGAGCCCATTTTCTATCCTACTAAAGTGATAGGCCCCATAATGTCAATAAGCCATTTTTCAAATGGTTCTTAAGAAGGTATAGGGTGAAAAATCATATAATATCTTCTATTTAGTTTTCCTACATGATGGTAGACATCACATTGCCTAACATAAGCCTTTGCATCTTTGAATAAAGTTGGCGACTAGAGTCCAATGAGTAACACCTTGCACATGGTAGCCTCTCCAGCATAATATCCTCTTGTTAAATACCTTAATTTACTTCATGTAATACATAAATGTGTTCATGTTGCATTACATAGTGACGAAGCACCTCATTATGATCCATTTTATAAAGATCTCTTGTTATGAGCTGATAAGGTGTGGTGTAGATTGTAAGTTGATTTTTTCCTATGAAGTAAGCGAGTCAAGCATGCAACTAGTGTTGAGAAATGCTACAATATCCTCTAGCTCTTTAGGTACCTAAGTAACTTAAAATATTTTTACATCATCAAGATCATCTTCTATGGCATGTGGGGTTTTTTTGTTTTCAATTCAGGATAAATAATCATGTCCACAGTTGGTCTTCTCAAAATTTACTACTATAAAAAATTAGAATTATTGGAAGAGAAAAATCCAATGGAAAATACTTCTATGTAGTACTAGCTTGTTTAAAATATAATTCAAGGCCTCATGTTCTATATAGAATATAAATGGAGTAGCTAAAAGGCACTACCTAAACTTTTATAAAGTGTAAACCATAGATAGAGCTTCGTCCTTAATTATGGTATAATATTTTTAGCTATTATCAACTTATTACTAGCAAAGTAAATTGGGTGATAAAAGTGTCCCTCTCTTGGTTGTGTAAGTATTACACTGAATACCATAATAGATGCATCAATATGTACATGAAAAGGCTTTGTCTAATCAAGGAATTACAAGATAAGAGTGGTAACTAGCCTTTCTTTGAGTGTTTTAAAAGTTACTTTTCAAGAATTTGTCCATATAAACTATTAATTATGCTTTGGAAGATCTTCAAGGGGTGATGTAATCTAGGCATAACCTTGAATGAACTTTCTATAATATCCCATGTATCATAGGAATGCATGCACCTCATGTAGAGTCTTGGGAACTAGTAGACATAGAATAATAGAGACCTTGGCTGGGTCTACCAAGAGTCCTTTATTAGAAATGATATGCCCAAAAAGTATGGAAAAATGCATCATAAATAATAAATTATTAAAACTTAAGAAAACTTTCAACACTTAATAACACTCAAGAATGAGTCTTAGATTAGCATAATGGTCCTTGACTAGCTTGTATACCATCTAGTCAACCAAGTAGACTTGGAGGAATTTATGGATGAAATATTTTAAGGTATCAATTTATATCCATGAAAACACTATTGAGGAATTTTTCAACCCAAAATGCATGATTGTATAGGCAAAATATCCCAATTCAATAGTGAATGTAGTCTTATATTGGTCTTCCTCAGTGATTTGGACTTGGTGGTACCCTACCTATCAGTAAAAGAGTATACCTCAAAACTAGTAACACCCTCTAGGATTTCCTCCATGAAGGGAATTTTGAAAGGATATATCACACAAGATGTATTTAGGGCACAATAATCTAGACATATATGGATATGCCCATATTTTTTGATACTGATTACCATGGGACTAACCCATATAGATTCACCATTGGGATTAATCACTCTGGTACAAAGCATGCTATCAATCTCCTCTTTCACTCATGTCCAGAGGTTGGGGTTAATTCTATATGGTAACTTATTAATAGGGTGATAACTATTGATTATATTTATGTGAATCTTCCTTGGATAAAGTTAACTCCTTTCATTTTTATATAATTCCTCAAAAATACATCATGATATTCTTTTAATAACTCAAAAATCTATGATATTTCCATCTTAGTCCAATTATAGACATCTTTGGGTCTTGCTCTATGCCAATGTTAAGTTGAATAGTTTGGATGGGCCCATGGTAAGGGTTGTCCATTTGATAACTTATGTCCTTAATATTTTGTGAACCAGTACTTGTATGGACATCTAGGTGGTTATTCAAGGGGTCAAGTGAAGTAGATCATTCACCTTTTTCCACTTGGAATATGATTTTTTGATTTCCTAGGTAGATCTCTTCATGGTGTTCTTCATTAGGAACTATTAAAGGTGTAGGAATTGAGGGTTTTAGAGGCTCATCAAAAAATTATAAAGGTTATACGAGTTCTTGATAAATATGGTGCAAGTAGTCTTCAATGGGACTTAGGTCTCCAATGATTGATTCTCATATGGCTTGAAGGGTGAGCTGCATGTCCATATTTGTTAAATAGTAAGAAATATTTAATTTCATGTTATCTTTTAGTAATTATTATAGCCTAATACCCATGTCCCTCTCTTCATATATCTACCAATCCCATGCCCAAGTGTGTAAAGTCCCATAAAATTCATGTACCTAGAGGTACTCCAATAAAAATGTTTCTTGAGCTCACCATATTATCTCATAAGCCTCAAAGTGAGGTTTGGGTGCTTGTATGCCATTGTAACTTAGTGTTCCTATGACCTTATTGTCATGATGAAATATATGATGTAGAGTAGCTCATACTTGATCCTATTATAAAAGGTGCTCTCTATGAGTACACCACCATCTAGTAGTGGCACCATAAAAAATGTGATCCAATAACCTCATTCAATCATTCTCAATATTGTATAACTCTTTAAGGCACTGGAAAAAGTCACGCAATTCCATTTGTCCTTCGAACCATGGGGATTCATCAAGTATTTCAAGAAGTGGTCCCACCAGTGGTCCTTTTATTGCTAAACTCATGAGGTACACAAAATTGTGATGTTTATGAAGTTGGAAAAAAATTATTTCTCCTTTGTTTATAGTGATACACAACCTTCTAGTGAGATCGTAGTCACCATGGGCCCAAAAATTAAAAGCATTACTTTTAGTATCTGAGATGGACTAGTTGTCCATCCATTAGAGAACACTATCTAACATTGGATCATGTTATTCATCATTTTGAGCAGTAACATTATATAAGTTTTTGATGTCTTCATTAGCACTTACAGGTTCAGTATAGGGAGGTCCTTATATTTGGTCTAAAGTTATTACTGCATGTTGATTAGTATTCTCAAAGCTGATGTATCAGTTTTTAAAGCTCAAATTTGCATGGTTATCATAGCACTAAGGCCTTCCTAGTAGGTTTGGATAATAATCAACTTTTTATAACTCTAAGACCTCAAAATATGCTTTGAAGGAAACCCAAATTATGTCAATGGTGGCATTATTGAGGACTCCAATAAGATGCACTTGAGTCTACTTTACCATGAACTAGACATCAGGAGAGGGTTGTAGGGCTAGATAAGACGTTTTTCACCAAGCATTTTTAGTGAGAACATTAACTTATGCACCAGTATCGAATAGAATATCCTAGATTACCCATATATTAGCATTATAATTAACCAATATCTCTCCATTGTCTATGGGAGTAGAGGAGCTAAGATTTTCCTAACATTGTGCATGATTTAAATAGTGATCTTTAGTTTGCTGACTTAGGTGAGTATGGACTTTATTTGGTAAGTGGAACTAAATTTTAAGCCAAGTGATGAGTTGGGGAATAATTTCCTCATCTAGTATACATTTTCATAGTTATTTTAAATTGTCTTACACCATTTTTTGAGGATTATATTCCCTTTGCCCTGTGGCATGTTGTGTCATGTCTTTGTCCTTAAGGTATTGAATCTCACCTTGGAGTTATTACACCAAAATATAACACCTTAAGGTTTTCAAGTCCTAGAAATGGAAAAAAAATGTTGGGTTCTTTTATTTAGTTCCACTTTAGTGCTGAAGATTCCCCCAAAAAGATATCATGTTGTCCTTATCATGTGAGAGGTAAGTCATATGCACCCACTGAAAGCATGTAGTGAAAGACCAATTCTCAAAGGCTTTGAAGCACAATGTGCGTTTGTTCATTTTTTGTAATCATAAGTTTTAAGAGGTCATTAAACACCATAGATATATTAATATTGCCCTTATTATCCCTGATATAACTACAAATATAACTAAGATTACCATTACTAACTAGTGATAAAAGAACTAGATACCCATGACTTGGAAGTAAAATACATTCATCATTCAACACTTAGAATATTTCATCATCTGAGACACAATATGGAAAACACTAAATTCTCATTAGTTTCTTACTAAATTATAAGACACAATTTCTATCTCTATTCTCTAAAGGACCATCATGTAAATGATTACAATAGGGGTTTTTATTCTTGTTTTTCCTTAACCAAGTGTCATAATTCGGAATGCCATGAAGAGATAGCACACAAACTCTTAATAAATTGAGATTTGTGGCTCTTACAATTATTTTTTTCAAGAGACTCAGGTCTTTTCACCTTGGATCCTCATTCTATGTTATATTATGGTGGCCAAGTGTTCCATTCCTCATGGGATAGTACAAAACCTATGATTAGTGGGGTTTGAAGTGTCTTACATAAGTTTCTCTTCTAACTAATCCCATGTCCCTTAAACTTCACTTCCCACATTCTCCCCTGGTCTTTCACTTTGGTTTTGAGTCCTCTATTCTTAGGTCCCTCATGACACATTGTCCCTTAATTGGGTCATTTTGCACTAGGTCTCCTACACCATTGTCCTTCTATGCCCATCACCTTCTATACCTGATAGCTATGTTCCATGGTCCTCTATGTTATGTTGGTACTTGTGTCAAAATGAACAATGTTCCCTCCATACCACATGCCAAAAATGGAACAATACTTATTCAAATTTTAGGGGTTAACATCCTAAATATTCCCTACTAGGGTAAATTCATTGTTATGATGATTTATTTTTATTTTACTTTTAAGACATTTATTTATTTACAGTTGTTTGTTTATTTGGGTGCTTTTTATTTGTGTCTTTGTTTGTTTGTCTACTTCCCTTTTTATTTTCTTTCGGTATTGTTGCCTCAACTTAGTCTATATGCATTCATTAGATAATTCCTTGAGCACATTATTCTTGAGTCCATCCATATTCATACGTCAACATAGTCATCATGGTTTGTATCATTAGTACATTTTTAAAATTGTTTATTGGTTTAGGAGTTAGTCCTTATGCATATTTTAGCCAAGTCTTCATGGTGTTCTATCATGAAGCCCAAAATCATGTGTTATAACAAAAATTATCTACAAGAGGTTCTAAAATCAATGGAGCATCAGAAGTTTCCCCTTAGCACCTTATAAATTCCTTCCACACCCATCTCGATCAAATCAAACATTTACCATTCTTGTTGTATCAATGCTAATTAGGATGAGCATCTCTGTATTGGTAGGTACTACCAAATCATTCCCAATGATCAACTTTTATTCTTCTATTTATCTCTTTCATCATTTTGTGCATTCTCATATGCCTAGTTATTTATGGCTTCTTCAGTCATTATACCACCACATCTATGTTTATGCCTGCTCATCTTTAATCTATATTCTAGGTTATATCCTTGTGGTATGCTTTTTAATCTACCCTACTGGGGCACAACCTTATCAAACATCATCTTTATAAAAAAGTCTAGGTCAATTTAATGATTATAATGGCCTATGGGTTAATCATTATTTTGAATTTTATTCTTGATTATAACTACCTTTGGGTAAATCAGTACATTTTAAATCAATACATGCAAGCATTTTCTCATTTGGATTAATCTCAATCATGGGTTAACTCCACCTTTCTTCTTAATTATTTTTGAGGGACCATCCATCCACATATGTGATGGCCATTCCTCCAGGGGCATCATCTTAGGCCTCCCAAACACCATTTGGAGCTTTTTCTTCAAATCATCATATTCATTTTGGCATATAGGCCATTTATCATTATTTGAGAAGACATTTTTGTGCTTACAACTTACAATGCCTTCCAAATTAAGGGAAAACTATATACACCTAAAATTGGCCACCAATGTCTTTATATCTTACTTTAGACTAATTTTTACCAGCCATTGACCATTTAGCCTAAGAATTTCCATAAGTCTCAAATTTGGCTTTATAACCATGCTATTGAATCAACTTGGCCCATAAATCAATTAATTTAGGTAAATGCACATTGAATTAAATCAAATCTTGCAATGAATGACCAAATGCATAAATGGAATTAATTAAAGTGAAAATCTTGATCAAACCCTAATTAAATTCATCCTTGTGTAAATCATCTAATAAATCAATTATCAAAAAGGAAAATTTAAATATCAAGAGCATCTTAGAACATCTTAGAAGCTAATCATTACCTTTGTGAGCTTTATTAAATGGAAAATATATAAAATAATATCCTAGGAATATGCCAATCTCAACCAAGGTAAATAAACTCAACCAAGGTTCCAATTTAACCCATTCCAAGTGATTTTGAAGCCTATAAAAGCAAGCTTAGAGGTCTTCATTTAGAGAGCTTGGATATAATAGTGTTATTATTTAGGAATTTGGTCATGAATGTATAAAGAATGTTATAATGCCTAAATTCTTCCAAGCCAATCCAAATCAATCCACATAAATTCAAATCCAAGCATTGAACAAGGTGCCAAGAGGAGATGAAGGTAGCCACACTCCATTAATAAAGACCTTTTGAGTAAAAAATTGAGTAAGCCAATGAAGAAGCATTTTTGATCAATCAAATATTTGGGTAGGTAATTTGTATTTTGTGTTTAAATGGTCATTTCCTTCCATTTTTAGTTGTGTTTTCAATTGTTTTGGTCACCATGCTCCACCCATGATATAGGTCTAGAGATACTATATTGTTAGTGAGTTGATTTCATTGTTTTTGGAACTAACTCTATACTAACCTCCTTTCTTGAGTCAAATTCCTATCATCACAAATGGCATGCCCGATGGGACATGCTTGCGCACCCCACATCTTTGAATAAAAATGGATGTTAAAATAAATCTTATTTATATATGTTTATTATTTTTCTCTAAATTTATGATAGGTTGTTCTTCCTAGTTTCATCCTAATTCTCTCAAAATTTCATTAAATATGATTTGTAGTTTATATTTTATGACTCTTTTAGTGACTATCACTTTTTTTTCCTGAAGCTCCCTTCAAATTCCAATACTATAGCTCATTGATTATGCATTTAGGTGATTTAATTTATTTTGTTTTCCCATGATAGTTCTTAAGACTTATTTAAAACCCTCCATACTATAGGATGCCTCGATTACAAGCATATAGATGGATATCCATGATTAATTATTCACATTGAGTTTGATTTATCCATGAATTCCCTTGATGTAGACTATCCCCTCCTATCAAGCCACCATACCCTCATTATAAAGACAAAACTTTCATATCCATGCACTTGACTATGTTACTTGTTTATTATCCCTTATACAGACAGAGACAAAGTGTGAATATGCTTGGAGCTTTTGACAAAAGTGATAACAGGTGTGAATATTCTATGAAATTGTCAAATTATCTCATAATAGTGACCATGACCTCTCATAAGGTGCTTAAACCTTAAAAAATTCTTTCATAGTTAGTGCCTCTTCTTCTTAATCGTACCTTTGTCCTTGAACTATAGTTGTAGGATTTTCTTGACTCATTTATGATGTTTCTTGAATTATATTTTCATATCCATGCACTTAAATATATTACTAAGTCCTCTTAGTTCTTTGAAGTGACTTGGTAGTGTTTCAAGTTCCCATCACCTTATAAGTCTCTTTGGCATTTAAACCTTTATCATTATACGTGGTCCTTAAAACAAAAAGACTATATTGATTTTTTTAGTGTTTTTAATCCATATTCAGGGCTTAAATATGTCTCCTTTGAGATTTGAGTTGAGGTCTCTCATTACAATATTTATCTATGCATTTTGATGGTCTGCTCCTCAAGTTTTAAAGGCATACAGAACATGACTATTTTAGTCCTTAATATGGGCTTGTAGGTGCTCTCCATGATGGTTATAAGTATACCTTGTGATAATTAAACCCTATTGAATGATTTGATCATTGTCATTCAACTTCATATAACCATGTGTTTAGTTAATCCAACCAGGCACCTTCAAGATAGTTGACTGTCAATAACCTTAACTATTATACCAAGCCTTTACTTTGTCCTTAGTGGTTGTAGGTGCACTTTTTAGGGTGAACCTAACTACGTTTCAATATGTTTTTGAAGTGGTTACACTACCCTATTGATCATTTCATCTTAAATAAGTCTTGATGAACCTTCCATTGCTCATGAAACTATCATTAGGCCACTATGATTCAAACTCATCATTTAGAGATATGCTTATCTCATAAACATGATTATACTTATGCTTGTACAGATGGGTTTATGACTAAATTTTTTTTTGTATTACACTTCAAAAAATCCAATGCCACTATAATGTTCTAATCCTTCTTGACAATCTCTAACAAGTTCAAAACTTCCTTTCTTTTGAATAAATGACCTAGGGTTATATCTTAATCCATCTCATGCCACCATGATTGTAGATTGACTCAAAGCTTGTTTTAGGTTACTCTTTCTCCTCATTATCCTTTCTTGAAATTTATTTTATTCATTTACATCTTATTTCTTCATGAGATTACCAATCTCAATACTATTCATGTCTTTATTCATCAAACTAGCCTCTTTGAACCTTAAAAGGTCTATCTTCCTACCAAGTAGGCCTTCTTTCAAATGACACAAGCTTTTAGGTACCTTTTAGAAAATATTTATGACCAAATTGAGTTTTCTAACTATTCAAGTATCTTTTTTCAAATCCTATAAATAACATCGTTTCAAAATTGTGATCTTATGACTCTATACCTCTTCTTGAAAACAAAATCCTTCTTAGAGTATACTTGTCTACTCTTTGAGACCTGTAGGTTATCTTTAGGGATGTAAGTAAGACATATTGTCCTTTTATATTCTATTTATATAAACTTATGATAGCTTCCATACCTTAATAACTTATTATAATGGATTATTTGCTATGCATGGGCCTTTAAGGAGGTATCTCTCTTGATTGACTATTCATTGTACCTTCATGACCATATTTAACTATACTATTACTTGTTGTAGGTCTATATCCATGACTATAATTTGATGCTTTTCTTGAACTATATCTTCTTACCTATGCTTGTGGTGGTCTCAATCAACCCTTAGATCTCTTGATGATGAACCATGGAATGGAGATGGGTGAGAGGGTATTAGGGATGAAATATGATGAAAAGACATGAAAGGAGGGTGGGAAGAGCACAAAACATTGAGAGAAGGTAATGATAAAACAATGATATGGGGATGAGTGAGATGGAGGTTGGAAAGGACATTGTGAGAATGACAAGGCCAAGATGAGGAGTTATACACAACTATGGACACATCATCATTTGACCATATGAATTTGGATGCAATTGGAGGAGGTTAAGGAGGTGAAAATGAAACATATGTTTCAATAAAAACCTTAAAATATGCAAACTTTCCTTAAAGCATGTTAAATTGGCATTTCAAGACACTTTGAGAGCACAAATATGGGATAAGACATGAATATTTGGATAAATTCTTGAGGAAACCTATTTGCAAACATGAAAACATGAAATAAATTGATGACATGGATCAAAACAAGAAATCTTGAAAACTTTCTCTTCAAAACCATACAATCTCTCTTTGAAATCATGCTCAACTATAGATTACCCTAGATATCTTTTTTAAATTTGTTTTACCTTGAAATATTTGAATAAATATTGAAGGAGGCCATGAAATGGTGTATTATATTCCCAAGAATCTCTAAAAACTTGAATCTCATGTTGCCCTAGTAAGGAGAACTTGAGGAAAACTGGTTACCTTCATAGATTCATAGCTGTAGAAAGTAGCTTGAATTCAAAAGAATGATTGATGAAGGAGATAATAATTCCATAACCAATTACTCTGTAATGAATAAATTTGAGCCTACTTTATTTTCCCCAAAATTTAAACTTGTACCTTCTCTCTGCAATCTGTACCATCATCAAACCTGCAAGCTTGTCTCTATGTCCAAAGAAGGAAGGTGACTATAAGAGATTGGTTTTCAGCTTGTATGACCTCCAATTTTCTTTAAATTATTCTATAATACTCTTTATACTACTTCAAACATTAGGTATATGTAATTTTGTATGGATATGCACTTCTCTTTGAAAATAAAGGAAAATAGATTTTTTGGCCTTTTAAAGACAGCCTAAGATTTCACCACCATAATTGGAAGAGAATAGAATCACTATAAGTAATTTATCATTTAATAAAAAAAATTAACCTTTTACACACATTTGGAAGCCAAATTTAGCACGTGGAAGTTAGAAAATGACCCTTTTCACACTTAAAACATATCAAACACCTTTTTAGCTTTTGAAACTTTAGACTAAGGTAAGGTGATGTATTTAAATATATTTAAAGGAGTTTTAGGATAATTTAATGAATTTTTTACTGCCATTTAAACATTTAAAATACTAAAAAATACTCTTTTAGGACAAAATACACCTTTTTGACCAACTTATAGAGGCTATTAATAGGATCCTAGAAAGTTTTAGATTATAGGGGTTGGTGTTTGGCCTTGATAGGACAAATTAACAATAGGTAGCTTGAAAACATGGTTTTTACCCATAAAATACCATTGAGGAGTAAGTCCTAGGTGTGTACTATATGCATGAAGAAAGTGATGTACCTAGTCTCATAAGTCCAAATCAAGAACATGAAGGCATATGGACTTTATTTTTTGATGGATCAAAGTCAAAGAATGGGAATGGAGTTGGAGTGATGATTTTTTCCCATTTCAATCATATGTACTATTTTTTAATAACATTTCAATTCAGTTTTACTTCAAAGACTACATAATATGAATCCCTCATATATGGGATAAAATGGACAAGGAGAAGATGCATCAAACTTTTGCAAGTGAAAGGGGACAATTAGCTAGTGGTGAAACAAGTGATAGGTATTAGTGCAATAAAAAATAATATTTTTAAGGCCTATAAGCACCAATTTTTGGACCTCTTAGAGGAATTACTTGTATTTGGCATCCATTCTATACCAAGGGAGTCCAATCATCATGAAGATAGACTTACAACCATTAGTGCACAGTATGAAATTGCTGATGGAGTCAAAGGAACTCAAGGAGAGTAAAAAATAAAGGTTGTATACATTCCATATATACTTGATAATGAGGTTATTTGGTAGGTCATTGATAGTGATAATCAAATTGTTTGTTTTCTCATGCATGAGGCATAATTCTATCATAAGAATCAACGTACATTGTAACATTAGTTTGATGATAAAATTGGAAATATAAGAACTAAAAAAAATCCTAAGTATTTTTGACATTAGAGAGCATATTTAATGAAGATGATTAGTTGAGAAGAGATAAGGTGATTATCTCAACCAAAGAGGAACATTATGGGAAGGTAGCCATTTTTAAGGACAAGTTGTTGAAGTTGGGAAATGTGAACACCAAGGAAGAGATGAATACCTTCACAGACTTATGATAGTACTATGAAGGTGTATTTTCATGGGAGTAAAATTATCTAAATGTTTTTGACCCCAAGTTATACCAACACACCATAGAGTTTGAGGACAACATAAAACTAATAAGGTAGAAGCAAAGACTAGTCAACCCTAAGGTTAAAGAGATCATGAAAAGGGAATTGTCTAAACTAATTGAATAAAAGATCATATTCCCCATTAATAATTCGTCATGGGTAGCAAACCTTGTGCCTGTGAGGAAAATAATGGAGAGATACACCTATGTGTTGATTTTAGATACCTTAACAAGGTGTCTTTGAAAGACCATTATCTACTACCATTTATGGATCAAATCCTTCAGAAGGTTTTAGGCTCTTAAAAATTTTATTTACTTTATGGATACTCTAGCTATAATTAGATACTAGTTATGGAGGAAGATAGACATATTATTGCCTTCAAAACAAATTAAGGCACCTATGCATACATGAAGATGCCCTTTTAGACTATCTAATGCAAGGAAAACTTTCCAAAGGGCAATGAATGTTGCCTTCTTAGGATTAATTATTGATACGGTGCTCCTTTATCTTGATGATATCAATATGTTTTCAAAGGACCATAAAGATCATATGACACACTTGAAGTTAGTATTTTATAGGTATAGGTAGTTTGGAGTTTCTTTAAACCCCAATAAATGTATATTTGGAGTCCATGAGGGAAGATTTTTAGGACATGTGGTGTCTAAATATGGCCTTTATATAGACCCTAAGAGGATTGAAGTGATCCTATACATACCCCTACCCAAGCATAAGAAAGGTTTACAGATCTTTTTAGGAAAGATTAACTTCATAAGGAGGTTCATTTGAGTTAGTAAATCCACTTACTCATATGCTGAAAAAGCATAAGGATTTCACATGAATAAAGGAAGAAAAGAGAATATTTGAGGCCATAAGATAGGCCATATTTAAATCCCATACTTTCCCCAACCTTAAATTTAGTAAATATTTTTTCTTGTATGCATTATCCACAGTTGATGCCATTTCTATTATGCTCATGTAGTAGAATGATGAAGGGATATAAAAATCAATTTATTTATTAAGTAAATCACTAGAACAATATGAATAAAAGGAAACCTTTGTGTAGAATCATGTGCTTACTATTATGAGAGGGTTTATAAAATTTATACACATGGTGTCTAACAATAAATTCACAATGATGGTAGTGCACCCAAGCATCAAAGAGTTCATACTTAATAGAGATTTAAGTGACAAGAAAGATGGGTGGGTGATAAAGTGTATGGGATATAAAATTAAGGTAAGAGTTACCAAGTTGATTATGGGTAGAGGTATATTTTAATATATTTTATTGAAGGTTAGAGAAGATAAATACACAGTGTTGTAAATCCATGACAATCAGTAGGCATCTACCAAGATAACTCCTCTCAATTGGACCTGTTGAGGTGAACATAACCCCATTTTTAAAAATGGGGACACTTGTTTCAAAATTTCACAAATTTTTTCTTTGAGTTAAAAATTACACTCGATCGGAGTTATTTATTTGAATATCATCCACACCTGGTTCTCATCTATAATATCTAACATGTCTCCATTTGATCCTTGTCTTATTTTGCCTAATGTTGCTAATGGTTTTTTTTGTGTTTCCAAGTTGCAAGTTTAATAAAGTCTCAAAATTATGGATAATGTCTAAGGTTTTGAGTTCTAATGATAAATTAACCTTTTGATTAGTCATTAGTTCTTAATTATTCAATTGAATTCATGTTTGAACATCAATAAACCCTTAGTCTAATTCCTTTAGCTTAAGCATTTTAAATTTGAATTCAAATTTACATGGGGTCACTTTATTTGAAATTACATGGGAACAATTTATATTTGTTTAAAAATTAACTTATAATTTATCCTAAGGTCTTAATAATATCTATTAAGATTAATAAAACCTTAGTCTAAACCATCATTCTAAGATTCTTTATGTCCCAAGACCGCTTAGTTCATTATACTGTTTGATAAGAATAATTAAATGAAAGGTCCCCTTTCTTATATTTTATACTTGGTCTAAAGTTTATCATAAGATTTAATTTATTTATTAATATAGTTGATACTTTAGACCAAGACTTTTATCTTGATTCCTATATGTTCTCTGAGCCTAATTTTTTTCCATAAGAACGGAAGGGACCAACAAAAGGATGGTAAGTGTCATGATCTCAAGGACAAAGAAAAATATCTATGGCTCATGGGGATCCATATAAAGTAGAAATTGAAGCATCCAAATTGATGATGCATGTTTGAGTAGGCAAGGATGATACTATGATGAGTGAGGCATCAATAAGTCAAAAATACTATAAGTAAACAAATCAAAAAATCATGTACAACTCCATGGGTCAAGTTCCAATGGTATGTGTTGATCGACTCAAAGAAGATATAATGGAGCATAGCAAGGAAAAAATGTCAACAAGCCCTATGAGCAAGCATGAATATGATATGTGTCATGCCCATAATGGATAGTTATAACTCAAGCATTATCCCAAAGATAAATGGTACATATCCAAATTTATGCATTTATATCAATGGTAAGCATTCGATCAAAACTCCAAAGAAGTATTTGAAAGAGAGAAAAGGTGAAAAGTGTCACCATTACAGAGATTGAGATAGAAAATCAATAGTTCAAGGATAAAAGGATAGAACATGAAGAATTTAGATTAAAAAACATGCATTAATCCATGTAACCAAAATCCAATGGTGTGTATTAAAAGATAACTTTTTAATGAAACCTAGGATGAATGAAAAACTTCCATGTGGTGCAAAAACATTAGATCAAGAGGAAAATTATTGATGGAAGCATAGATAAGGCCCATCAAAGTGACACATGGAAAAATCTCATATTTTAATTATAAAATTGACCAATATCATTTGACCTTTTAGATCCAAATCAATGGTGCGAGGAGAGGTATACTTTTCAATATGCTGAGACCCAATGAGATGTTGACATGTGTCTTAAAGGACAAATAGTCACTTTTTAAACATTAATGAACTGGGTGACATGGTTGACCAACATAAATGCTAAGTTAGATTAAGATATTTTATCTACCTAAAATTTCAAAGGTAAAAATACAAGATCTAAATGAAAATCTAAGTCATGAATATGTCAATTCAAAATTTGATACCACCATCAAAATTTTATGTGATCCTACTTAATTTAAAAAAACCCTAGCACATAGATAATCCCTATTTTTACTTTGTGATCATTAAAATCAATCTAAGGAGAATCAAATTACTTTTTTTCAAGGATAATCTAGTCTAAAGTTGAATTATAGACTTGGAGAGTAATTTGATCAAAATTATAGCCATGATAGCTCAGAAGGGTGTCATAAAGGAGGATGTGGCACTATTTTTAACCTTAGACATGGAAGGAAGGGTTTTCAAAGACACCAAGTTCAACCCTGCTACTTTTAATATAGGAGATAATAATTGGTCAAAACTATTCTAGACCATTGAGAACTAGCCAACCATCACTAGAGAAGTAGAGAAGAATGTGTCTTTTAGGAGACTATATTATGACATAGTTTCCATTCAAATTATTGACCTACACTATGTTGCAGCTAAACCCAAGGTACTCTATTTTATAGATATCCTTGTTCCAATTTTTAAGGATGGTAAAGTAGATAAAGGCTAGATAATTAATGAACAATCCCATAGAAATGTGGCATATATCATTATTTTAACCTTTGAGAATTACTATAAGCTACCCAAACCTCAAATAGACCTTACCTCAATCAATTCTAGGTCCAAAGAGCTTGATTTAAAGAACATCTTAACCATGTGGTTATATTCTTGGAACTAAGTCTTTTCAAACATCAACAAGAACATACCCATTAGCCAATTCAAACCTAAGATTATGATGACTATGATAATGTTATATAAACTATGTGTAAATGCTACCACAAAATATGTTGATCGTGTATGGGTACCAATTGTCTATTTAAGCATTGAAAAATTGATCAAACATCATATAGGTGAAATAATTATCATTTATTTGATTAGGCAAATATTTGTAATCAAGAACAAGAAGAAAACCCACTTTTACATGATGTCATACCTCTAGGATTCTCTCTATGCCACTACCAAGATCCTAAATCAAATGGAGTGGTCACCTAGTGGAACACAAATTATTTCAAATTACTATTCTAAGATGCATATATTCAAGTATAGGGATCACATCTAGTTCATATGTGATTATGCCTATCTAGCCCATAGTGAAGCCATCACTAGTCATCCCATGGAAAGAGTCAACCCACTCATCAAGAAGTATTTTCATGAAATGGGTGGTATCTGGTTGTACCCAACTTATCTAGTTATTGTAATTGAAGGGACCCACTACATTACCCTCAAGCTACCCATCCATATGCTAGATAGACTAGTAGAATAAGATGTTTATCATTTATTTCATGATATATATGATCTTTGTAAGACCAAGAGAAAAGGCCTCCTATAAAACATCCCCATAATAATTGTGAGGATCATTTTCAAACAATGGGACAACATTAAGGCAACCTCCAAATATAGGACTTCTTTCAACTTGCAAATAGATGAGCTAAAATAGTGGGACCCTTATAGGAGTGTCAAGGAGAATTTATGGCTCAAAAATATTCTAAGTGTGCCCTATGATCATCATCCTGGTTCATATGATCCCATTTATACCAAGGCATCTAGCTACTTTGAGGTCACAAAGAAGTTGAAGGAACATAACCTTAGACCTGAGCCCAGACTGGAGAGGAACCAAAAAGGAGAAGATAGGTGGCAACTTGGGCCTAGGTAGTACCATTTGTTGAGTAGTGCACCTGTTATACCTACATCAACTCAAGCATCTATAGAGCACAGAATTGAGTTGCATATTAAGAAAAGACTAGAGGAAAGAAGCCTAATGATATTACATCATCTTCAACCTAGGCAAAATAATAAGAATTACCTCAAGAGGAGGTACACATGATAACATTGGACCCTAATGAGACTATAGAGGTTTTACTCAAAATTTTATCACTAGCTTATGATTCAAATGATGAATAAGCTCAAATTGAAAAGACCAAGGAATAAAATGGGAAGGTAGTATTGGAATTAGTTCCTGTGGATACCCTGAAGAGAAAGGTTGAACTAGTAATTACTCTAGTAAATATCAAGAAGACCAAAGTGATATTCACTCATTTTTTTACTGAAGTCAATTTATTTAATGAAGAGAACCTGATTTATGGACTAGTTATTATAGAGTGGTTCATTTATGGTCCTAAATTGTAGAAAATTCCCACCAGGCACTATCATTAGGCTATGATGCAAGCCATAAACATCCTTGTGCATGAAGAGATTATCCATGGATTATAAATCTACAAAATTAAGATGAAATAAGATTGGTTTCCCCAAGAGAACCAAGTGGAGCACAAATGGATATCCTTACAACATAGGTAACACAATCCTCCATTGTTGTCATGTTTGACCCAAATATAGTTAGATTGTAATGAGTAATAGAAAATAAGGTCATGGTTGGTGGAGAGGAGATCAATTTATAGAAAGTAGAACCATTGACCAATTTGAATCCATTGGTAGGAAAAAAAAACTTGGTAAGGATCCCATGTTTAAGGATAACATGCTTGAATTGACCCAAAAATAGTCGACACAATTTCAAGCTGCCCTCAAAGGCATGTAAAAACATAAGGAAAATTTAGAAAAGTAGGCTATCTTGTCAGTACTAGAGGCCATGATAGATATGTTTGAATAATATTTATTTGAAATGTTTAACTCTTTGAAAGTAATGAAATCTAGAAAAAATGTGGTGAGCCAAAAAAGTAATGTGGCCATGAATCTGGTCTACCAATGGTAGAGCTTAACTAAAAAAAGCAAAGGATTTGATCAGTATCATGATACAAGATCAAATTTATAGATTTGAAACAATTATCATGTCTCACCTAAATATGGGCATGGAAATTTTGGTAGACAAAATCAAGTGTCTAAGTAAATGGTCCATGAACCTAGAGGACCTTCATGAAGATGGAAGCAACTGATAACCAGGATAGATTAGATACTAGGGAGAATGATCACTCACTTGGCTTCACTCAATGCCATGGGTCTAATCACCAATGAAGAATTCAATATAAGAACTATTTAGGTCATGCATGAAGTGAGAAACCAAAGCCAAGAAAGGGCTTGGGCTAATAATAACAAGAGCTTAGACATGATCTTGAATGCTAAATAAATTATAGGGAATGCAAGGAGTGTTAAAGAATCCATGGAAAAGGATGATAAATAATTTAAAAACCTAGAAGATTAAGAGGATGGACTCTTCATGGAGCCTATTATCAATTTGAATTTAATAGATGAGAAACATGCCAAGGTAATGAAGATCTTATTGTTAGGTTGTGGAGCTAAAAGCTTCACTGATGTAGACATGGAGGAGGTTGTTGAGAGGTTGCTGAGTTGCAGAGCAACTGACGTCAGTATGATCAACCAATGTCAGTCATATCTAGTGAGCATATCAACTGACATCGGTTAGGTATCAACCAACATCAGTCATCTCTAGCCAAATAGGGACCAACGTCAGTCGCCTGTGTAGTTTTGAACTGCGAGTTTCACAGATAGTTTGTTAATGAACCAGTTGTTTGCATGTTAAAGGATAATTTTAGTCTTGAGCTATGGATCTAATTATTGTAATTGGATGTCTAATTATTGTTTGCATGAGATCTATTTAAGAGATGCATGGGCTATATTGTAAACTGTGCTAGTTGAGTAAGAGCAAAGTTAGCTCCTTCAGAGTGAAGAGAGCAAGGTGTGTTCGTCCTAGTGCCATAGTGCCAAGTGTGTATGATCACGTAGATCTATAGGTTGTTGCAAGGTCTGGTAGAAGATCCACAGGGGTGATGGTATGGTAGAATCATAAGGACTTGGTGAGGTAAGGACAAGGGTTTTATTTGAGTATGTAAGATCAGGTTAATCTGTAGGTGTGCAAGATTACGAAGGAGATCTACATGTGGTAAATAAGATCATTGATTTGTAGGTGTGTGTGTGTGGTCTAAGTTTGTAGGTGTTGCAAAACCAAGTTGATCTACAGGTGGCAGCAGGATCATGGAGATCATAAACATAATAGGTAGCAAGATTAGGTGAGATCTACTTGGAGTACATTGTGTACTTGGAGTACAGTGTGTACTCAGTCATGGAGTATGTTGAGTACTTGTGTACTGGTAGTAGTGATACTGATTGGAGGTACTGGTAGTAGTGATACTAACTAGTTGGAGGTGAATACCAACTCTGTGTTTGAGTTGTGTGTTGGGACCGTAATTAAGAGAGTGAACTCTTGAAAGTGAATTACTATACACTTGGTGTGGGAAGCCTATAAGGTGTGGAAGAGTGTGGCGTCTCTTCATTGTAATTTCTTTCTGGAAGAGTATTAATACAATTGGGTATTGTCTCTCATATTCTATGTTATTTCTAAATTCTAGTTACTTGTTACTTCTGGTTAAATTCAGCATTTAGTTGCTTGTACATGGTAATCAATTGTGCTTCCTAGTTCCTATAAAGTGGTATCAGAGCTTTTTGTGGTTCTAGATTCCTGACAAGTGGTATCATAGCTAAGGTTGTAGGGAGCAAGTTTGTGTTTGGTTATAGGTCACTCTCAGGGGTTTCTAATTGAGTGGGAGTATAGCAATGCCAGAAGAAAGTACACTAAGAATGGAGGAATTGAAAAACATGAATGGTCAATTATGGTGTTATGGAAAGAAAGAGTAGGTAAAGAAAAATTATTGGTTGGTAGAAGATCAACATGAAGGAATTGAAGAAGTAGATGTTGCAGGTGTTGTTGCACAAGATGCTCTAGGATGTTCCTTGGATAAATTAGAATCTTATTTTATAGATTCTATTTCTTCTTTCCATGTAGCCCAAAATAGAGTATTTTTCCATGTTAAGGTCTTTGGAGACTTTGGAAAGATTTATTTAGGGGCTAGTGTGCCTTGTCAAAGTTTTGGCAAAGGGGAAGTGTGGTTGAAATTGCAGATGGCCAACACATGGGTGTTGAAGGAGGTCATGCAGGTCCCAGTCTTAAAGATGTGGCTAATTTCTTTAGGAAAGTTGGGTGATGAGAGATGCACAGTAACTCTCACAGTGGATTCTTGGAATGTTAACAAGGATACACTTAAATTAGTAAGTGGTAAGAATGTAGGTATCCTTTATCTATCTACTTATATTACTGATTCTTCTTCTATTGTGAAGATGTGGCTTTGTAGGCCTAGTCACATGAGCAAGGAGATGCATGTTATTAAAAGGAAGTCATATGTCTTTGATAGACTTAAGAACTAGAAATCCTTGGTGTTCATGGAGGAAATGACAGACAGAGATCAGTGGAGAAGGCTAAGTAACTCTGAGCGGGTTAGTTTGGACAAGGTTTTGATCTAAAGAGAGCTCACAGGTAAAAAGTCATCACTCATAGGAGAACATAGGTACCAACATCAGTCAAGAGGAACTGGCATCAAATAGATAGGTGCTGATGTTGGCCATGTGTAGACCATAGTTGGTGGTGTTGAGTAGGGTAAGACTGACGTTGATCAGGGAACTAATGTCGGTGATAGGTAAACACCAATGTTGGTTAGGAAACTAGTGTGGTAGTCAGGACAGTCGCATGGAACCAACATCGGTTAGATGTAGACTATGTGGTGACTGAGGTCGGTCACTGGAATGGATTTTGGGTGGACAGCAAGCTGTCAAGGAGTCTCAAACACCCATATAGAGGACTAAAAGGGTAATTAAGCCTCAAATTTGTTATTCCTCTTCTTTATACTCATTGCTCACTACAAAGTAGGGAGGATCTAGGAAACAGTGGGAGCATGGCATGAATGAGGAATTTGATTCCTAGGATGTAGAACCAAATGGGAGATTTGGTAGGGTTGTCAGCCAGTATGAAAGCACTAAAAGATGAATGGATTCCTTGGTTAAAGAATAGAGAGAATGGATACGTGAGATAGAAGGCTAGGTTATATGGTCTTGAGGAAGCTCCAGGATAGTGGTACATGTTTCACAGGTGGATGACAAAGCATGGATTTAGTCAATGTCATTGTAACCATTATGGTTTCTTTACCAGGTGGGTGATGATTGCAACATCATCTTATTACTATATGTTGTGTGTTTGCTTGACGCAGGGTTACACATACAGGGTTTTTCTGAGCTAAAGGTAAAGTTAGTTCAGAGGTGTGTCATGAAGAATTTGAAGGAGAAAAATTCTTTTGCATGAGTAATCCTAGAGACAGGGAAGATCACAAGTTGATGTTGTCACAGGATGATTGTGTGAAGGTAGTGCATGATGCAAAACCAGACAGCACACCTATGGATGGACTATTCACAGAACAGGGTCCCCAATCACATGATGAGGTTGAGTACATGTGTACTTCCTAATATTGCCCCATTAGTGGGAGTTATTAGTAGGTTTGTGGCCAATCCAGGAAAGAAGCACCGGAGGGCAGTTCAGTGGATTCTTAGGTATCTGAGAGGGACTGGTAGTAGGTGCACATGCTATGCAGGGTCAAGTTCTTTTCTACATGGGCTTGTAGATGCAGATGTGGCAAGTTACTTAGATGATAGGATTTGCACCATAGGATGTGTGGTGGTTGGTCTTCAGGATTGATCTTGAAGAGGGATACAAGCCAAGAAACAAATTAGATGGTGTACAGGTACATGTATAGTGTAGTTGTTTATCTCCAAGTGGGAGATTGTTAGGTTGTGGAGCTAAAAGCTTCACTGATGCAGACATGGAAGATGTTGTTGAGAGGTTGCTGAGTTGTAGAGCAACTGATGTTAGTCTGATCAACTGATGTCAGTCATATCTAGTGAGCATATCAACTGACATCGATCAGGTATCAACTAACGTTGGTCATCTCCAGCTAGATAGGGACTGACGTCAGTCACTTGTGTGATTCTAAACTATGAGTTTCATGGATAGTTTGTTAACGAACCAATTTTTTACATGTTAAAGGCTAATTTTAGTCTTGATCTTTGGATCTAATTATTGTAATTGAATGTCTAATTATTATTTGCATGAGATCTATTTAAGAGACTCATGGGCTGTATTGTAAAGTGTGTTAGTTGAGTAAGAGCAAAGTTAGCTCCTTTAGAGTGAAGAGAGCAAGGTATGTTCCTCCTAGTGCCACAATGACAAGTGTGTATGATTAGGTAGATTTGTAACTTGTTGCAAGGTTTAGTAGAAGATCCACAGGGGTGCTAGTATGGTAGAATCATAAGGACTTAGTGAGGCAAGGACAAGTGTTCTATCTGAGTATGTAAGATCAGGTTGATTTATAGGTGTACAAAATCAGGAAGGAGATCTACATGTGGTAAGTAAGATCATTGATTTATAGGTGTGTGTGTGTGGGTGGCCTAGGTTTGCAGGTGTTGCAAAACCAAGTTGATCTATAGGTGGTAGCAGGATCAGGGAGATCAACAACACAAGAGGTAGCAAGATCAGGTAAGATCTACTTGGAGTATGTTGTGTACTTGGTGTACGGTGTGTACTCAGTCATGGAGTATGTTGAGTACTTGTGTACTGGTAGTAGTGATACTGACTAGTGGTACTGGTAGTAGTGATACTCACTGGTTGGAGGTGAACACCAACTCTATGTTTGAGTTGTGTGTTGGGACCATAATTGAGAGAGTGATCTCTTGAAAGTGAATTACTATACACTTTGTGTGGGAAGCCTGTAAGGTGTGGAAGAGTGTGGCATCTCTTCATTATAATTTCTTTCTAGAAGAGTATTAATACAATTGGGTATTGTCTCTCATATTCTATGTTATATTTGAATTCTAGTTACTTGTTACTTCTGGTTAAATTCCATATTTAGTTGCTTGTTCATGGTAATCAATTGTGCTTCTTAGGTCCTATCAAGTGGTATCATAGCTATTTGTGGTTCTAGATTCTTGACAAGTGGTATCATAGCTAAGGTTTTAGGGAGTAGGTTTGTGTTTGGTTATAGGTCACTTTAAGGGGTTTTTGATTGAGTGGGAGTATAACAATGGCAGAAGAAAGTACACTAAGAATGGAGGAATTGTAAAGCACGAATGGTCAATTACGGTGTTATGGAAAGAAAGAGCAGGTAAAGAAAAATTGTTGGTTGGTATAATATCAGCATGAAGGAATTGAAGAAGTAGATGTTGCAGGTGCTGTTACATAGGATGCTCTAGGATGTTCCTTGGATAAAGTAGAATCTTATTTTATAGATTCCATTGACTCTTTCCATGCATCCCAAAATAGAGTATTTTTCCATGTTAAGGTCTTTGGAGACTTTGGAAAGATTTATATAGGGGCTGGTGTGCCTTGTCAATGTTTTGGCAAAGGGGAAGTGCAGCTAAAATTGTAGATAGCCAACACATGGGTGTTGAAGGAGGTCATGCAGGTCCCAGTCTTGAAGATGTGGCTAATTTCTTCAGGAAAGTTGGGTGATGAGAGATGCATAGTAACTCTCATAGTAGATTGTTGGAATGTTACCAAGGATGCACTTAAACTAGTAGGTGGTAAGAAATTATGTATCCTTTATCTATCTACTTATATTACTGATTCTTCTTCTATTGTGAAGACGTGGCTTTGTAGGCTTGGTCACATGAGCAAGAAGGAGATGCATGTTCCTAAGAGGAAGTCAGATGTCTTTGATAGACTTAAGAACTGGAAAGCCTTGGTGTTCATGGAGGAGATGATAGACACAGATCAGTGGAGAAGGCTGAGTAACTCTGAGCAGGGCAGTCTAAATAAGGTTTTGATCCAAAGAGATATTATGGGTAAAAATTCATCACTCACAGGAGAACACAGGTACTGGCATCAGTCAGGAGGAATCAACATCAAACAGACAGGTGCTAATGTCGGTCATGTGCAAACTAGAGCTGGTGGTGTCAAGTAGGGTAAATTGACATCGCTCAGGGAACTGACATTGTTGACAGGTAGACACTGACATCAGTCAAGAAACTGGCATTGGTAGTCAGGACAGTCACATGGAACTGATGTTGATCGGATGAAAACTATGTGGTGACTGAGGTCGGTCACTAGAATAGATTTTGGGTGGATAACAAGCTATCAAGGAGTCTTAAATGCCCATATGGAGGACTGAAAGGGTAAGTAAGCCTTAAATTCGTTATTCCTCGTCTTTATACTCGTTGCTCACTGTAGAGTAGGAAAGATCTAGGAAACAGTGGGAGCATGGCATGAATGAGGAATTTGATTCCTAGGATGCAGAACCAAATGGGAGATTTGGTAGGGTTACGAGCCGGTATGAATGCACTAAAAGATGAATGGATTCCTTGGTTAAAGAATAGAGAGAATGGATACGTGAGATGGAAGGCTAGGTTATATGGTTTTGAGGAAGCTCCAGGATAGTGCTATAGGTTTGACAAGTGGATGACAAAGAATGGGTTTAGTCAATGTCATTGTAACCATTGTGGTTTCTTTATTAAGTGGGTGATGATTGCAACATCATCTTATTACAATATGTTGTGTGTTTGCTTGATGCAGGGTTACACATACAGGGTTTTTTTGAGCTAAAGGTAAGTTTAGTTTAGATTTGTGTCATGAAGAATTTGAAGGAGTGAAACTCTTTGGCATGAGTAATCCTAGAGATAGGGAAGATCACAAGTTGATGTTGTCAGAGGATGATTGTGTGAAGGTAGTGCAGGATGCAGAACTGGGCAACACACCTATGGATGGACAGTTCACAGAACAGGGTCCCCAATCACATGATGAGGTTGAGTACATGTGTACTCCCTGATATTGCCCCAGTAGTGGGAGTTGTCAGTAGGTTTATGGCCAATCTAGGAAAGAAGCAATGGAGGGAAGTTTAGTGGATTCTCAAGTATCTAAGAGGGACTAGTAGTAGGTGCACATGCTACGCAGGGTCAAGTTCTTTTCTACATGGGTTTGTAGATGCAAATGTGGCAGGTTACTTGGATGACAAGAGTTTCACCACTGGATGTGTGGTGGTTGGTTTTCAGGATTGATCTTGAAGAGGGATACAAGCCAGGAAATAAATTAGATGGTTTACAGGTACAGATATAGTGCAGCTATTTATCTCCAAGTGGGAGATTATTAGGTTGTGGAGCTAAAAGCTTCACTAATGTAGACATGGAGGAGGTTATTGAGAGGTTGCTAAGTTGTAGAGCAACTGATGTCAGTCTGATCAACCAACGTCGGTCATATCTAGTGAGCATATCAACTGACATCAGTCAGGTATCAGCTGACATCGGTCATCTCCAGCCCAACAGGGACCGACATCAGTCACCTATGCAGTTCCAAATTGTGAGTTTCATAGATATTTTGTTAATGAACCAGTTGTTTGCATGTTAAAGGCTAATTTTAGTCTTGAGATGTGGATCTAATTATTGTAATTAGATGTCTAATTATTGGTTACATGAGATCTATTTAAGAGACTCATGGGATGTATTTTAAAGTGTGCTAGTTGAGTAAGAGCAAAGTTAGCTCCATTAGAGTGAAGAGAGCAAGGTGTGTTCCTCCTAGTGCCATAGTGCCAAGTGTGAATGATCAGGTAGATCTACAGGTTGTTGTAAGGTCTGCTAGAAGATCCACAGGGGTGATGGTATGGTAGAATCATAAGGACTTGGTGAGGCAAGGACAAGGGTTCTATTTGAGTATGTAAGATCAGGTTGATCTATAGGTGTGCAAGATTAGGAAGGAGATCTACATGTGGTAAGTAAGATCATTAATTTGTAGGTGTGTGTGTGTGTGCGTGGTCTAGGTTTATAGGTGTTGCAAAACCAAGTTGATCTGTAAGTGGTAGCAAGATTAGGGAGATCAACAACACAATATGTAGCAAGATCTACTTAGAGTACATTATGTACTTGGAGTATGGTGTGTACTCGGTCATGGAGTACATTGAGTACTTGTGTACTTGCAGTGTGATATTAACTGTTGATACTGGTAGTAGTGATACTGATTGGTTGGAGGTGAACACCAACTCTGTGTTTGAGTTGTGTGTTTGGACCGTAATTGAGAGAGTGAACTCTTGAAAGTGAATTACTGTACACTTGGTGTGGGAAGCTTGTAAGGTGTGGAAGAGTGTGGTGTCTCTTCATTGTAATTTATTTCTGGAAGAGTATTATACAATTGGTTATTGTCTCTCATATTTTGTGTTATTTCTAAATTCTAGTTACTTGTTACTTCTAGTTAAATTCCGCATTTAGTTGCTTGTACATGGTAATCAATTGTGCTTCCTAGGTCCTATCAAGTGGTATCAGAGTTGTTTGTGGTTCTAGATTCCTGACACTTATAATAGCAACAACAAGGAACTTTAGCATGAAATGGATCTAAAGGCCAAGCTAGTTGATTTAAGAATATTCTTGTTGTAGATTAACTTGTATAATATTTTAAAAAGCAAATATTATTTTGTGTAGACACCTAAAATTGGCCATCAATAGCTTTACATCAAACTATTAGACCAATTCTTACGAATAATTGAACATTTAACCTAAGAATTTATATTAGTCTTGAATTTGGCTTCATTACCTTGCATTAAATCACTTTGTCATATTAAATCAATTAAACAAGGCAAATATACACATTACATTAATCAAAATCAAACAAATGACCAAATGACTAAAAAGAATTAATTAACTTGCACACCCTAATCAAAATAAATTAGCAAGTTAAATCAATTTTAAATCTTAATTGAGTTCACCCATGAGATATTAAATCAATTACTAAAAACGAAATTCCAGAGCATCTTAGAACATCCTATAACACACTCATTACCTTTGTGAGTTGTCAATTTTAGAAAATATCTAAAAGAACATCCCAAGAATATGCCAAACTCAACCAAGGTTAATAAACTCAACCATGGTCAAATTTAACCCATTCCAAGGGATTTGAAAGCCTATAAAATCAATCCTAGAGATCTTCATTTAGATATCTCAATCAAGGTAGACTTATAATGCAAGAATAAATTCATGAAGCTAAACGCCTAGTGTTATAATGCTAAAATTTAGCCAAAGCTATCAAGCCATAAAATCAATCAAGCCAGGCATTCAAAAATGGTGCATAGATGATTTGATGTTAGCCATATTTCATTGATGAAGACTTCTTATGCATAAACCAAGTAAGGCAACCAAATTACTATTTAGAGCTATCAAGGATTTGGTAAGGAATTTGTGTTTTTATGTTTATATTTCTCATTTCCTTCCATGTTTTATTGAGTTCTCATTTGTTTTATTCATTATGCTCCCCCCATGATTAGTAATAAAGGATGTTAGATTGTTAGTGATTTCATTTTTCATTATTTTTTAGACTAACTCTATACTAACCTCCTCCCTTGAGTTAAATTCCTAGATTATAAATGGCTAGACCTTTTTACAATAAGCCAAGTGCCACAGACCCAAATGATATGTTGCTTTTCTTGTTTTCTAATGTGAAATTTGGTAGACATGGGATCCATCTCTAATGATTGAAAACTAATTAGTTTTAGTCAACACCACATTTCCATAACCTTGCTAGGATCTGGATGATTATATTTAGTGTATTTTAGACATTTTTTCTTGGTGTGTTAGACTAAAAATTATTGTGTAAATTATGTCTTGAATGAGTCATGTGTCTAACATCACTCCATTATTTTGAAGAGTCATTATTCCATATATGTGACACTTTGATTTAACTTAGTAAACATTTCCTTTTTTGTGTCAAAATATTGGGAGTAACGCTTGATTGAGGAGGGCACCATTACACTACCCAAATCATTTTAAAATATTGTGCCTTTGAAGTCTTAAAACATGAACCATTTGTCACATCATATTTTGGGAGTGTTAACATCATTACATACCTAGTTTTTTTCAAAATACTTGTCTTATCTTACACCCAAACTATCATTGTTGCAACCAATCATTTGAGCCTCATTAGATCTTTATCTAAGCCTAGTCATGTTGTTCAATATTTTCTAGCTTATTTGTCATCAGATCCTAGTTTACCTTAGTTAAGTTTTTGATTAGCCTTTTCAAATTAAAGTTCAAACATTGATTTATTTTTGTTTAGGCCTCAATTCATGGGGTTGAAACCCAGATCTTTCTATTTTGATCTTTGTAACTTGGTTTAATTCATTACTCAAATTTAGAAACTTTATTTGTTTGTGAATTTTATTTGATTAAATTATTCTATGAGCAAAAATATTTTATTTTATATATTATATGAATTAGATCACATTTTATACCTATAAACATGTGCCTTATCTATGCCAAACTATTCCAAGTTTGTTAGATTAATCACTAATCATTTTTAAGTTAAGATTTTGATGCCATTTGAGCAATAGTCCTCACATATCCTATTCGCACCTAGATTTTGACTCTATTTTGGGACAAAATACTTAACAACATTTCCCTTTCTTAGTTTAGAACCTATTTAGAACATGTTTTGACATTAGAGTTTGAAACTTTTCTTTTAGGTCATCTTACTTGACCTTTGTGTGTATCAGACACTTAGCATTTGTCATTTGATGTTATGCTAGTTTTATCAAGTCTTCGCATAGGTTTTTTGGGAGGTTTAATTCCATATTAAACCAAGCTAGATCATGTTTAAACCTTTTATCTTTCCAAAAGGAATAGCTTTTCTAGAATTTATAAAACTCTAATCCCTTCTCTTATTATGAAATATTTATCATTTAATTTGAGCATGGTTCACTATACACATATTAGAAGTAAAACTATGTACAATTTAAGATATGGAAATCTTTTCACATAAGGGGACTTTAAGGAAAAACCTACTGAATATAATGTTATTTGATAAACATATTCTTATCCACCCCAAAACATTCAACTAGGGGGACATATTCAATATCCTTTTGCAAACTATTTGTTTAGTCAACCTCAATAAATGGAGCAAGATCAAGAGATAATGGCCCAATACTTATAAAACATACCATTAATTATATAAATTACTAAACAACAACATTATCACATCATAACATCATCAATGTATTATCCCAATATAACCGTATAGGTAGGGTATGAAAACTCAAAAAATTTAGAAAGAGGGTCTTTCTACATGTTTTATACTTAAACTCATAAACAATTCTCTTCTAGCAATCCTAATGCCACTATACCAATACCTTATTAAAACCCCCCATGTGATTATAACACAAATAGGTCCCATGGGTGAACAATTATATAAAATTCATCAATCATACAAAATATATCTCAATTTAATATGTAATTTCACTAATATGGCCTTATTAAATACACCTCTTATTAATCAATCTCCTCAAATATGGGTTTTAACAAAGTTAACAGGTTAAGAAAATCATGGTTTAGACACATTTACACAAAAAAATTAGTATAAAACATGTTCAATACACTAATTATAGAGGAAATATCTTTAGATTCTACATAGGATACTAAGCAAAACATAGGGGATAATGCACAAGCATTGTCCAATTTAAACCAAAGTGGTGTTGGCACATAAATAATCAATCAAAAACAAAACATGCCTTCAAATAACACTATTAATGGTTTTTAAAATTAGGGAGTATGAGATTCAACATCCCAACCTCAACCAACTACTTCCAATCTTCAACTAGTCACTTCTTCAAGTGCACAACTAATAGGATTAACTAGCCATCCAATAAGCAGTGCTGCACCACAACAAAATGTATTGAATCCTACTCCTCCCCAAAATTTGACTAGTATTATTCCATAATATTAGGCAAAATCAAGTATCCCAATGCAATAGAGTCTGAACACATTGCTATCTAAATAGGGGACAACTAATGCTCCACCTCACTAGGTAGTAGTGAACATACCAGTTCCCTTATAGGGAAATATACTAATACAAAATCAAATGATATCTAATCAGTAGTGTATTTATATTATTCAATGATAGGTATGAAATATCCAACATGCAGCCACTTCACAATAGGTATTCTCACAACAAAGAGGTTCCAATGTTCCTTAAGTACCTTCTAGGCAACAATTGCCTTTTGTATAGGACGTACCATAGGTTCAGAGATAGGGTCTTGGCTCACAAGTTCCCACTCAATAGGAAGGTTTGAATAGTTGAAAAAAAGTCCCTATTCAACCATAATAGGCATAATATGATTATATTCCTCCATCCCAACCTCAATATCCACAAACCAATCATAGATATCCAACCCCAATCATAATGCCACACTACCATAGGTATAATTTCAACAATTGCTCCCTAATCCATGCATGCACATTATTGGATCATTCCCCAACCAATCCAACCTACCCAAATAAATCCCTATATCATATCCTAGCCCAAGTAATCCACTTATGACCACCTAACCATCCATTTAGGACAATATTCCAACAAGTTTCCCTGAGCAAGAATTACAATAAATGAAAGATGCAATTGCCACCATCAAAGATAGGAAATAAGTTAAAAATTTTAAATTGGATGATGTTTATTCATATCCTTTTAACATAGAGTACTTATAGATTCTATTCCCTCCAAGTTATGAGCCACCCAAGTTTGAAAAATACAAGGGGAAAGGTGACCCTAAATCACATCTGATAGAGTTCTTTATTACATGTTAGTTAGAGGCATATAATGACATTTATTTGTTGTTTTTATTTCCAAGGAGTTTATCTAGAAAAGCCTTGGAATGGTTTTTAAAACTACCAAAGAAATCAATTTATGACTTCAATGATCTATCATATAAGTTTGTGCAACACTTCTCATACAATATCAAGCATGAGATTTCACTATTCAACTTAACGTAAGCAAATAAGAAACTAGGTGAAATCTTCAAAATATATTTGTAGAGATGGAGATCCCTTGCAAGTTACTTTACCCATAGTCTACCAGACAATTAATTAGCAACTATGTTTACCAAAAATCTACATAGTGAAATATCCTACTATCTAGAGTTACAGTGTGTGCACACATTCAAAGAGATCATCAACAAAGGTTTAGTGATCAAAATAGACCTTATTAATAAAGGTATTATAAAACTAAACTCAATCAATAATAATTATGGTCAAAATCAAAATCAAACTAATAATCATAAACAAAATCCAAACCAAGTGCAAGCATCAGAACTGACACAGACCAATAACAATGATAGGGCAAAACTATTTAACCACAATAATAATGTTATAGGGAATGGAGTAATATATTTATGCCATGTCCAAATGGTGAAAACACCATCTACTCAGCCAACACCACCTTTTCATCTTAATCCTACCCAACAACCTCTTCAATAATTATAGCATGCAAAAGAACCATAACCTAGGCTAGCACAACAAATGTAACAACTATAATAGCTTTTGACTTGTAAAATCCACTGCCTCCAAGGAGAAATCCACCTAGTAGTAATAATTATACCAACCTTGGAGAACCCATAAAATTAGTCTTTCAAAAGCTCATATTAACTAACCTAATCAGATACCCTATTCTAAAAGAATAATATCGTGAGGGTACATACATGCTAGACTGGTACAAGCTACAATAATTTTGTGAGTTTCATAAGGTTAAAAGACATAATTTGAAATGCTATGTGAAAATTAGACATGTCATTCAAAATATGTTGGATAATGGTGAGATCATATTGGATAATGGAGCTTTCACATCTAATCAGAATCTTGGCATCTATCAAAACCCATTTCCTCAACATAACAATTAGCTAGTGCAATAACAAAAACAAAGGCCAAATCAACAAAATCAATAATAGAACCAACAAATCCAAAATAATAAAGATAACTAAGGCCAAAATAATGGCAATAACTAGTAAACATACCATGTCATTGCACATGATTATAACTCAATTGTAGGTCATATCTTGAGAGGTAACATTAAAACCATTTCCATCAACCCTATGCTAAATTTTAGCTAGAAAAAACCATTTCTAGTTATATGGGGATTATATATTAGGATAATAGAGTAACTTGTGTAAGTAGTACATTGGGTAATGGTCGGCCTACATTGGGATTAGGAGGTTATCCATCCATGGGTTAGATAGATGTATATATATAGGAGATGATTATCATGGTAAACATATCAAGTAAGCATTGAGTCTTCTATTGTAAGAGGATATTCGAGGTTGTCCCCTCAAAGAGACATTGTGGAGTTATTCCTTCCTAAAGGAGTATTATATGGTGTTTCCCTACCTTAAGGGTATTTCTACATATATTGAATATCAAGATCTTATCACAATGCTTACTTGATATCTTTACCATGATAATCATCTCATATATATATATATATATATATATATATATATATATATATAACCCATGGATGGATAAACTCCTAATCCTAATGTAGGCCAACCATTACCCAATGTACTACTTCCACAAGTTACTCTATTATCCTAATATATTTTACCCATATAACTAACTAAGGGGATGTGTGCCACATGTCAGCATCTCCATCAACCCATATACATCAATATATCATATCCTTAGGTACATAGCATTACTTCTCTCTTTGACATGTTTCATCCTCAAAACATAGGAAGAAACCAAATAATAATTGTGCTTCAAATCATTGCACACTTGTCTCCAATCTCGATCATCTAACCATCCATATGTGATCTTGGTAGGTGATATCTCTCCAAGCTTGTGTCCAAAAACCATTATGCTCCTTTAATTTTTTTCATGATCATAATTGTACTTCTTTGGTATCCCAACATAATTACTCCTCTTTTTATTCCATGTACCATATTCTTTTGTGCTTCTCTAATTCCAACCATGACCATAGTAGGTATTCTTACATGCATAGTCATAATGATTTCCCCATTCATTCTATGTGCCATAGTATTTTTTGTTTCGATTGCATGCATATCCATAATGATTGGAAATTTTACTTCTTGTATAGACAAAATGATTGTTATTATGACACTTCATCACCTGATTCCATGATTGTTTCCTCTCATAATGATGTGGGTGTCTATATAACTCAACTTTTTCCAATACCTTAACCTTATCCATATTTGCTTCTACCTCTTCCACTTTTTCCTTCTTTGTCTCTTGAGTAGCTGAAGTGTTCATTTGTAGTGTGTCTTTATTTATATCATCTAAATCTTTATCATGATCTTCATCACCTATTTTAATTTCATCCTCATGATCTACTTGGATTGTTATTGGTGCCTTTTTCACTATGATATCTTGTAAAGGGATCTTCTTTTTCTTATACCAGAACATCATGAAATTTTTTTGAACATTAATATTCATTGTTCCCAAAGTCTCTAACCATGGTTATCTAAGAACTATATCCACATCATCCATATCCAAAGCATAAAAATCTAAATGCAAAATATTTTTTCCCATAATGAGCTTCAGATCTTCAAACATTGAAATATTATTAAAATCTAGTTGAACCTCTTTTATATTCTTTGCTTGAATATGTAGATGTTTGGACACATTCATGTTGATGAAGTTATACTTACTGGTAGGGTTTATGGACACAATAACCCTTTTCTTTTGAATGCATCCATAACATTGAAAAATTGACTCAGATTTCTTTGGATCCAAATAATTTGAACCTTTATCATCCAATTCTTCTTCTTCTTCTTTTTGTTGTTGTTGTTGTTCTTCTTCTTCTTCTATTACTTCTTCTACTTCTTCTTCTTCTTGTTCTTCTATTGATTCTTCTATTGATTCTTCTTATTTTTTTGCTTCTTCTTCTTCTACTACTTCTTCTTTTTCTACTTCTTGTTTTATAGTCCAACAATCTCAAAAGATTTGTTCCATTTCTTTCCATGAAGAAAACCTTTCTGTACAGCTCAATTGATCAAACCAATGTAGTGCAGGCCCAAACAAAAAGGAAGTAATCATCTTAGCCCAAAAGTTTTTGTAAAATTATTCTCCAAAAGGATCCACCATTGTCTAGCATCAATATCATCTTCCCCTAAAAATGTTAGCAACTCCGTGATCCACAAAAAAAATTAAGGTTCATGAAACCCTAAAATTTCAAAATTGATCCATAAAATCACAACGAATCACTTCAAACAACTCAAACAATTCTTAAATTTTGGCTTTTCTTCTCTTGTATCTTCTTACATCTCCAATAAAAATTTCAAATAAAATTTCCCTATATTTTGGAAGATATAGCAAAATTATTATAAAACCTAAAATAAAAATAACTCCCTAATAACGAATCAAAAAATCTCTATTTTTTTACTGTGACTTATTTGTTATATTATCCATATCTAGAAAAAACATTGTGGGAAAATTCTCAACCAATCAAAATTTATTGATGATTAAAAAAAAACTAGGGTTTCACTCCACAAATTTCCCAAATCAAAGCTCTGATACCACTTGACAAAATCTTGATATTCAATATATGTAGAAATACCCTTAAGGTAAGGAAACACCATATAATACTCCTTTAGGAAGGAATAAATCCATAATGTCTCTTTGAGGGGACAACCTCCAATATCCTATTACAATAGAAGACTCATTGCTTACTTGATATCTTTACCATGATAATCATCTCCTATATATATATATATATATATATATCTAACCCATGGATGGATAACCTCCTAATCCCAATGTAGGCCGACTGTTACCCAATGTACTACTTCCACAAGTTACTCTATTATCCTAATATATTTTACCCATATAACTAAGGGGATGTGTGCCACATATGTATATGGGTTGATGGAGATGCCAACATGTGGCACACATCCCCTTAGTTAGTTATATGGGTAAAATATATTAGGATAATAGAGTAACTTGTGGAAGTAGTACATTGGGTAAAGGTCAACCTACATTGGGATTAGCAGGTTATCCATCTATGGGTTAGATAGATTTATATATATAGGAGATGATTATCATGGTAAAGATATCAAGTAAACATCGAGTCTTCTATTGTAAGAGGATATTGGAGGTTGTCTCGTAGAAGAGACATTGTGGAATTATTCCTTCCTAAAGGAGTATTCTATGATTTTTCTCTACCTGAAGGTTATTTATACATATATTGAATATCAAGATCTTATCAAGTGGTATCAGAGCTTCTATTTGGGCAATTTTTGGAGTGAAAACCTAGTTTTTTTTTTTGAATCATCAATAACTTTTGATTGGATACAAATTTTTCTACAAATTTTTTACTGGATATGTATAATATTTCAAATAAATCATAGAAAAAAATTGAGATTTTTTTATTCATCATGAGGGAGTTATTGTTATTTTAGGTTTTATTATAATTTCAATATATCTTCCAAAATATAGGTAATTTTCATTAGAAATTTTTACTGGAGATGTAAGAAGATATAAGAGAAGCACAGTCAAAATTTCAGAATTGTTTGAGTTGTTTGAAGTGATGTGTTGTGATTTTATGGATCAGTTTTTACATTTTAAGGTTTCATGAACCTTAATTTTTTTTTGTGGATCATGGAGTTGCAAAAATTTTCAGGGGAAGATGATATTGATGCTAGAGAATGATGGATCCTTTTGGAGAATCATTTTACAAAATTTTTTGGGGTAAGATGATTACTTCCTTTTTGTCTGGGCCTACACTACATTGGTTTGATCAATTGAGCTGTACAGAAAGGTTTTCTCCATGGATAGAAATGGAATATATCTTTTTAGATTGTTGGGCTATAAAACAAGAAGTATAAAAAGAAGAAGCAATACAAGAAGAAGAAGTAAAAAAATAAGAATAAGAAATAGAAGAATCAACAAAAGAACAAGAAGAAGAAGTAGAAGAAGCAATAGAAGAAGAAACAGATGAAGAAGAAGAAGAAGAAGAACAAAAAGAAGAAGAAGAAGAAGAAGAAGAAGAAGAAGAAGAAGAACAATTTGATGATAAAGGTTCAAATTATTTGGCTCTAAAGAAATCTGAGTCAATTTTTCAATTTCATGGATGCATTAAAAAAAGGGGGTTATTGTGTCCATAAACCCCTACTAGTAAGCATAAATTCATCAACATGAATGTGTACAAGCATCTACATGTTCAAGTAAAGAATATCAAAGAGGTTTAAGTAGATGGTAAGAATATTTCAATGTTTGAAGATCTGAAGCTCATTATGGAAAAATATATTTTGCTTTCAGATTTTTATGCTTTGGATATGGATGATGTGGATATAGTTCTTGCATATCCATGGTTACAGACTTTGGGATCAATGAATATTAATGTTTAGAAAAAGTTCATGAAGTTTTGGTATAAGAAAAAGAAGATCACTTTATAAGATATCATAGTGAAAAAGGCACCAATAACAATCCAAGTAGATCATGAGGATGAGATTAAAATAAGTGATGAAGATCATGATAAAGATTTAGATGATATATATAAAGACACACTACAAATGAACACTTCATCTACTCAAGAGAAAAAGAAGGAAAAGGTGGAAGAGGTAGAAGAAAAGGTGGATAAGGTCAAGGTATTTGAAAAAGTTGAGTTATATAGACACCCACATCATCATGAGAGGAAACAATCATGGAATCAGGTGAGGAAGTGTCATAATAACAATCATTTGGTCTATACAGGAAATAAAATTTCTAATCATTATGGATATGCATGGAATTGAAATAATAAATACTATGGCACATGGAATGAATGGGTAAATCATTATGACTATGAATGGAAGAATACCTACTATGGTCATGGTTTGAATCAGAGAAGCGCAATGAAATATGGTACATGGAATAAAAAAAGAAGTAATTATGCTGGGACACCAAAGCAATATAATTATGATCATGAACAAAATCAGGGAGCACAACGGATTTTGGACACAAGCTTGGAGAGATATCACCTTCCAATATCACATATGGATGTTTAGATGATAGAGATTGGAGAAAAGTGTACAATGATTTGAAGCACACTCATTATTTGGTTTATTCCTATGTTTCAGGGATGAAACATGTCAAAGAGGGAAGTAATTCTATGTACCTAGGGATATGATATATTGATGTATATGGGTTGATAGAGATGCTGACATGTGGCACACATCCCCTTAGTTAAATGGGTACAATATATTAGGATAATAGAGTAACTTGTGGAAGTAGTACATTGGGTAATGGTTGGCCTACATTGGGATTAGGAGGTTATCCATCCATGGGTTAGATAGATGTGTATATATATATATATATGTGTATATATATATATATATATATATATATATGTATATATATATAGGAGATGGTTATCATGGTAAAGATATCAAGTAAGCATTGAGTCTTCTATTGTAAGAGGATATTGGAGGTTGTCCCCTGAAAGAGACATTATGGAGTTATTCCATCCTCAAGGAGTATTATATGGTGTTTCCCTACCTTCAGGGTATTTTTGCATATATTGAATATCAAGTTCTTATCAATCTTTGAAGATAATTTAACCCTTCTAGAAGAAGATATGCTAAGGGTTAATATTAGGTCCCCAAATGACCCAAATTGGATCAAGATAGGCACTTCCCTTACTGAGAAGAAGCATGAAGTATTTATATCTCTTTTATGGGAATTTTTAGATATATTTACATGGGCATATTTTAAAAAGCTAGGTTTGGACCCCACCTTGGTTTTGCACCACCTTGTGGTCAATCTTGATGAAAAATTAGTAAAATAAAAGTTGGGAAAGATACATCCTCACATTGTTGTATTAGTGAATAAAGAGTTGGAGAAAATCTTATAAGTAAGATGTATTAGATTAATTAACTACTCTGAATGGATTTACAACATAGTACCTATCATTAAATAAATAGAGAGAATCATAATTTGTACCATTTCCATGACATTAACAAAGCATGCCCTAAGGATTAGTTTTCACTACATAACATTGACATGATAATTGATTCCACAGTGGGTTATGAGATGCTTTCACTAATGTATGGATTCTCAAGTTAAAATCAAATCAGAGTAGGACCAGAAAACTGACACAAAATAGCATTCAGCACTCTGTGGGGAACATTTGTTATCAGATCATTCCATTTGGCCTTAAGAATTCAAGGTCCACTTATCAAAGAGCTATGATAGTCATATTTCATGATATTCTACATGACATTTTTGAAGACTACATCAATGACATACTATGTAAATCCAAAATGAGGGTCGACCATATAGAAACATTAAGAAGGATATTTGATTGGCTATGAGAATATAAAGTTAGGATAATATAAAGTTAGGATCAACCCTAAAAAGTGTGTTCAAAGTTACATCAAGAAAATTATTGGGATTCATCATGTCTCATAGGATCATTGAAGTCAATCCATCTAAAGTAAGATCCATAATAGAGATGCCACCAGTAACCAATCTAAAGTAATTCCATAGTTTGTAAGGCAATATCCAGTCCATTTGATGTTTCATATCTCAATTGGTGAATAAGTGCCATCCATTTACACACCTACTAAATAAATGTGTCACATTTCATTAGGATAGTGATTATCAAAAGGTTTTTCAACAGCCAAAGGACTATATCATGAATCCCCTAGTTCTATTATCTTTGATGTTAGGGAAACCATTCTTGTTGTATATTTTAGCTACTGATAATGCTCTCAAGTTACTTATATCTCAACATGATGACAAGGGAATATAGAATTTAGTGTACTATCTAATCCATATACTAGTTGCATATGAACATAGCTATACACCTATCAAAAAAGCTTATCTTGTTATGGTCTTCATAGATCAAAAACTACAATACTCCATGTGGAACAATAAGACCATGGTTATTTCCAAAGTAAATACACTTAAGTATCTATTATAAAAAATAGATTTTCAAGGCCATATGACCAAATGGATCATGGTACTCAGTGAGTTTGAGATAGAGTATGCAAACTAGAAAGCAATCAATGGGAAAGTTCTTACATATTAGCTTATTAAAGCACCTCTTGATGACATAGAGCCATTAACATTCCAATTTCCTAATTAATCAATCATGACCATCATTAAAACACCTATTAATGAGTATCACTGAAAGCTATATTTTCATAGATCATTCACTACACATAGATCAGAGTCAATACTTTTATTCATAATGACTAAATGGGATCTAATCCCAAAGTCATTTAGAATCAGATTTCCTTATACCAATAACATGGCTGAATATGAAACACTCATCACAGGCATTTGATAAGTATTACAATGGAACATATTCCATCTAATAGTTTATAGTGATTTTTAGTTAATCATCAATCAGGTTATAAACCACTTCCAAACTAAAGAGGATAAGTTGGTTCCATACAAGGCAATGGTTGACACTCTCAAGCAACATATTTACAACAATCAATTTGAGCATGTACCAAGAGTGAGTAATAGAATAATAGATGTCATGGCTAACATTGGATCATTTATTCATCATGTAAATGCAACTAGCAAGTATCAATTTCTTGTATAAAATATAATAACACTAGCTCATGAACCTTTAACTATTGTTATAATATGTGATATTGTTGGTCCAAGCTCTAATTGATACTTAGACCTATATGACTTTTTAAACAATAAAATCCTCCCACTAGACTAATCCTCAAAACACAATATATATTTCATGCATAATGCCCAATGTTACACCCTACTCGAACCAACCCTATACTAGCATAGTTTTAATGGAACTCTACTTTGTTATTTACCTTTGAAAAAATCTATACTAGTATTATGGGAATTTCATGATGGAGTATCTATATCCCACACTAACAAGGTAGTCACATCCAAAAATCTATTGGGTATTAGTTATTATTGGTTGATGATGGATGTAGATGCAATTGCATATGTCAAGAAATGTGAGAAGTGTTAATGACATGCTAATTTGATTCATGCACCCACTAAGACTTTAAAACCAATGTTGAAACCATGGCCAATCACTACATGGGCCCTTGACCTCATTTGCAAGATAAACCCCACCTCATTAGATGGTCATAAACAAGTTTTCACCACCATCGAATATTTCACTAAGTGGGTTAAAACTATACCCCTCACTTACATGACTAGTAATCAAATTTACAAATTCATCTTTAACCATCTCATCTACCACTATGGTATCCATTTTGAAATTATATCTGATAATGGGTGAACATTTAAGAACAAGGATGTCAAAAATATATGTGCTAAATACAATATTACACAACACTTTTCAATGATATGTTACCCTTAAGGTAATGGCAAAGTCAAATCATCAAACAAAACCATTGTAAACATTCTCAAAAATATTTTCAATGATGACAGTCATGATTTTCACCTTTAGATATTCCATGCCCTTTGGGAATACCATTCCAATCATCACACACCCACATGAGCCACTCCATACTCACTAATTTAAGGAACTAAAGCCATACTTCCCATTGAGGTCAAGTTAACTTCATTACACATATATTTCAAGCATGCTCTTGATGATAATGACTATCGAGTAGCTTTCTTGGAAGAGCTATATTTACTTGATGAAAAGCATAGGGACATTTTGAATAATCTATAAACCTATCAAAACTAACTTTAGGGTTAATACAATCAGATTGTAAAACATAAGAAAATTTGTACTTGGTAATCTTGTCCTAAAAGAGAACCAAAAGAATACCACAACTAAAAAGAATCATAAAAGAAATTTCAAACCCAATTGGGTGGGTCATTTCATCATCACTACATACTATGGTGATAGAGCACATAGGATCATGACACGAAATGGTAATGAACTTGATGAGCCAATGAACATTATTCACCTAAAGTAGTATTATGCTTGAGTAAATTGATGTATTATCTATAAGGACCATTTCAAGTTGTAGCATATTACTAGTATTCTTATTTATACCATTATCAAGTTATCTATTCTACCATCCTCTCATTTTGACATTCCAACTAGACTGTCCAACCATTCCATTCCTACTCGACCAAACATGTTTTGAATCCTATCAATCCATCTTGTTTAACCTTGGTTCATCCATTAGTTTCATGTTTTTATCATATAGAATCATATCAATTTTAGTAGTTATTTTAATCATTTTACATAGATGTAGTATTTTGGAGCAATATGATAGAAGTTTTGGTAGTTGTATCCTTCATTTATTGTTCCCTTATTATCAAGTTTATTTCTATGAGCTTGATTATATCACCTACTAGGGCAAATCAATGCTCATTGGTCTTGATACCTATTATATCACCTACTAGGGCAAATTAGTATCATTGATTTATTAGTTGTATCCTAGTGATAACTACCTATGGGAAACCTAGGGGAAACATTTGTTTATTATGCCTTGACATATCACCTAACCATTCTTATGCCATACTATGCCATCATACTAATTGTGCCTATTTTATTTGAATTAGTTACTACACTAGTTAGATACCTCTACTATGAGGTGAAATAATGTAAACTAAATCCATTTTAGGACTATGTGGGTCACATTTGATTTATGTTGAGGTCAGCTCAGTCCCCCTTCTATATTTCTCTCACCATTTTATGAGCTTGCATAGTTTTTGTGTCTCATCATTCTCAATTGAGTTGAGATGCTTAAAAAAATTCCAAAAACATTTTAAAAATGTTTATAAAAACCAAAAACATTAACCACTTCTTTGCCTTAAGGATTTTGGTAACCCTCACTACATCACAAATAAATCACTTGTTCCTTAGTTTCCCCATCCTTTTTGGCCTTTTATCCTACACTATCACCATTTTATAAGTTCATCCCTATTCTTATATCACATCCATCATGTTTTATATCAATCATCATTTTCTTCCCATTTCTTGGGAGAATTACATTTGGCCTAAATTTTTGTTGGATCATCATTTCCATAGAACTATGTAGGTAGTGTCCACTTTGCTAGTGCATATGGAGACAACTTAGCCACCCCCTTTTTTTTCTTCTATTCCTCCATCTTGTTTGTTTGTTCAATTATTTTCTAGTTCTAGGAGCAATGTTCGTCATGTTATTTTTACTAAATAAGGACTAACACTTGTTTGGTTCTTTGTTTATATTTTTTATTTCTTTCTTTGTCTATTTTGTTTGTTTGTTTGTGTGCCTATTTGTTTCTTTCTAGCACTATGGCCTTGATTTAGTCTATGTATGTTCATTAGGTGATTACTTGCACATTATTCTTGAATATATCTATATTCAAACATCAACAATTTCATCAGGGATTTTATCACTGGTGCAATTATTTTCCATTGAGTATCGAATATTGGGAGTTAGTGCTTATGTATATTTTGGCCAAGCCCCCATGATGTTCTATCATGAGGCCTATCATCAAATGTTATAACAAAAATAATATTTGAGAGGTCCACAACATTAAAACAACATCACCATCGTCTTAGTACTAACATAAACAATAATCCTTAACTAATCCCAATCATATCCCAAATAGACTAATTAAGTAACAAAATAACTTCAACCTTTATTAGTTTAGACAAGAATCTCCCTACTATCAAGTTGTCCTAATTCATCTTTATCCTCTATATCAGGTTATCAATCATCAACCATGAGTCATGTTTTTCATAATTAGGGTATACTACATTAGCACTATACACCATCCCACATGCATTCTCAATGATTATATCACCTAATAGGGAAAATCATTATGTTATCACCATTTTCCTTTCTTGTTTGTCTATTCTAATTGGTGTAGCTCCATCTTCTCATTGATTACATCACCTCTTGGGGCAAATCATTGTGTTCTCATACCACATTGCCAGTATTGGGGTACAATGCTTATAACCACCTTTGGGAAAACCATTGTACACCATCACACTTACATTTATCATAGTTTTCCCAAACTTTTGGTGAATATTTATGTTATTACCCCATCATCTTCATTATTTTGGTCCCCTCATTTTGCTTCTTTCTTTTGAGGGACCATTTGTCAACCCACTTGTTAATTGCTCCCTCGAGGTGGAAACTATAGTTCAATCATTATCATTGTAGTTTTAATCATAAAGAACCATTTTTTTAGTAAAAAAGACATTACTATGCTTACAGCTTACAACATCTTAAATAGGGGCAAACTATAAACTTGTAAAATTGGCCACTAATGGCTTTGAATCAGACTATTAGACCAGTTCTTACCAATCATTAAACATTTAATCTAAGAATTTATATTAGTCTCAAATTTTGATTCATAAACTTGGATTAAATCACTTTTTCCTATTAAATCAATTAAACAAGGAAAATATACACATTAAATTAATCAAAATCAAATAAATGACCAAATGCCTAAAAGGAATTAATTAACTTGCACACCCTAATAAAAATCAATTAGTAAGTCAAATCAATTTCAAATATTAATTGAGATCACCCATGATCTAAAAAATTAAATAAATAAATTACTAAAAAGGAAATTCAAGAGCATCTTAGAACATCCTAGAACACACTCATTACCTTTGTGAGTTATCACTTTAGGAAAATATCTAAAAAAATATCCTAGGAATATGCCAAACTCAACCAAGGTTAATAAAATCAACCATGGTCATATTTAACCCATTCCAAGGGATTTGAAAACCTATAAAAAGAAGCCTAGAGCTCTTCATTTAGAGAGATCAATCAAGGTAGAGTTATAATTCAAGAATAGATTCATGAAGCCAAAAGCCTAGTGTTATAATGCCAAAATTGAGCCAAAGCCATCAAGCCATTAAATCAATCAAGCCAAGCATTCAAAAATGGTGCATAGAGAAGATGTTATTAGCCATATACCATTGATGAATACTTCTTATACATAAATTGAGCAAGCCAACTAAATTACCCTTTGGAGCAATCAAGGATTTGGTATGGAATTTGTGTTTTTATGTTTATATTTCTCATTTCCTTCCATGTTTTATTGAGTTCTCATTTGGTTTATTCATTATGATCCCTGCATGATTAGGCCTATAGGATGTTATATTGCTAGTGAGTTCTTTTTCATTATTTTTGAGACTAACTCTATATTAACCTCCTCCCTTTAGTTAAATTCCTAGATCACATTTTGTAAAGACATGTGCGACTTATAAAGCACATTGCCTATAGGTAAATCCATTAGGAAGTGTCTAGAGTATTCTAGAAAGATGTATAAGGGATATTTTTCCCTGACACTTGTACTATTATAATTTGACATCACTGACTAGCATACCTGATGAATTGTATATATAATAAGGTATTATCCATTGTAAAAAGAGAGGGTATTTTGAGAAAAAAATACTTGTGCTAATTTTTGAGAAATTTAATGCAAATAGGGAATTCTAACAAGTTTGTCTCATTCATTTATGTGAATTATATCATGGCTTCTCTCTCAATTGTCTAGTTTACAATCTAGATTTGAATGGTTCTTATTGATTCCTAATGTCTACTTTCTAAATGTAGAGATATTAACTTGTGCTAATGCTAGGTTGACTGAAAGTTCTTAGGTTTATTTTGTTTTCTATGCTCTTCTTGTGGATGTGCTTATGTTATTTACATGCATGAGTAAATATTCAAAGTAAATCAAGTTCTTATTTGCATTCTTTCATTTCCTTAGATGCTTGCCTAATGTGTAGTAGCATTTGAGCTTATGCTATTTCATTCTATACATTAGTTTTAAGTACATATTTGGATGATATTTTAACTTTGTCATCATATCTATGTTAAAGATCAATAATGTGAATATGTTCCTTCTCTGCCCTACCCTTAATTTTGATTTTTATTTGATCTATTCACTTTAGATTTAGTTATTTTAGAATAATTCACTTTACTTAGTCAAGATTGCTTTCATTTTCATAAATATTAACTATGAGTCCACAGTTTCTCCCAACAACTAAACTTTATAAATATTGTGAAATAGTTTACTTATTCTACCACTATTCCACCAAAGATAAAAATATTATCACAACCTATAACTCATGCATTGGATTCTCTAAATTTATAAATGAGTAGTGTTGCATGAACATTCTGAACCACCTATGATACACATACATGCATCAATAGGGAACACATTTCTCTAGCACTAGAAGGAGGGCCCTTAGTTAAATCTTTAAAAATTCATGATGCATTTACTATTTTTAGTGAAATTTGTTCAAATATTAGTGAATTCTTTGCATATTTGTGTTTATTTTAGCATAATTATGTAAATATTATTGATACGTATGGTTTGAGACCAATATTTATTATTATTTAGCTAGAGATTATCATTCTTTAGACATTCATGTTAAATTCTTGTAAAAATAGCTTAAGTTTGGTGAATCTTCCTTGTTTGAAATTAGTGACAACAAATTTTCTCAAAGATTGATTGATTCTTAGAGAATTCAAGATTATTTGAACTAATATATGTAAAGATCATTTAATCTTCATTGATTTAGATATATATTTGAGCTTATTTAGTCAAATATAGTTATTCTTTGAAGAAATTTACATAAATTTATGCAAAGATTACCTAACTTAGGGATCTTAAACATGCAAACCCACTCATCAGTGAGAATTAGACTATTATTTTCAAGAATTGAGCTAAAGATAATTCATATTTGTAAAGGTAGGATTTATAAGTCATATTTTGGATTAGACTCAAGATTTACAAGTTAGAACTACCAATAATTTTGACTAGGTCATGTTCTCAATCAAGATTACCTCTCCTTTCATTAGAAGATCATAAGAAAGCAAGAGAAAATAAAGCTAAGTTAATGGTTTTTAAATCTCAACCTACTTCACCTATTCAAAGTTCTCTTCTATTTAACCCTTATCAATTTATTTCTTGGTTAGGTGGATCTTCCATCAATGTGCCTGGTTAGGTACATGACCCACCTCAAAGCCTTAAGAAATATTTGACAACTTTTAGTCCTAATGGTATTGTCACAATTGAATAAATATCAAATATTTGAAGGATAATTTAATATTGTTTAATTTAGTTAATGAATATGTATCATGTAGATTATTTCTATTTACTTTAAAAGATGCTACATATAAGTGGTTTCTCAACCTTCTAGAGAATCATGTCACTATTTTGAATGATTTTAATAGTATATTTATTAATAAATTTGGTAAAATCATTATTATTTTAATTTTATATAAAAAATTTACCACTTTTAAGAGAGATTCTAGTGAAACCATTATATCCTTCAACGCTAGATTATAGAACATGTTTAGTAGGACCATAACTCTATACAAACCTGATAAGGCCTTGGATTTAAAAATGTAAGAAGATTATTTAGACCCCATGACTTATGTGTTTATTAAAATGTCTATTCAAGTCATAAACACACTAACCCTAGCCTATGTTGAGGTTATAATAATCAATGATCAAATAAAAACTCAATGTCAACTTGCATATGCCATCCCAAATGTCAACCCTAATTTCCCTGCATTGAAAGTCATTCATCATGCTAATAAAAAATATGTTTTCCCTAAATTAGATAGTATTATTTAACTAGTTTCCATTAATCCATGCTCATCCTAGCCATAACTTAGGATTATTGCATAATAATACTTCAAATAGATTTCACCAATAGGAATAAAGAGCTTTGATGCCAATAACTAGTAATAGTTATCAAGTTCATAACTCTGAGGCACCAAAGAATGAGAATGAATACATACCTAAGATGGTTTAAAATATGAGTAATAGCTTTCTTCAATTACAAAAGCAAGTAGGCAATAATGGGGAAAATTGTAATAGGAATTAGTCATATCAAAGGTTCAATATACCTAACAATTAGTTTCACAATGACAATAGCAAAGATAACAATAATGATTCATCATCAAATAAGAATAACCCTAATATTAATATTTGTGATGTTCAATGGATTAAATATTATAGGGTTCATAATACTTCAAAGCATGGTGAGTTGGACTTCATTGAATTCTATAATTCTTTTGAGTTGTTTCAAGATGACTTAAATACACTTGAAAGTGAACCTAGTAGAGATAATTATGTACATACATCTATGTCTTCCAAGTCATCCAAATATATAAATATAATCCTGATGGTGGAGACTTTTGATTTCCATTTTTAAGAAGAAAATGAGCCTAAAGATACACTTGATGAGGTGCATGATTTTTATTAGTATTTGAAGAATACCTATCCTATGAGGAATATGAAGTAGAAGAAACCCCTAATAACTTCAAATCCACCAAATAATTTTTAAACTCCTAATCCTAAAGTTGAAAATAATCTTGAGCTTCCAAAGGGAAGTAATTTTAAATATAATGTTCATTCATCTAGTACTTCTACTAGTGGTGGGTATAATATAGTTAAGGACATGAAGAAGATTAAGGATAACATCACACTACACGAGCTAAATCAAATAACTAAGAACATAGAATTGTTACTTGAATATATATCTAATATTCCTTGTAAGTCACACAAAGCTATAATTTCTAATGTTACTATGTATAAGAACAAAGTAGATGTTCCACCTGTCTTACTTATAATTAAGATTTTTGGTAAGAATTTACATAAATATTTGTTAGATTTAGGTGCTTCTACTAACATCATGCCTAAAGGTATTTATTAACAACTTGGTTTGACTCTAACTAAATATGATAGGGTTGTCAATAAATTAGATAAGTATATGGTGAAAGTAATTAGAGAATTATTAAATTTTTACATGTAACTTCTAGCTGAGCCAAATAATTTATAGCCATCCAAGTGGTGGATATTCCTGATGCTTATGAGATACTACTTAGTAGGGATTGGGCCATTTTATTTAAATGGTTACATGTTTACTAATTCTTCCCACATTTGGATTTCATGGAAGGGAGTTACAAATCATATTTGAATTAAAAGAGAGCCCAAGATGAAACATATGATCATCAAGTACAATATTATGAATTGAAAGGGTCAACATGGCCAACTCTGAGTTGGGAGTTTATACTCTTGACACCTCTAAGGTATGTGACTCTATATATACTCATGCTATGTTGAGGATATGGAAATTATATTTTGATGGTGCAAAATGTAAGTCTAGATGAAGGTTAAGATTTGTTTTGATAACCCTCTTGGAAAAGAATTTAGTACTTCTTACAGAATTAGTTTTCATGAAATAATAACTTGGTAGAGTATGAGGCTCTAATATTAGGTTTACAATTTGACATCAAGCATAAGGTCAAAGAAATACTTCTCCATGGTGATTCAAAACTAGTAGTTAATCAAATGAGAATCAAATACCAATAAAAATTATTTTAACTTAACAAATATAAATTTAGAGTTTGGGACTTGATAGAGTATTTTGATGTTTGTAACATTGTCTCAATTCTTAGGGAAGAAAACAAGATCAATGATGAGATATATTTATCTACAGCTAATCTTATGTCTAACCAAGACTCTCAAATAAGAGACCTCAATGTTGAATGGGTTTCTTATCCCTTAGTACCTATTAATATTAACAATTTGTAGGTATTCAGTGATGCCCAATAGATTTAAGACTTCATGAATAGTTTGGGAGTATTTTAGGCTCAAATCATTGATGAAGCTAATGAAAATTATGAAACTAAGTGAGAATAAAATTCCCAATGGCATTGTTGGCCAAATTGGGCCTACATACAAAAATTACACTACTTCATAATAAGAAGCTAAGTAGGGTCCTAACTAAAGGGTGATCTAATGGTGGAAAGGGTAGATAGATTAGAGGATAAGATAACTTTTAATTCTAAATTTGAAACACTTTAAATAAATATTAAATTCTGAAATCGGTGATCTTAGACAACCAAACCATCATCAAATGTCATGCACAAATGAATAGAGAAAGTTGGTTGTGCATTTAATAGATTCACTTGGAAAGCCTCTCAAGCCAAAAGATCACATGGACATGAAGTTATTCATGCCTAAATCATGATATGTAAATTTTATATCTTGATTATATTGATATCTCAAGATATAAGCTTCCAAAATTGAACTTGTAGAATGGGATGTATGTGGGGATGTCAAGTTAAAGATATAATAAATATCCATTTGAATTCAAATGTTACAAGGATGAATGCATGGATAATAAGTGTCAAAATCATATAAGATTGAATCAAATACAATGTATATTAAGAGATTAGTGATGTTAGTTGGTCTAAAGGATCTAATAGAGCACATTAAATCATATAAAATAGACCAATGATGAGCTCATAGTTAAAAGGTTAGTGTATCTTAAGATTGAATGTGGAGCTAACAAGTGTTAAGATCTCAAGTACCTAAGTAAAGATAAAATGGTGTACATTGAATGATAAGGCCAGTGGGCTTGAATAGATCAATGGTGCATGATCCATCATACCAAAGTAGATCAACAGTGAGCAAAAGGTCAACTAGTCAATGGATCCATGGGATAAATGAGAAGCTACCAAGTGTCAAGACCAAGGTAACTATTAAATAAATAAATAGAGTTCATTAGAGCCATGAAAAATTAGAGATATTGTATGAATAGGGTCAAAGGGTAAGTAAGGTACTAATAATTAATTAAGAGTTACTAGGTGGCACATTCTTAAAAACCTAGATCAAGATCAAGGGCCAATATCAAGAGTTGAAACCAAATATAGTTGAGGTTGAACTAGAGCAAATATTTCAAAATGGGGACATGGAGGTAGACACATAAGTTTTTATGGGTTTATTTCCAATGATATAAACATGATTATGACCCATTTTATCCATTCTTAAATTCCAAGGACAAACCAGTAAGGAGAAATCCATGCTAGAACAAGATCACAACAGATTGATCCAACTATCATAATTGCTTCACCAAAAAAATTTATTGCTTAAATTATTTGATCCCAATATTTTACCTATAAGGAGAATAAATATAGGCTATAAATAGATTGAAATGGACTTATAAATTTTTTTTATCCATTTTATAGAAGTAGTCTTAGACATTATGATTATTTTTAATGGCATCAATGCCAAAATGATTATAAATCTTTGTCATTATGCTCACTTTTCCATACTTATATGCATAATCCCCATCTATTTCATCCCATAATAATATAAATACAATATTTTAATCCTTGAAAATCATCCCTCTCTTTGTCATGATTAGACTCTACCAAGATTTATACTATAACACTTATTTGATGCAATAAAAGACTAAATTCATCCATTTAAATGTTGAGTTGAAGTGTGTATTATGAGTTCATTGATGTGGTTAAGTTAATTTATGTTTTACTTGCCTATATCTAATTTTTACCACCTAATTTAGTGTTTTGATAGGTCTCACAGCTCATTCTAAGTGAATATATAGTTTTTTGGTCAGTTTGGAGTGGACAACTACCCTCCCATGCTAGGTTGATAGATAGTCTATGACTTTGTGTGCAATACGTATGTGAGGGATGATCAAAGAGTGAGTAAAGTGATATTATAAATTATTTAATGTGTCTTATATTGTGTCTTGTGTAAGTAAAAAGATCAAAACATTTGGTGCATCACTCCTTTTTATATGCTTTCATAGATTATTGTTAATCTCTCTCTCCTTTTCTCAGTAATAAGATAGTTTAGGTTTACTATAGGTTATAAAATCAAAAATAAGTCATCCTTATCTAGAGGTATAACCCAATACCAGATGTCACATATCTTAATATCATTCCCATGTTAGACTAAGTTTGAGCAAGAGGACCTGAACAATCCCCTTCTTAGCTAGGATATAACCTACGATGTCAATAGTTTTGGTACACTCAGTGGGACCATTTTACTTAGCATAGATAAATTTTGGAGTTGAGAATAAGTATTTTTAGAAAAGGGAGACATCCACCATCATTAGGAGCTAAATATATTTAAAGTTATAGATTTCATATCACTATCCAAACACTAATCACATTCCAAAGGTTACTACAAGGTTAGCTAGTAAAGGTATTCTCCTTGAATTCATTGATCTACCTTATGTTTCATCTAAGAGAGAAATATTTAATAGGGCAAGAAATTATCCCAAAAATCAATGTTCATCCCCTATTCATCCTATTATTTTAAATGATGTGATCCCCCTACTCAAATAGCCATCAAAAATCAAGTATTTATTCCATTCAATAGAGGTAATGAATTCAACATAGCCCAGTATGATGATATTCCTATGTCTACTCTTAAAATCATCCCATTTTTTTCTAGAGAAGATTAAAAAAACTAATATTGAGCATACATAACATACTACTAACCTTTATTTAGTACATAATGTTATTTAAAATAATGTGGCTATTAGACTGCTTGTTGCTTCCTTCAAAAGAAAATAATTATAGTGGTATATAAATCTTACATTTAATTCCATTACTACATAGGATTAGTTATGTGTAGCCTTAGATAATTTGAGGATAAATTTGATAACTTATCTTTAGTTGAGTAGCTGATTACCATTCATAGAGCTCCCCATGATTTCATGTTTGAATTTAACCTCAGATTCCAAAAGACATGGACTAGGATTCCTATAGTTATTATACCATACCTATAATATGCCTTCTTGTACTATCTAAAGTCCCTTAATTTTTATATTAGTGTGATGGTACTGTTAATGGGTGGTAATACCTTGTTAGATGCTTATGAGGTTGAAATAAGAGCAAAAAATAGTTTGGTTCAATCTTTTAAGCTTTCTCCAAGGCGTCCAATGTCTATATTCCTAAATTTTCAATATATTCCACCTCTTCAAATTACTTATTTTCTATAATTAGCCCATATTCCACCTTCTCAAGCTCAAGTTACTACCCCTTCTAGTCGAACCAATGAAATTGGTGAGCTAAAAGGTTTGCTCCAATTTTATGGAAATTAAATAGTATAACTAAAGAGGAAATATTATAAAACTAATAATCCCTATCAACAGCAAAAACATGCTACTTATCATCCCTTCAGAGATCAAAGGCCTCCTTGTCAATTATTTAGATAAAATAGACCACCCTACCAGGAACAAGGAGCCATAGTTCTAGCTAAGCCATATGAAGCTCTTGACCCTAATACACCTTCCACATTAAAATATATTTTTCTAAAACCACCTCAAAATAATTTGATGCATGATTCAATTTGGTAGCCCACCAATCTCAATGATGCTCAAAACCAAGCCTTGATATCACAAAGCATTACTATGATACAAATGACACAAGAAGAGTTTTCTCTTCAAGGAGGTTAGTATGAAGATAAAAATTTGGTTACCTAAGGAGAGGCTCAAAAATTTGAATGGCATCCTGATGCCATTAATGTAAATTGACAAATGGATGATTATGTTGCATTTAATCATGATGGTGAGACTAGAAGTTCAATTGGTTAAGTTACATCTATAACTAGAGATAAAAGAAGAGCCATTGATGAGGATAAATATGTGAATAATGATTCAATTACTTCTAATGTTATTTCCAAGAGTATAAAATATCAACTTGTTTCCCCTACAACACAAAAAATAAAATACAGATGTTGGGAAGGTCTTTCAAATACCTTTGGTTTGTGAACAACCAATGGTTCAAAATGTGTAGAAAAAGGCTATTGGAGATTAATTAAACATAGTGGATCAGGTAAAGTAATATATAATTAGCATTAAAATTTCAAATTCCCTTGTTATTTCAAGACACTAGTATATGCTCATCCAAGAGTTTTTAGCTCTCAATGTGTCTCCAGATCTAGTTGAGAAATAAGGAGTTATCCTAACTAGTTCAAAGCGTCAAATGAATCATCAAGTACAAAAAGTACACAAAATGGAAAAAAAAGGGAAAAATTGAAGTAAAAGTTAAGTAAAAATCCTCCCTTGTACCTCTATTTTGTGGTTAGTGACTATTTAGTTCATAACATTATGGTGGATAATGGAGCCAATAACACTGTCATACCTAAGCAAATTACAGACAAGCTTGGTCTTATCTATGAACCAAATACTAAAGGAGTATTGAAAATATTTGGGTCAGAAAAAATTATAGTAAGAATAATCAAGGATATTTATTTTACACTACATCATTTTCCCAATGTTACCATTCAACAAGATGTGGTTGTGGTGGACTTGCCTCCCTACTTTGCCATGTGTCTATCAAAGGACTTCACTTCAAATATTGTAGGATACTTATCAATTGATTGGAAATATTTTATGTTTATAACCAAGTATGTTACTAAGGTAACCATGCATTCTAAACCTATTTCATGGTTCCATTTGGAACCATATATGTTAAGTGTTGTGTGAACACCAATTACCTCATTTCAGATGAGGTGATATAAAATAGTGTAGATGAAATTGATTCACCTTTAGATGGGATTATATATTTAATCCTTGATGATTTGGCCTATATCTCACATCAATATGAACCTTATAATATAATTTAAGAATAAGGAATTTGTGTTCATTTATTTCATGAGAAAGATGCACTAATTCCAACCTTGATGAAGGATGATGAGTCTAGTGATGATCTTTGGCAATTATAATTTAATATATCAAGGAATAAGCATGTTAATATGGCTGTAATGATGTTTATTTATATATTAAATCAATTATATTTCTCATATATTAATTTTCCATTTGGTTTTTCAAATAATGCTAAAAAACATGAGGCACTAGTTCATGGTTTACAATGGGCTAGGAAGATAAAAGTCAACACCTTACAAGTCTTTGGTGATAGTGAAATTTTAATTCACCAAGTGAGATTTATTAATGTATGTAGAAACCAATTGATTAAATCTTATAATAATAGGGTATGGGACTTGAATATTTTCAAGCCTTCAACATTCAAGAAATACTAAGAAATGAGAACAAACATGCAGATAGGTTGGCTACTAGTGGGGCACAATTTAGTATCCCAAATGATGTAATAAATGAAAAGGTATAGTCACATATTAAGGTGATTATAAGGACTTATGTCATAGATAATAATGATAACTGATAAGTCTTTGAAAATGGCAATCATATTGTTATAGTCTTGCAAGAAGAGGCCAAGTTTTCCTCAATAAATCAATCAAAGTACCTGTAGTAGTATGGTGACCAGATTGTGCAACTAACCAAGGGATTTATCACACTTGAGAACATATTTATTGGTGATGATGATATGAGGAAATAAAAGTCATCTTTTTCAACAAAGGAAGAACACTATGACAATGTGTAATTTTCACCTGGTAATAACCTAAAGTTGAGTAAGGTATGCAAATATTAAGAAAAGGAATCTTTTATTGAGTTATGTACAAGTTTTTTTGGTGTATTTTAATGAAAATATAGTGATCTCAAGGGATTTGACCCAAGTCTAGCTCAACACACCATTGATCTAGAAGATGAAACTAAGTTAGTAAGACAAAGACAAAGGCCTATTAATCTTAAGTTTGAGCCTTTGATGAGAGATGAGGTTCATAAGCTCATTGAGTGAGATATTATATTTTTAATCAAGAACTCAACTTGGGTGGAAAACCTTGTTCTATTACAAAAAATGAATGGTGAAATTAAACTCTGTGTTGACTTCCATGACCTAAATAAGAATTCCCTTAAAGACTACTATCCATTACCATCTATAGAACAAATTTTATAGTTGGTTGGAGGCACAAAAAGGTTCTCCTTATTGGATGGCTATAGTGGATACAACCAAATTTTGGTCAAAGAAGAAGACTAATTTAAGACAACCTTCACCACAAAGTGGGGGACATTTTCATATAGAAAGATTCCCTTTAGTTTATCCAATTCTGGAGAAAATTTTCAAATAGTCATGGATATGACATTCTATAGATTTCTTAACAAGTATGTACTAGTTTTTTTGGATGATATGACAATGTTTTCAAAGATTGCAAGTGAGCACATAGTTCACCTTGAGAAATTATTTGAAAAATTTAGTCAATTTGGGGTATCTTTTAATCCTAAAAAGTGTGTCTTTTCAATTTATGAAGGTAAGCTCCTTGGACATATAGTTTCAATGCATGGTTTATGCATAGATCCTGAAAGAATATCTTCAATCATTGAACTTTCCTTAACCAAGAACAAAAGAGATTTATGGAGTTTCTTAGGGGAGATCACTTTTATTAGAAGATATGTCTTAGATTTTTCAACTTTAGCTAAGCCACTTACAACCATGCTAAAGAATAATCATAGCTTTAGTTGGTCCAAGGAAGGAGTAAGGAGTTTTGAGGAAATCAAGAAATCCATGGTTAGTGATCCTATTCTCACAAACCTAGATTTATAAAAGGACTTCATTCTATACACCTATGATAACATTGACACCATTTTAGGCATTCTTATATAGTATAACCATGAGGTCTTAAAGAATCCAATAATCTTTTTTAGTCAAGGCTTGGAAGAATATGAAACAAGTGTCAAGTAGTTTCTCTTAAACAAGGACATAAGTGAGAAAAGATCTAGTTGGATAACAAAGCTAATGGATTATGATTTTGAGATCAAAGTCACAAATTTGATTAGAGGCAAAGAACTTTATGATCATCTAGCCCAAAACTTACAAGAAGATAATGAGGTGGTTATGGTGTCAACTGATGAAAAAGTTTCAATTGACCATACATTACCTTCTAGTTGGTATCATGATTTGGTAAGATATCTCCAATATTTTCTTTATCCCTCTCATCTAACTCCTTCAAAAAGAAGACATTTCATTTTACAATCCATTTTATTTTTTCTTATTGATTGTGTTTTTTTCAAAAAATATATCAATGGCATGTTGTTAAGATGTATTGAACAAAATTGAAAAGAAAGGTTTCTTGAAGAGTTCCATGATGGACATGGTGGAGGGAATTATTTGGCAAGGACCATAAATCATGAGATAATGAGAGGTGGGTATTATTGACCAAGATTATTTGGTGACTATCATGCATGGGTTAGGAAATGCAAACAATGTGATATGTTTGTAGGAAAGGTGAAACTTTCAACCTTACCACTCCAACCAATTATAGTGGATCATCCCTTCATCTAATGGGGATTGGACTTTATTGGTCTCATTAATCCCCCTTCAATCTTAGGTCATAAATGGATACTAACTACCATATTTTACTTCACTAGATGGATAGAAGTGGTGGCATTGGAGGAAGTAAACCAGACCAATGTTCTATATTTATATAAAGGTTTTCTTACTAGGTTTATAATCCCTTAAACTATTATTTATGACAATGTTATGGCCTTTGTGGGGACTAGGATCAGTCTATGGGCTGTTCAACATCCATTTTATCTTAGCACTTCAACAAACTACCATCCCCTAGGAAATGGTCTTATTGAGTCCACAAATAATAATCTATTGAAAATCACAAGAAGAACAATTGAATATAATCATAGGTTATGGCATCTCAAATTAAAGTCAACTCTATGGGATGATAGGATCACCTGCAAGAGGTCAATATCCAACTCTCCCTACAAGATTTTATAGGGTAAAGAAGCAATGATGTCTATTTATCTTGAACTACCTACCATAAAATTGATGCATCAATTTGAGTTGTTCGAGAAAAAACTTATGGATATTAGATATGATGAGATTATAGAGTTATAAGAGACAAGACATTAGTCTATGCTAGCCATGGAAATGCATCAAGCAAAAGTGAATAAATCTTTGACAAAGTATCTTTTTTACAACTTTAAAAGAAGTAGATTTGGTCCTCAAGTGGGATGAGGACAGATCTAAGCCAAGAAGGCATACAAATTTTGACTCTCTTTGGAGTGGTTTGTACATAATCTCTAGCTACAGATCCCACAATGCCTTCCAAATTACAAAGATATATGGTGAGGAGATTCCTATCCCATTTAATGGGATACACTTGAAAAATTGATACTAAAGGTTGAGTTCCCTATAAATATTTATCTTGTTTTAGATTTCCTTCAAGTGTTGTCCTAGCATATTAGTTTATTTTCCTTTGATTTGGTTAGTTATCTTTCCTATTTGTTTGTTTCCTTTCTTATTTTGGTGGAATTCATTGTATTTGCAAGTCAAATGGTTGTTTACATCCATGAATCAAAATTTTCATTTTTTTTTGGGTCCAAGAGTCATGTAAATGCTCCAATTGCTCAAGTATAGTAGGAATGCTACCCAACTGAGTCACCAAAGATGTCCAAATTGGGCCTACATACCAAAATTTGCCTAATCTAAAATAAGAAGATGAGCAAGATCCTAATTGAAGGGTGATCCAATGGTGGAAAGAGAAGACAAATTTTAGGATAATATCACTTGTCATTTTCAAGATTTTAAAACACTTTAAGCAAGCTTAAAGTGTGAAATTGGTGATCTTAGAAAACTAGACCATCATCAAATGTCATGCACAAATAAATAGAACAAGTTGGTTTTGCATTTAATAGATTCACTTGGAAAGCCTCTCAAGACAAAGGATCACATGGACATGAATTTATTCATACCTAAATAAAGATATACAAATTTGGTATCTTTATGAGCTTACTATCTCAAGATATAAGCTTCCAAAGCTAAACTTGTAGAATGGGATGTGCATAGGGATATTAAGTTAAAGTTAAAGAAAATAGCCATGTAAATTCAAATGTTCCAAGGATGAATTTATGGATAATAAGTTTCAAAATTCTGAAATCTTAGATCAAATCTAATGGCAAGTGGGTGATCAATAATGTCAGTGGGTTCAGAGGATCTAATGGAGCATGTGTAATCATACAAAATAGATCAATAATGAGCTTGAAATCAAAAGGTTAGTGTATCCTAAGATTGAATGTGGAGTTGAAAAGTGTCAATATATTAGGTACTTAAATACATATCTAATAATTCACATTGATTGATAAGGCCAATTAGCTCAAATAGATTAATGGTACACGATCCATCATACCAAAGTAAATTAACGATGATTGAAAGGTAAACTAGTTGTTAAGCATGAGATATACTGAGAGGGGGGGTGAATAAATATATCATATATCTTATAAAACATTCCTTTAAATAAATTCCACTTAATCAAACATTCAAGATATGTAATAAAACTAAAACAATAAACACCACACAAGATAGAGAGAGACACCAGATATAACGTGGAAACCCAATGTGGAAAAAACCATGGAAAACAATCTCAAGTATATGAATGAACACCAACAGAAAAAATATTCACAAGCCAAGATTGCAGGAGCACCAACCCCTTTATTGAGCACCAACCTAGCAACTATTCATGAGCACCAACCCATAGGAGCACCACACCCCTTTGCTGAGCACCAACGCAACAACTATTCACGAGCACCAACCCACAAGATCACCAACCCCTTTATAGAGCACCAACATAACAACAATTCATGATCACCAACCCACAGGAGCACCAACCCCTTTGTGTATAGCACACACCTATCTCTCAATGTTGCTATCTCAACAAATGATAGTTCAATACATCTCTTTCCTCTCTCTCACCTTTGCTTTTCTAAGCTAGATATAACAAATACAAATCATATTCATCTCTCATAATTGATCTTCTAAGCTAGATATTACAATATCAAATCAACCTCTTACTCTCATATTACAAATGGTTTGTCAAGCCTTTATTTACAGCTTTATAAATGACCTTTGGCCTTTCCCCTTTATGACCCTTCAATCCTCATGGAAAATGGTGCCAAACTTGTATGAACCTTCATATTCAAGCCTTTGAAAAGTCATGTGGTGACCCTTCATGACCAAAAACGTCCTTCCCACTTTTGTCCTTATCTTGGTGACTTTTTGTATCCCTCAAAGTGTCACTTCATGAGAAATTGTGCCCTTACTCTTTTGTCTTCACTTGGTGACTCTTGGAATTCCCCAAGATGACTCTTTATGGGAAAATGCATCCCATCCTTCTTTTGTCTTTATCCCATGGGTCTTTGACTTCTCAATGGGCCCTTCTTTTGTCTCATATACAACCAAAAGTATATTTGTTAATATTAAATAAATATTAACTCACATTAGCCAAGATATATCAATTACAAATAACATTAAATGCAATGGGGCCTTTATCACCGATAATCCTAGACCTTTGACATCAATGATAATATTTCCAACAATCTCCCCCTTTGTCATTGATGGCAACCTCAATCCTAAAACTACCACATCCTATCACCTACACATACTATCATCTAAAAACATATAATAACTCCCCCTTACTGTAGCAACCTGTACCTATTCCTTGTACCTATTTTTTGCACCTATACCTGTACCTGTTATTCTCCCCCTTTGACATCAATGGCAAAGGGCCTACCTAGAGCTAACACTTAGCTCCCCGTAAATTGATGTTGAACATCAATGGAAAGAATTAATATAAATTACTCCCAACTCCTCTTGCAGATATTTGAATGTGTCCTTTGATCGTGCCTTTGAGAAGATATCTGACAATACATATATATTATTCCCTATCCTTTGAGAATTTGTAATCAACTCATTTGAATCTTTTCTTCTAATCTCACAACCTTATTTATAAAACTTTAATGTGTATCCTTGATCACATATTTGACTAACACTCAATAGATTATGTTTAAGACCTTTTACATATAAAACATTCTTAGTCTTAATTCTACCATAATCCAAACTCAAAGTACCTTTTCCAGCTAACTTGGTAGTGGTTTTATCTCTGAATCTCACTGTAACACCATTGATCATCTTTAGAGATATGAATTTAATTTTATCACCTATCATATGCCTCAAACATCCACTATCAATTAACCATCACTGATATTTACCTCTTACATGTAGGGCTGTCTGAACCATCATAGAATCTTTAAGTTGTTTCTTCTACCATGAACATGTCTAAACCTTCTCCCTAATAAATGGAGCTTTGAAAATTTGATCTTTCTTCTTGATGAATGGAGCTTTGAAACTCTATTCCCTTTTGATTGACTCAAACACGCTTCTACAATACTGAGCTATGTGTCCAAAGTTGTTGCACTTGTAGCATACTATGGTCTCTTCATCAAAGCTTGATAGAGGATCAAAAGAGTTGTCACTTTTGCTTGACTCTACTTGACTTTCCTTCTCCTTCTTTTTGAAATTGTTATCTCTTTTTCTACATTCTAATTTCTTGTGACCATATCCATTACAATAAAACTAATAGCCATAAAAATAAGACCTGTCTGTATATCTCTAACCTGATTATCTTTTATAGCTTTGTTCTCTCCAGCCTTCTCTATTTGAGATGTCCTCTGTATTCTTTACTTCTCCCCTTTTTGTTTCCTCTTTTGTAAGAGCTTCAATATAGCTCTTTTTCTTTTCAAATCTGATCCCTGTCTTGTCTGAATTTGCTTTTTGACTTTCCAATATATTATTTAGCATGTTAGTGCTATCCTCAAATTTTGAATCACTAAATACTTTATCATTGACTGCTTTCTCAATATCTTCATTTAAAGAGGCAATTTCAGTAACATACCTTTGACATTCTTTTCTTTCTATTTACAACTGTGCTGTGAGATCTTCTTCATTCTTTTTGGCTTCTTCAAAGTGTGCTTGTAGATCTTCAATCATTTCCTTAGACTCTTGTTCATTTTTCTTGATCTGGTGCTTTAATCATCAATTCTTCTTCTGAATAGCTTCTAACTCTTCTAAAGCACAAATGAGCTCTCATTCCATATTCACTTCAGCTTCCTCCTCTTCTTCTTCTTGATCACCTTCATGTATGGCCATCTATAGAATCTCTTCTTCTTTTGAATCGCTGACTCCACTATCTTTGACTAAGCTAGGATCCTTAGAATATAGGCTCTTCTTCTCAAACCCCTTCTTAGATTTCCCTTTGAAATTCTTCTTGTATGCATGATTTTATTCTTCTTCTTCATCATTACCCTTATTTGGGAATCTAGCTAAAAAATGTCTAATATTTCCACAATTAAAACATTTAAAAGGCAATTTTCCTTGATATTTACCTGTTCCTCTTTTTGGCTTGTGAATGAAAAGTTCTCTATTGTCATCTTCATCATCACTGGAACTATCACTTGATTCTTGAATCTTAGATTTCTCCTTATTTGATGTCTTGAAAGCTACTTCTCTCTTTGAGGGTTCATCTTGTTCTGTCTACATCTCATATGCCGTGAGAATACCATGAAGCTCATCCATCTTTAGCTTGGCTAAATTCTTCATCTCCTTGATTGCTGAAACTTTGCATCATATCTCATTGGTAGAGATCTCAAAAAAAATTTCACCACTATTGACTCATCCGACATTTCTCCAAGACCTTGAATCTAATTTACGATTTGATCAACTTGCAAAAGATAACTTGCTATATCTTCTTCTTATTCCATCTTCAAACTTTCAAACTACCTTCTAAATGTCTACAACTTAGCTTGTTGAACCTTTCCATCAACTTTTTAAATATTCTCAAGTTTTACCCATGTTTCATGAGCAGATTTACATTACATAACTTTAAGAAAATTAGATTCACATAAACCACATAAAATAACATTTAAAGCTCTAGCATTACATTCACTTGCCTTATTTTCTGCTAGATTAATTATAGATGTCTGTGGCTCTTCATATTCCTCCACCACTACTTTCCATATGTTAAATCTAAGGGCTATCAAATAAACCTTCATTCTCATGCTCCAAAAACCATAATTAGTCCCATCAAATAAAGGTGCCTTATTTGTAGAGAATCCTTCATGTGACCCAACCATCATGCTTTCCCGATCTACCTTCAAGCTGTAAAACTTTTCAAAAAGAAACCTAGCTCTGATACCAATTGTTAAGCACAAGATATATTGAGAGGGGGGTGAATCACTATATCATATATCTTATAAAAATTTCCTTTAACTAAATTCCACTTAATCAAACATTCAAGATATGCAATAAAACTCAAATAATAAACACCACACAAGATAGAGAGAGACACCAGATATAACGTGGAAACCCAATGTGGGAAAAACCACAGAGAACAATCTCAAGTATATGATCTAATCTAGATATTACAATATCAAATCAACCTCTATTTCTAATTCTACAAATGGCTTCTCAAGCCTTTATTTATAGCTTTCCAAATGACCTTTGGCCTTCCCCCTTTATGACCCTTCAATCCTCATGGAAAATGGCACCAAACTTGGATGACCATTCATATTCAAGCCTTTGAAAAGTCATGTGGTGACCCTTCATGACAAAAAACATCCTTCCCTCTTTTGTCCTCATCTTGGTGACTTTTGTAGTCCTCAAAGTGTCCCTTCATGAGAAATTGTGCCCTTACTCTTTTGTCTTCACTTGGTGACTTTTGGAATTCCCCAAGATGACTCTTCATGGGAAAATGCATCCCATCCTTCTTTTGTCTTTACCCCATGGCTCTTCAACTTCTCCATGGGCCCTTCTTTTGTCTCATATGCAACCAAAAATATATTCATTAATATTAAATAAATATTAACTCATATTAGCCAAGATATATTTATTACAAACAACATTAAATGCAATGGTGCCTTTATCACCAATATAGATAAATAAATGGAGCACATTCAATCAATGAAAAAGGAGATCTATAGTGTGTGTAGGATTAAAGGGTCAATAGGATCCTAAGAATGAATGAAGAGCTATTAGGTGGCACACTCTTAGAAACCTAGATCAAGATCAAGGGCCAATATCAAAAGTCAAATTCAAATACTATTAAGGTCAAACCAAATAAAATATTTTAAAGGGGGGCCATAGATGCAAACACATTAGTTTTGACAAGTTCACCACCAATGCTAGAAACATGATTATAACCCCTATTTTCCATTCTTACATGCCAAAGATGAATTGGTAGGGAGTAATCCATGCCAAAATAAGATCACAATAGATTGATATAGCTCTTATAACTAGTTTGATGCTACAATTTATATTTTAAATTACTTGATACCACCATTGTAACTATAAAGAGCATCAATTTAGGCTATAAATAGATTGAAAGGGACTGATACGATTGTTGTATCTATTTTTCAAAAGTAATCTTAGACACTATTATCTTTTCTAATGACATAAATGCTAGAATGATTGGAAATATTGGTCATTATGCTCCCTTCTCCATCCTTATACTCATGATATTTGTCTCTCTCATTCCATTATGATATAAATATAGACTTATAAGACATGAAAATGATACCTCTCTTTGGCATGACTAGACTCTGCCAATATTTGTATTATAACACCTATTTGATGTAATAAAAGACTAAATCCCTCCACTTAAAATCTGAGTTGAAGTGTGTCTTATGAATTCATTAATGTGGTTAAGTAAATGTATGTTTTGCTTTCCTCTTTCTGAGTCTTCTCACCTAAATTTAGTGTTTTGATATTTCTCATAGGTCATTCTAAGTGCATATATAATCTATTGGTGAGTTTGGAAGTGGACAACTACCCTCCCATGTTAGGTTGATAACTATTCCATGCCTTTATGTGAAATACTTATGTGAGGGCTGACCAAAGAGTGAGTTAAGTGATATTTTGTAGTCTTGAATGTGTCTTATAGTGTGTTTTGGGCAAGTATAAGGATCAAAACATTTGGTGTATCATTTGATTTTTATATGCTTTCATATATTATTGTTAATCTCTCTCCTCTTTTCCCAATAAGAAGTTAGTTTAGGTTTAGTATAGGTGATAGACCCAAAAGGAAGCTAGAATTATCTATAGGTTTAACCTAAGATCAGGTAACCCACAACTTAGGGTCATTCCCATGTTGGATTAGGATTGAACAAGAGGAATTGAATAATCCCCTTATCAACTAGGGTGTAACCTAGGATGCCAATAGACATGACTGCCCTAGAAATATTTTTTGATATAAATAAACTAGCTTAAAATGTCAAAGTTCCTAAAGTGAATGGAAAAGATTACAAAATATTTGACTTAGGAACATAACGTCAACCCTAACTAGTCAATATTGGTACAACCACCACTAATGATGAATTGAGAAAAGTCAAAGAATTGATGTGCATATATAAAGACATTATAACATGGTCTTATGAGGACTTAAATATCTTTTATCCTAGAGTAATAACTCTTAACATACCTTTGATAGAAGTCTGTAAGCTTGTTGGGAAAAAACAAAGACCAATTAACCCTATATTAGAACCCCTGATATACAAAGATGTTAAGAAGATGCTAGATGCAAAGAGACTCCACTTGGTTAGCTAACCTAGTGCTAGTCAGGAATAAAAATGGGGAAATCATATTGTGTAGATTTTATTAATCTAAATAGGGATTCTCAAAAAGATAACTATCTTTTCCATTCTCTTGATCAAGTTATTCAAATTTTTAGTGGTTCTACAATGATGTCTTTTGTTGGTGGATTTTTTAGGTTATAACCAAGTTCATGTGAATAAGGAAGATAGATTAAAGACTACATTCACTAATAAGTGGGAAATTTTTTCCTACAACAGAATACCCTTTGGGTTGATAATTGTAAGTGTAACCTTTCGAAGGGTAATGTACCATGCTTTCCAATGGTTGATAGGTAAGGGTATTTTAATTTACATGGATGATCTTACTACATTTTCAAAAAATAGGGAGGATCATATCATGCACTTACAATAGGTATTTGAAAGGTGTATAAGGTATGGGATTTCTCTCAATCCCAAGAAAAGTATATTTTGTGTCACTGAGGGAAAATTGTTAGGACATGTTATAACTAAAGAGGGTATTTTTATAGACCTTGATAAAATAGAGGCTATATCTAAGAAAGAACCCCCTAATAGTAGAAAAGAATTTAAATCTTTCTTTGGAAAGATTAACTTTGTGAGAAAGTTTTTTTGGTTTTGCAAAAATTTTGAGACCATTAAACGACATGTTGAAGAGAGAAGCCTCGATCACATGGAATGAATAAACCAAAAAGGCCTTCAAGGACAAAAAAGAAGCAATAATGTAGGAAATAGTGTTGATAAGACCTGAGAGTTTAAAATACTTTTATCTTTATTCTTTTATTTTTGACTATACAATTACATCCATCCTAACTCAAAAAATAGATAAATGTGATCATCCCATTGCTTTCATGCGTACCAATTTTAAATTTTTTGAGTTAAACTATTTCCTGACTGATAAGAGAACATGTGATCTAATCAATAAAATAAATAAAGTTAGGCATTAAATTCTTAGAAATAAGGTATATGCAATAATATTAGATCCTAATATTAAGCTTATACTTAGCTAATGTGAATTAGGGGAAAGAAGATGTAAATGTATGTCAATACTTGAAGAGTATGATCTATAACTTAATTATGTTGAAAATGAAAACACATATAACCATATTGATGTAGGTTGATGTAGTTTGTTAAAACAAAGTAAACTAGATTAAATAGGGTTGATAAAATTTAATGTCAACAAATATAAAAATAGAACTATATTGACCAGGGTTGATACAAATTAATAAGGAAGAAAATGAATTTATAACTATATCAACTTGGGTCAATTAATTATTTGTGTAAAATTAATATTTACACAATGTAAAATTTACTTAATGGAATTGACTATAAATCAAAACTATATCAAACTAGGTCGATATAGTATGAAAAATAATTACCTATAATATAAAACTAGATCAACCTTTTCCTATGTAGTAGGTTGACTAAAAATAATGTAGGTTTGAGTGTGAAAATATGATCATGTTTTATAAGAGTAGCCTACTATAAAAACACAAAATTAACACTATTTCAATCTACATCGATGAATTTTATTATAAAATGCACATAAATTAGACTATATTGACTCGAATCAATGTATTTTTTAGTAAATATTTAAAAATAAAATAGACAAACAAAAATAGATCGATCCTAGATGATATAGTTATATGACTAAAAAATTCAAAAATTAAACTAGATCAATCTGTGTTGATGTAGCATGTTAAAAACATAAATAATTAAAATTATATCATCTCATGCTAATGTAGTTTCCTTAAAAATAGATAGAAGTTAGACTGGATCAACTTGCATTGATGTAGACTACTAAAAAACATAGATAAATAAAACCATATTGACCTACATCAATATAGTTTGTTAAAGGAGAAAAATAATGGTTAGTTATTATCAAATTCACTAGAATGTATGAAATGAACTAGGATTAACCTGCAACTTATCCCATTTAAGATAAATAGCCTTGGATAAGTTAAATCAAATAGATCCCATTGGCACTTATTTATATTAGGGCATGACCAAATGGATGCACTAGACCTAACTAGAGGATCAATTATAACATAACATCAATGGATAGGATTCCAAAGCTTATAAGAAATGAATATAATGGAATAACCCTAACTAGGTCTTTTAAATATTAATATAATCTAGTATTTCCAAGCAAACAACACAAACAAATGGGGATGATTAAGCTAAAAATGGCTAAATAATAATAATAGGCAAATGGGTACTTAGGTTACCTAAAGTGGGAAATGGTAAGTTTTAAAAACATTATATCCATACTAAACATAAGTGTAGAGGACATTCAAATAATATTTTATAAATTCAATCTATTAATTATGTAATATCGATCTATCAAATTAAAGTGCCAGGGTTATAAATACTTACCTTGAATAGAACCTATTGAGCCTCGATATCTCCTTAGGCCAATTGTGATTTTTTAAGAGATTTTTGTGGTTGTAAAGATCATAATGGTTGAATCAAGATCTAAAATAAAATGAATCCTCATATTTAATCCAAGATTTCACAAGACAATATTTTCCCTCCAAGGAGAAATATAAGCAATGTCTTCTTTAAATGTAGATTTAAGTAGAATTATGAGCAATAATAGTGCAAAAAATGAATGTTTCTCTCTATTACATTGAAATGGGACTTGTATTTATAGTGATATATGATCCTAACCCTTTCCAAAATTTTAGCCAATAATATTGACATACCTTGATATAGTTTAAAAGTTACCATTTAATTTCAAACTAAGTCTTTCTACACCAACTTGATTTGAATTTAGTGGGAGGAATAAAATATTACATCGAATCAGATCGATATAATAAAAAAATAGGTTTGGTTTAGATTGGGGATATTATGAATAATATTTATTAACATATTAAGTCTAGGGGAAATTTAGTGGATATAGTCATGACAAATATCTCATGAATCACCATTTGTATGCATTCAAAATAAGATATAGCTATAATTGATCCTACTCAGTAATATCCAAGATCAAATAAGGTAATCAAATAACTATCTGCTTAGGGTTACTTTGTTATATTAGGGTCATGAATAGTAATGGATGTTCTAAAACTACACTAGAATCTCTCTTATCATAAAATGGCAAAGGAGAGGTTTCCAAGTCTTCTAGTTGAATTTCATTTTATAATAACACTAGCTAGGTCTTATGATTGTGATAATAATAAGCAAGTCAATCTACTAAAAAAATGCAATATAATATAGTAAATGAATATGCAATGTAATTTAGTGATCACAAAATCTTATAACACAAATGAGGAATATAATAAACATGTAAAGACAATTCTATATAATATAACATAAAAATAATCTAAGTGTTAGCTATCTAGGTTTCACCCTTCTTAAGGAAGACTATTCACATCCACCTCAAACCTAGATTAACATTGGATTGACCTATAGGTTATGGGATACCTAAGATGTAGTTCAGACCTCTATTTTTGATGGGGTTAGATCAACTAAGTTTTAACTTGAATACTCTCTCTAAGACCTAATCTTGTTGTAATGAAAAGGGAAAATAGATGAAAATTGGTAAAAGAACCTAAACTAAAGTAGTGATGCATCGATGATTAAAGATCCTCTCTAAGTCTACCCTTTAAAACCCAAAAATGAACTTGATGAAGATTAAAACTAATCAGACCTACTAATAGTGTTATAAGCATGAATGTTTCATATGACGGTTAAATGAGAGTTCTTCAACTTGAAGGATAAGGACCTAGATCTACACAAGACACTATTAGCTCATGACACTTCAAGAACACCTCAAATTGTTAACACTTCATACAACTTGCATAGATTAATAACCTAAATTTAGGTGTATTAAATGACATAAATATGATAATATAACTCATACATTTTTCAAATCAACTCTCATAAAGCACACTAACATTAAACCAATAAATCTACAATTGTTCTTCTATTGATTTAAAGAATAAAAGGTAATTTTGGTAGAGGTTTTCTATACCCAACTAAGGGATGTAAAAATGAGATATAATTTCCTACTTAAATATAATGATTGAGAGAGAAGAGACAACATTCCATGCATAAGAGAGGCCATGAATGAGGCCTAGGTAGCATATGGTTGTTACAATAGGCATATTTTCCCATCTCATGCATTGACACTTCTTCAATGAATCTACCATGGAATTGAGATGAGGTGTGGAGGTTGTAAATACTATATTTGAATTTTTTTAGGTCTTTAATATTCTCAAAATAGCTCAATATTCCCTCTAATGGTAGTTACATAATGCAAATGTGGTGTGGATAGGCTTTTAAGAGGTGTTGAATGGCCTCTCCTTTAATGTGCATGTTGACATATCCTTGAAACTACCTCCATAATTTCATAATGGTAATAAATTTAGGATATTCTCACTTTAATTTTTATTTATAAGGTTCAGTGGTATCTCATAAATGTCATAATATTATTCTATGCCCACTAGATCCTTCCATTTGTAAGTTAAGTAGGCCTATCTTGTTAACTCCTCATATTTTTGCTCATTAACTAAAATAGGCATAAAAACATCTAAGAGTAATTTTGAGATCCTTTTATTAACTCCATATATCAACACTTATACCTTTCTCAACTATAATGCACTTGTAAATACATTTACCTTGCTAGACTAGACATCTCAAACTAGTTTCATAGATTGGTTGTTTAGAATGAGATAGTAAAGACACTTGTAGGTAGATTCATATATAATTATAGTCTTGAAAGATAATAAAATTCTCTAACTTACCTCTCCCATATTTTTTAATTATTCATTAGGTCATACAACCCATTTTCTATCCCAAACCCTATAAGCTTGCACTTTTAGGAGGTGTCCATAAAACCTCCATATAATTAGGTGCCATGGTCATGGGATATTTTGAGTTTGAAACTTGTTACATTATTTTTTCAAGTATTTATTGAGATTTTGGATTCAATTTTCACTAAACCTTTCCAATCAAGTCCCTATTAGGGTTTAAGGAGGGTTTAAGAGTGTTTGAGGGTCTTAGTGATGGTTCATAAAGACCAGGGCTTGAATCTCTGAACCAATCATAAAAAATGAATGAAAAAAGACCTATAAACCTTCCCTAAAGTTTTTTTATACCCACACATATAATTAATACTATGGTGATCATTTGAAGGTTCCCCTTAGGTCAAAAACATGTTTTTTGGGTAGTTCTTAAGTGTTTGTAGGCAACATGACCAACTGTAGGGACTTTTCATGATATCTAAATTGGAAATTACAAAATAAGGTTATCAGAATTATTTATTTTCAAATTTTTCTTTTCTCCACATTCTATGACATAGTCATAGTGGGGGTAATAGGTCAGTCTATTTACTAGATCATGAACTTTTTCCTAAACCTTGGGGTTGTGAGGCACTCCTAAATTTATTATAAATGTAATAATACTTTCAAGACTTCAAGAAGCATCAAAAATATCTTTATCAATCCTTTTGACCCCCTTCAGATGCATATAACCATCAATTCCAACACATATGCTTTCTTTCATTATAGAACTAGTCGTGGAGGTAACTTTGATGATTATTGGAGGACTTATTTAGATGAATTACGACTCATTTTCATTCATTAAATTCATTATTTACACAAATAATTTCTATCTCCTTGTTTTTGGGTTTAAACTAACCCTACTAGCCCTATTCAATATGGTTTGACTCCTGCACATGTCAACCAATGAGTTACTATGATGCTAAGAAGGATTGAGGAGATCTCAAAGGTAATTTTAAGGTCAAAACACCTCATTTTGATGGGATTTGAGGCCAAAATCCACCATCAAGTCAATTTTGGGGTTTATGTAGGGTTTTATATGTTCACCATATTAATGATGGTTCATAGCGTATTAATATCCAAACTAGAAAAAATGACAATGAAATTATAGTGTATTGACCTCCTCATCTTCCTTGAATATCCTATGGTCTCATATAAATGGTGTGTGGAGAGAGAAGCACTGGAAGGTGGTACTCAGGTTATTTACAAACTAATTCTAACTAGTTATTTTCTTAAGGATTATTCATAAATTTCATCCCGATGATGACAACCAATCCTTCATGGATATTTATTCCATAGGGAGAATTAAAAATCCCTAAGATCTTTGACCCTAAGCATCTTTTTGATGAAGTGTGTGAACATTTGAAGTTGAGCTTCTAGTTGACTATGTAGAGGTTGAATGGATTGAACAGGGATTTGGAGACACTCTAACCCTTTTCACACTTATTTCCACTTGAAACCTCCTTATCAGGGTCTAAGAAATCCTCACACATCTCTCATTTACTATCCAACTTATTTTAAGATCTTGAAGAAGCCTTATGATGGCAGTAGGGTCTATGAAAAAGCATTAAGTTTATTTACATTAGTCGATCTTAAAAGGAACCTAATGTAATTATGAATTATAACCATTTTATAGGGTGTATTAGGACCTTGGACATCATTTTTTACTACTCAAAAATATTCTATGGATCCTAAACTATTTGCAAACCCTTCATGACATGGATTCATCTTTTAACCCAAAAAATTGACTATCATAAATAGGGCCTGGTTTGAGACAAAATAGTGGGTATACCTACTATTTATCTAACCTAAATGGAGGCATAGATACTTTTAAATAGAAATTATGACCATTTTTACTAAATTTTAAGGCTTGGCCATGCCTACAGGGGTCTCATACACTCATTTTACTTAGACTAGCAGTGAACTACCTATTGACTATGTGTTTGAGCATAACAGTTTTGAGTAAGGTTATTATCATTTTATTCTTGATATGAAAATGTGGTAGGTGTAAATATAATGTGTCTCAAGGTTATATACACCTTAAAATATCTAATTCCAACATCTCTTCCCTTGTATATCGTTCTTCTTTTCAAGTTTAGGACTTGTGCCTGTGGAGCTTTGTTTGTCTTCACATCTAAGGTCTGATGTCCCTTTTGTCTTCTTATGTGTGATGATTATTGATGTTTTTATCCTTAACTTATTATAATACCTACTTCACCTAATGTGAATTATTACATTTTATCATAATAAATATATGGTTCTCCATATAATTTAACACTACTATAGATGTTAAGTATGTAAAGGGGTCTGAGTATCATGTTTTTATGAGAGGAGGGTGATCTAAACTGACTCAAAAATCATGTAATATATTTACATATTCATTCATATCTATAGGATTCACACCCTCTCATACTCATATCACCCTTTATGTCCATTATAGGTTCACACAATGCCCTTTGGATACTCTACTATAGTAGGCCTAAGTGGCTGGTTGTAGGTGATGATTTGGCTTCTTCAATAGGGTGTATAACCCATATAGGTCCAACCTTCCATTGTTTCATTTCTCCTGAGGTTTACCAATTTTATTTAGGTTTTTTTCACATGGTTTAATCTAGGAATTAAGGGTTAATGCATAAATAAAGATGGTTATGGGGTGATATGGGGATGAAACATGAATAATAAGGCTAAAGCATAATGCAATGACAATGAGAATAGTATGAAATGCTAAGGTATGTAAATGACATGTAATTATGTATATAAACCCTTATAAGGTAACTAATATATAAATTTGAGACCATGACACATCTATTCATGCAAAAATGCCATTTTGGAGGCAAAAAAATGACAGCCAAAAAATGGAACCAAGGAATTTAAGAGGAACCTTAATCTTTGAAAAAATTGACTATGTGGTTATACATGTAAGGATGGTGGTTTGTATGTTTATTTGGATCCATGGAGGTTGTAAAAATTTCTCATATGGATATGATGGTGACCTACTATGACTCTATAACCTCCTTCCATGCTCTTGAGTTGCATTTGAAGGCTCTATAGATGCCATTAAACCACACACAATGATCATCACATAGTGGCCCTTAAGTATGTATGAAAATATTCTTATTTAATATCCTTTGATATAACAAGAGGATATTGGACCTCCAACTTTGGAAAGGATTCATGGGTAAACTTGATACGTTACACCAAATCTTTAACTTAGCTAACAACTTCTTATGAGGACATTCAACCTATGTCCATTATGCATACCTTCTTGTCGATTGAAAATTATGACAATATTTATATTTTATTCTTTATCCAAGATCACAAGTGTGATTCAATTACTAAAAACTATATTATATGATCCTTCAATACCTAAAGAAACAACATCAATCATTAGTTTGAGAAGGCAAACTAAGAATCCATGAAAACTGTTATGTCCAACTTGGCCTGTGTAGAAAAGGATGGCATACAGACTCATTAAATTATTATAGAATGTTAAAATAGCTCATAATAACAATCCCAAAATAAATTACCATGGATGGAAGATAATTGAGTGTACTTCCCTTGGTTAGGAGCTTGGACCTCCATTCTCTCTCCTCCGTATAGTGTGAGTGTAAACCTAAGGATCTCTCTAAGCTTGACAATGAAACTGAGGGGAATATAGGATGGTTTTGAGATTTTTTTATACTAAAACACTTTAATTTATATTCCACTTGTCATTATTAACCTCACACTATAAATCCCTAACTTTATCTGAGTTAGTCCATACTATATGGGTTTGTACCATCTGAAAAACCTCTACAAACTACAATTTATCTATATTTCTTCTTGTTTTATATCAAAATACATCATTATCAGGTGTTATGGATGGAAAATAAGGGTCATGTGATATTTTTAAGCCAATGATACATATTAGGAGAGTTGAAAATTCATAATCTATCACTTGTGAGGCCCATTAAGGAGGATTTAGGCATTGAACATGGTGGTAATAGACCCAATAGGCCATGAAATGATTTTTTGATGGTCTAATTAATCTCATGTGGTATATTTAAGGCTTTAAAGGTGGATTAGTGGTCCATCAAGGTCAAATTAAGCCTCATTATGATCAAAAATATTGACTTTCGTACACATACATGACTTTAAATGGGCATATGAAATGAATATCATGTTAATATCTTATGAAGAGAACTTTATGACCTATTATAGACCTCAAATGGACCTCAATACAATTTTCATGATTTTATTGAAATTTGAAAGATGAGCATAACTCATGTGACTCAGTATAACAAAGGTGTTTATGAGTCTTCATTACATTCCCTTATTAATTCACTTTCACCATGGAATTTTTTATAGGTTTGAGCTCCATAAAACTGATCAAGGAACTTTACACATGATAAATAATTATGAAAACACTTGATTCAAGTTTAAAATTTGGTATGAAGGCTCACAAAGCAAATTTATAACATTAAAATATAGGTAACTGATTAAATTACCCAAAATCATAAGGATGAGATGTAACCATGAGACTAATGATGGATCAGGACTCAAGGACATTAGGTTGACCCATTTATAGGTCTAGGACTAGAAAGTGGTCAATATTAAGGAGATATGCAATTCAATAAATTAACCTCTAAAATATATATTTATCAAAATATGAAGGTATAGGAGTATACTTACCTTTGTTTAATTGATACCATCATGATTCAATATCTCCCTTAGCCAATGGTGTTTTGCAAGAGGTTGTATGGATTTTAAGGATCACAAGGATGAATTATATCTAGGATATATGAATTCTCCTAGGATAAGTGTTACTTCTCTAAGTCAAAAACCTAAGCAATGAAACCTCTTATTGATTGTACAAGTATATTTATGAGAAATAATGATGCACAACTCAATAATACCCTCTTTAGAAATGAAGTGAGGGGGTATTTGTATCCATGGATTGACCCTAAACCCTCTTAATAATTTAGATAACAAATTTAGCTCAGTCAAAATTTTAAGGTAGGAAATAGAGCCATTAAGACTCAAACTATGTTATTGTGGGTCGATAGAGTTCCAAAATATGTGCTAAATCCATAACATGGTTGACCTGATCAATGTAGTATTAGCTCAGTCAAATTTTTAAGGTAGTAAATATATCCATTAATACTCAAACTATGTTCGTTTGGGTTGATAAAGTTCCATAACATGTGTTAGACCCATAACAAGGTCAACCCAATCAATGTAGTAGAAAAAGTGTTAAAAGGGGTATTTGCTTAGGTAGGGGATCTTTTGAATGGTGAATTGATTAGGGAATTGTATAATTGGGTTTTAAATTCTTTGGTAATATAGTAAGTGTAGATTTTATTGGTTTTAGGTAATGGTATAGAGGCAAAAAATCTTGTGAAGCACCAAAGGTCTACCATCCCCTTTCTCAGTGGACCCTTTATGGTATGCACTCAGAGAGATTGAGGTTTGATGGGTTCCTTCAGGAGATAAAACATAAATAATTGATAAATTTTAAAAATATTATGTGTATACATATGTTTCACTTGAATATCATCATGTGTCATGTAGTTGTAACATGGGATGGTGTTTTGAGAAAGAACATAACAACCTACAATGTTGAGCTAATAAATGAAATATTTGAGAGTATCATACCTTGACTTACCTTTATTATTGAATGGTTTCTTACTATATTCATAGTATTGATCATGGAGGGTGCATTAACTAATTTGGACAAACCCTAAGGATACAAAACTAAAGAGCAAAAATAAATAATTATATGAAAATCATAATAAATAAAATTTGCATAATTAAATAAAACATTTTAGGAAATTGGTAAGGGTGATAAATTCTAAGTTGGAACCAAAAGACCAATTAAAAATGAGAGTAAATTAGGTAAATGATAAACTAAGGCTACTAAATGATTGATAAGCCCAAACAAATGTACCTTAAGTAAGAAAAGTAGCAAACTAGATCAAACCCACGATACATGAAAGTAAAATAGAAATGTCAACATTGATGTAAAATAATTTAAAACCCATACATTAAAAAATATGAAAAAATAACATAAATTAAAAAAACCATTTGTGAGTGATAACTAACAATCCAAACTCAAAAATGGAAAAACTAAAATAAATAAATAGAACAAAATTATCTAAAAAATGATTGACAACTTTTTGAAAATAAAACCAAGTAAATCCAAGGAAGATAAGGAAATGATGTAAATAAGTAATACATAGTCTCTCAATTTTTTGTTTTGTTTTTAAGATAGGTTAAACCAAAACAAAACTATGATTAACATGTTTTTAAAAATATGTGAAGAATAGGGAATATAAAATCTGGGAAACAAAGTTAGAAACAAATTACCTATCAAGAGGGGAAATGGAATGGGTGGTGGGGGAAATGTAGGAAATACCATGGTATAAAATATTTATTAGAATCAAGAAACTCAAATTAAGTTGTAAAAATAAAAGGACTTTTAACATTTATGACTCTAGATAACTTGCCTTAGATACAAAAATTTGGGTTATCTAGTGAAGTATAAATATCATCCCATAAAGACTATAGACATGAAAAGTAAAATGGACCTACCTTCCCATAATGTGTTCCTCATGCCTTATGACCCATTATAGAGTCAAATTTCTACAATAAATATTGGGTATTTTTATGAGAAAGTAGGTAACACTAAAGAAAATTTTGAAATCTTTTAACCTAGTCTACTAGCCTACCATACCCCAATGGACCTCAACTCTATCATGAGACCAGACATAGAGGTTAAGCTTTGACTATGACATAATATGTCCTTAATAATCATGTATTTTTTTATGATTCTAAATTTTTATTTTATATGCACTTTTTATCATTGCCTTTTATTTTTAAATGAGTGGGATTTTAAATTTTTATGGATTTTTCTATTCCTCCTTCATATGGATTTGGAAAACCAAGCATGGGTGTTAAAAATAAATATCACTAGAAAAATTGGAGTTGAAACCTAATAAAATAACTTAGAGAGCATGTTATCTATGAGTCTTATATTTATATTTTAAATAATAATCTTATCTTGAAATTGACCTTGGTGTACCCAAAGTGGATTGATTATAGGGGAGGTAAATAAAATGAACATGGAATGATTGAGTTACCTCAAATCACAAAAAATATGAGAAAGTGAAAAGGATATAATGAAAGGTATGCATGACTCTATATCATATAAAATAATCTAAGTGTAGGGAAAAATGCAAAATAATTTGTTTTAAAGTTGTTACTACTAAAGAAACATAACTAATTTTGTGAGTATGAAATCATAATCTTTAAACATTGCCTTAAACTCTAAGAAAAATACTTAGTTTTTAAATATAATTTCAGAAATATTAAATTTATATGAAGAAACCCTAGTCTTATCCAAGGTCTTACATTCCAAATCATTAAATATAAACCAAAGTAGGTGAAAACAATGGAATTATTTTATAAGGAAGGCCTGATCATATCAAAGGTCCTACATTGCAACTCATGAAAGAAAAGATAAATAAAAAATAAACTTGTAAAATGATAAATTCATGACCAAATAGAAATATTAAGACTAGACCAAGAAATAAAATATATTAATGAGGATGGTTAGGGCATATCCATGGTCTTATGATGTAACTCATGAATTAAATGAAATATAGACTGAAGGACCAACAATAGGAACTAAGGCTACTATAAATAATGTGTTTTTGTAGGTTGTCTATCTTTTTATGGAACCTAGAAGAAATGTTAATATTTATAGTATATGAATGTATCTAAGAAATTGGATATTTAAGTAAAATATTTCTTTTAAAATTGAGCATTAGTGGGTTCTTTGAAAATGTGTCCATTATTTTGTAATAAATAGGTACTAAGACAAAGGATATATTTTAATAATTAAAGACCCCACCATTTTTGGGAAAATTTACCTTATTTGTAATGTGTATAATATAGTTTTAAGACTAACTCACCAATATTTAAAGTTTGTGATTTGACCTTTTTATTATGTTGTTTAGCAATTTGAGCCTTATATTGGAAATTATGTTATAAATCAGTCATACATCACTCATCTAGGAAATATATAGTATGGAGATGGGATTAATGTAATTCTTCATTATGAATTATACCATTAAGACAAATATGTATGGATGGGAGCTAAAATTCTAAAGTTAATACTAATTTAGACCCATATACTAATGAAAATGGTGTTGCCCCAGTACCATTGTGCATGCTAATGTGATAAACCCAAAATACGGAATAAAGATGGAGATGCCAGTTACTACAATATTATCTAATATTATTTTGCAGTATTTTATTCATAATTTTATTAGTGGTTTATGATTGGATATTGCATTGGGGATGGTAAGGTGTTGATAATTTATGTGTAATTTTCAAATTTGCATATAGTTATTTCATATCTTTGTCTTTGAATTTGCCACCATTACTAGAAATGATGGTATGAGGAAATTCAAAATAACATTATTTAATTGAGAATAAATTTTGAAATGGTAATGTTAATAACATTAATAAGAGGATTGGATTCCATCAATTTGGAAAAATATTCAATGGTAGTGATAATGAATACATGACCATCTTGTGATCTTTGTAATTTTCCAATGAGATCTAATCCCCACATAGAGAATGGCCAAGGAGACTCCATAGTTTGGATTTTGGCTAGAGGAGAGTGGATAAGATCATCATGAAGTTGACATGGATTACACTTTTAAGTAAAATTAATGGCATTTTTTCAAAATTAGGATAAAAATAACACATGTGGAGTTATTTTAAGGTTGTAGTGTAAATACTATAGTGACTACCACAAATGCCTTCATGCACTTGTTTCATGAGATCAAGAACTTATTTTGTCATTACATAATTTAGTAAGGTTCCTTCTTCATTATGGTAATAGAGGGTACTATATTGAATTACATATTTGAATGATTAATTTTGAATTCAAGTCTTTACACAAAATTCTATGTTTAGAGGGTATGTTTTATGTTTAGTGAATTGAATTATGTTTTTATACCATGGGTTTTGTCAAATAGTAACAGCCTCAATGTGACAAATTATAGAATAATTTTTGTTTTGTAAATAAGAATGTTATTTCCTCATTTAAATAATAAAGTTAGGATCATGAAGTACTTGGTGAGGGTGAAATAGAGGTGTTGATTAATCAAGAGAATAAGATAGCATTTTGATCTTGTGGGATTGGTTTTATGGTAAAAGAGGCAAATTATTTGGCAAACATAGTGGTGATTTGATGATGAGTGATTAATATTTCAATTTTTAATTGATAATATCTACTAAATTGATGACATATAAGTTATGAATCACCTAAAAAATATAAATATAGGATGTATAAATCAATTATGGCTTGCATTATAAGGATTAGAGCTTCATATTCAGCCATATTATTAGTGACATCAAAATTTAGTCTAAATGCTAAATGTATGATTTTATTAAATATTAATATTATGTGGGTTGGTTAAGACACAACCTGTCACAACTCCTTGAAGGCATTTGACATGATAAAATTGAAGTGTCCAAGTATATTTATGTAAGTCAATTATAATTTATAGTAGTTCCTATATGAATACATTACATTTGGTGGTAGAAAGAGTAAGGTCAGTTTCTTCTTGGTTGTTTACTTCTAGATCGATAGTGAAGTTATGAAAATAATCTTTGAGAGAAATTACATGGTTGAGAACTTAAATATAAAGGATTTATTCATCTAGGAGATTATATTAAAGGTGGTTTTTAGCTAATAGGAAATCCATCAAAATTTGGTTTATAATGACTTGTCATTTAATAGATGTTTATATAACAATTAAAAGGTCAAATTCCATCAATAGAAACATCCATTTTATGACTCTATCTCCAAGTAGAAAATATTTGGATAAAAAGTGAGGAAGTGGATCGAAATGGATAATGACATAATTAGTTTGGTAAAGCATATAATGGTGGAACTCTTTCAACTTCAAAATAGATAATGAGGTAGTCATGGTATACTTTTGTATAACGTTTTTGATAATAGATTAAGCCTCAACTGATATAATAGATAACATATTCTCTACGAGTAGCATTTTTTTTGGAAAGCATTACCCTAATTGATATTAGGGTAAAGGATGTGTATATTATTAATGGATAATCATTTTAAGGTGGATGAAGAGTGGGAGGATGAATAAAATATTTTTTTCATGCTATAAAATGATTTTTGGCATGAATCCATCCATTCTAGAGCATTACCTTTTTTAAAAAGGAAATTGATGAAGTAATTATGATGAGGAATTTATGGAATAAAATGATGAATTTCCCTAATTTTCCCAAGGTATGTTCATATGTTAGGAATGGAATGAGGAATAGACATGTTGATGATAGCTTTGATTTTAGCTAGATTGACATCAATGTCCTAGAGGAAAATTATAAATCCTAGAAGTTAACCAGATGTAACTTTTAATACATATTTAAAGCGGTTGAGTCTATATTTATATTTAATGAGTCAATAAAAAATGATAATTAAATCATGGAGGTGATTTTTACAAATTTTAGATTTGGGAATGAGATCATATACATAATTTTCAAGGATTTGTAAATATAAACATGAAAAATATGGGTTATTTTATGTTGATAAGTGGCTCTAGATTTTTTGAGATTGAAACACATTTTTGACATAACAATAGGTGCCCCATTATATGGTAAATTTTGTTTTATATTGATCTTTGGGAGCTATGTGAATTTGATTATATCCTGAGAAAATGTCCATGAGTGATAACTTTTCATACCCAGTAATAGAATCAATGATGACATCTATTGAAGGTAAAAGAAAGTTATATTTTAGACATGATAAATTTAGATTATGAAATTCAATGCATATATTAATAACCATAGTGACTTTTTTACAAATATGAACAAAATTTGAGACCCATTATGAGTATTCTAAAAGTTTAATGAATTTAACATCTAAATTTTTTATGATTTATTTATGACATGTTGACCATTTTTTGCCCCCAGGCCATAAATATAAACACCTATAATTAAAAAATTCCTTTATATGTATATTATTAACTACAAATTGATAGGCATCTTGGTCTTGTAAAATTCTTTAAATTGTTAATTAAAGCCTTGTTTACCATTTTTTAAGGTATTAACTTCCTTATGTGTTTTTAGAGGCATCAAAGCTAACTTAGAGAATACTAGGTCTATGTCATGATGTGTCAAGATGAAACATAATTTATCTCAACTCATCTCAACCTTTGACCACCTTTCATAAACATTATATATGTTTTTTGGAGAAGTTAAGGTTGTTTTGTAAAGTTTAAGGTAAATACCATGCAAAGGGAAGGTGCATATGGTCAAGTATAATATGTGTCTAGGCTTGCCAAATCAATGTGAAATATAAAAAAGATGAAATTCACATACAATCACACTTTTAAAATCCTATGAAATATATTTCTAACATGATAAACGTTAGGAGTTGGTTAGAACCATGATTGTTTATAGGTCAATGTATAAAAGAGAATAAATCACTCCAAGAGGTAGTTTAGTTATTTGTATGGGTATGATGGGCTCATCTTAAGATGGATATTAATGTATAGGTGTTTACTCATCTCACTTAGATCAGTTTAATTCTCAAAAATATTAAACATGACCAATGAAGATAATAAATGCATCAAAACCTCTATTGAGATCTTAACAAACTCACAAGGGGTAGTTTCACAATTTCATTTAATACATAGGAGAGAGAGAGGGAACCTAAAATTTTGTGTAGAGGAGGGATCATAATGGCCTTAAAATTCATGACATTGGTTCTCTTTTTGATCTCACCTCCTTTATTAATAATCATTAATACCATGAGGTGGTATTAAACCCCTTATAAACCCCAAGTCTTAGTTTTGAGCATGGTTGATCCATGAATGAGCTAGTGAAGGCAAAATGAGTATTTAGAGAGACTCTTCAGGGTCTAATAGACCTTATCACATTCATATTTACCAACATTTGTCTTGTGGTAATGATATACATGAAATCTTAGGTGTAAAATGAAGAGAAAGAGGGTTGTGAAAATTATGTGTGTGCATGAGACCTTAGTTGTGAAAGCTCAAATGGGGTGAATAAGGCATGAAAAATAATGGGAATACGATTGAGTAATCCTAATGTTGATTAAGGAATAAAAACTCAAGTTTATCAATGGTATAATATCTTAAGCCTATTGAAGACTTAATAGGGTCATGAAAATATTGAATATCATATTGGAGAAACCAATATCATATTGGTTTCCCATCCCTAAAAATGATTCATACATGTCACATGCACCTTTGATCAATAAAAAATAACACACTTGTTATTTTCCTTGGTTGAATAAATAGATATGTGAAGTCATGTTTTCTTAGTGGACTATATCAACCAAGATAGACTATATGAACATGGAGGAGTACTATGAAGTTTCCAAATGCACATTTTATGTGTAATAAACATTTTGTAATGAATAAAATAATTTTACAAAACATGTTTCACCCTTTTACAAAATTATATCATTAAATAATTGGGATCAAAGTAATAAAGCATAAATAAGTTTAAATTTTATGCCTAATAATTGTCTATAGGCCTATTATGGGTAGAATTGTCAGGACACATGTCTAATATGAATCAGGTGCTTAAGAGGTTGTAATAAAGTCAATAAAAACTTTATACATTCCTTAAAATGAATCAATACCAATAAATTACCAATGAAAAGATAATACTCATACTTGTAGTCAGACAAACCTAACAAGCACCCATAAGAAGGTTTTAGGTGAATTAGGGAAAAGTGTTGATCATTGTTGAAACCATGAGGTTTAGATGAAGGAGGAGGTATTTTAACTTTAATTATAAATTATATGAATATATTAAATAAATTTCAAAGTGATTAGAGGAAATGAAGAGGGCTAGAGATCTATTTTGGCCTAAAAGGCATCAATAGTCATACACATGCTTATATATGAAAATTAAAAGAAAAGTACACACTTTAGAAGTGTATTAAGGATATTTTATGAATCCAAGACATTATAATATGTATAAGGATTTGATAGAGATGTCAAAAATCTTTAGATTCCTTGAAATAGAAAGAAAAGTGCTAAAAGGGTATATTAGGGACACTTATATGAATTTCTTAATAAACCCCTAAGCATGGGCTAATCTGAGTTACAGTCAATAAAATGGACAAGGGGAGAAGAGAATAAATTACACACCTCATGTTAGGTATAAATGATCCTCAAGATAAGTTTATATCCAAAAACAAGTACTTATACTTCCTTTTCTCACAAGTTCCCCTCTCTCAAGTTCACAAGTGCACACCCAGTCACCAAAGAGACTACTTTATCACATGGGAGATTGATGTAGAATATACATGGGGTATATTGGTGTTTATGGTTATTAGGGAGGCCTCAATAATTCCATCATCTGGTATTATTTCTTGGATTAAGCCTATGTTCTCTATGAATAATCCTTAAGAATAAAGGCTCCTGTAAAGCCTACTCAAACCCTACAAATTACTTGATGACTAGGTTTTCTCCTTAAATTAATCCAAATGGATTGGTTTATATTGTGAATGGTCAAGATTAATTTCATATTTCCCTTGGGTATCTTATAGGACCTTTTGGTGGCATGTGTGAAAGTTATTATGTATGGAATCAACATGAAAGTCAAGGTACGAGCCTAGCTATGAGTATGCAAAGTAGTGGTAAGTCTTCAAATTAGGTAGAAATGATTTATAAGCCTAGGAATAGGTTATTTATATTTTCATTAAATTTTTAATATCTATTAATATTGTACATGAGATTTTCAATTCAATAATTTGGGTCAAAAAGGTGACTATACTACTATATTGCTCAAGAAGCCTAATTGTAGACCTATAGAGTTATTTTGGAGATGTTCCATTCAATTAATTTGGCTGTATTATGATGGTATATAAATTACCAATCCATCATGAATAATTAAAACCTATTATTTTATTTATAATTACTCTAGTTAGCTCTTAGGCCTGAACATGTATCTAGTCTAGGGTTTTAGCCATATCTTGGTTCACCCATCTATACAAGGTTTCAGATCCTCAAGTTTGACCTAGAACATGATTATGAGGTAGCGAAAGTGAATCAAACATTTTATTTGATTTAAAAAAGTGTGAGGTGTCTGTGTGTGTGTGTGTGTGTGTGTGTGTGTGTGTGTGTGTGTGTGTGTGTGTGTGTGTGTGTGTGTGTGTGTGTGTGTGTGTGTGTGTGTGTGTGTGTGTGTGTCTGTGTGTGTGTGTGTGTGTGTGTGTGTGTGTGTGTGTGTGTGTGTGTGTGTGTGTGTGTGTGTGTGTGTGTGTGTGTATTAGTTTCCTAGTTCTAGAGAATTAATTGAGGGCTATTAGAGAGATGAACAAGAGGATTGAACATACTTGTATTGAGTTTTTAGTCATGAAATTTTGCATAGAGAAGGAAGAACCAAATGGGTACTCAAATATATGTTTGTTTTGATAGGATAATATATATAATGTTTTATATAATGAGATTTATATGTTTTAAGGGTTATAAGGAAATGAAGATAAGTATGGGCCTTAGGTGTGAAATGGAGTGTTAGAGAGTATATGAGGCACACAAGGGTTTGATACAAGTTTTTTAAGGTATAGATAGTTTATTCATAGATAAAGTTTGAATTAATGAATATATAATCAATATTTGAGACATTTGAGCAAAGGAGAACTAGCGAGGATTATGAGCTTTTAGGAATAAAAGAGGAAGTTTACAAGAATTACATGAGAGTGGCATAGAATATCCTAAAAGGCATAACTAAGAATGATACATGTAAGTACACACACTTGTAACTCCTTTTAAAAAAGAATTTTTAGTCTAATTAATGGGGTTAATGAGTCATCCAAGAAAGTTAAGAGTTACTCCATGCCACATTTATGAAAGAAAAGATCAGATCAAGTATACACATGCTGATAAAGGATTTCATATTGCCTACTTGAAGATTAATATTTATTTTAACTTGTTATTTTGAGATGAAACTTGTCATAAGTATATCCAACATTATCTTTCTCACTATATCTCATTCTCTTCTATATATACAAACTTTTTGTCTTTATAATAATCCTCCACTTGATTATGCCAAAGATGTGCTCATTTGTATGTCTTGGATCAATAAAGCCTACTAGTTTTACCTCTTCCTTTAATTGTTCTTAGTGTATATTCATGGATAGTTTATATTTTAAAGTGATTTGATTGGTCTTAATTGACATGTTTTCCTATTATAACACCTATATGTAATTTTAAATCTTCTTTTATAGGTCATGTGAAGTGTTTGAGTGAAATGTGAGGGTTAATGAGTTTATCTATTCATTAGTGTCATTTTAGACATATTTATTAGTCCTCATAACTTAATAATATATCATAACCTCCACATTGAAGTTTTAATATAAGATATTTAAATTAGGAGTAGTGTATGTTAAAATTAGTCTCACGTTCTACATGTGAAAATATAGCTGGTTGGTAATGATCAATTAGTTTGTTATATCACCTTCCTAGTTAGTTTTATTTCATATTATCTCTTTCCCTCTTCCTTACAAGATATTAGTGCAGTTTTGGGATCCTAATTGATACATTAAGGGGACCTAGCCCTATAATCTAGAGATTTAATCCACCTATTAGGAAACCAATAACCTAAGATTATATCCATGTTACCCCAAATTGTGAAGGCTTGAATAACCTTCTAAGGGTGAAATTTTGGTGTATAATAGTTTTGGAATACTCAGTGGGATAAGATACTTCATCTAATGATTAGGGTTTGGTGTGTTTTTCAGTGCATCATCCTTTAGAGGTATAGACATAAGCATCAATGGAAACTCTTTATATATTAAACTAGTGTTAGTAGCTCAGATATCATTTTAAACAAGTGTTCTTTCACTTTTTCCTTTATCATGAGGTTTTATGGCTGATGTTGGTGTTGATTTATGTTTTACTCAAGTTGTTGAGTCATATCAAACTCATGTTGATCATTGTTAGTAGTTTTTTGAACCTTATCAACATTATGTTGATTCTTATCATAATTTCTATCAATATTATTACCATTTTTATTATTTTACATAATATTATTACAAAGATATTCCACTTATTTGTTATCCTTTTCACCATTCTAATCAGTCTTGGCAAGACCATGTTGCTCCTAGTCAACATAGTCACATTTCAAATCAATCTATCTCAAGCTTAAAGCAAACTCTCCTGGGCTATAAAAAATATATGATAGGGCTTGATAGATAAATGGAGTATGGTCTAAGTGTTCTTAGTCATGTCATTTATAATTTAAAATACTCATTATAGCCAATAAAGAGATAATGGGAACTTATTGAGAGAAAAAACTAGCAAACACTCACTAGTAATATTGTTGATGCAATTTTTATGCATATCACATACAATGAGGTAACCTCTAACATTTTAGGATCTCAATGTAGCTGAACTCCTCTCTAGGGCATGAGTTATAGGTATGTATTTTTATATTAACCAATTGGTGGAATAGATGTATGTGACCTACATCTCATCAATGGAAATTCATTCAAGTGATTAAATTAACATCTAAGAACATATATTTAAAGTGATGTTATATTAGAATAATAAGATATCATAAAAAAATGTAATGGTGGCGAAGAAAAGGGAGGCTCTATGTTCTCAAAGGATTACTTCCAAAGCTAGTTTCTTTGTGGATAAGTGTATTGTAAACTAATGCTTGCTGCTACTATCTTTTTCACACACAAAAAAACATAGTTAGGTAGTCTAAGGGAATAAGATATAGGAAACTCAAAGATATCAACTCAAGGTTGTTTATTTTAGGATATATATTATACACTCTTAGTCAAAAGATTATAAATTAGATCATAGGGTAATGTAAGGTAGCTCTTATACACATAAAAAATTATATTAGAGAAAACACTTTCACACTAAAAAAATTGAAACAATGAACCTAATTGCATACAATCAATAATACTTGATAATTATCCAATAGTTGTTACACATCTTAAATCAACATATGTCAATGATAACAAAAAGTAATTATCCATAGTTATTTCATACTTTGAATTATTGAATGAAAAAAAACAAGAAAATAAAACTTTCATTACACATAATTAGAGAAGAATTAAGATTTTCACATAAAGATCAAGTCAAGTAGAACATCTCTAAATTTCCTATTAATATGAAAAATCTAACTTTTCCTCCCTAAATAATGAGCTCAATACACATTATTAATATAAAATCTAAGTGGACAATAATCACTAATGCATAGTTCACATGAAGAGTGAACTATAGTTCTAATTTTACCCCACTAATATAAATAAAGGTTTACATGAAATTTTTATCCAAATTGCATGCTTTATTTTTATTTTTTTACAATTAATATCCACTTTAAAATAACTTAAGTTGACTTCTCCTCCAAATTTTCATGAGCTATAAATAATATTTTATAATATTAAATAAATATTTATAACCTTAAATAATATTATTTAGTTGAAATAATATTATCTATGTTGGAATAATTTATTTGGCTAAGTACATAAATTTCCAAATCTGTCTAATAAACTAATTTTGTAGAGTCATAACTTTTGATTGAAAAGTCATTTTACTATGAATCTTTAACCACATTGATCTCCTTATATTTGTATTTCTTTATGAAAAAATTTAGTCTATTAAAATTTTATTTTATTGTACTAAATTCATCATGAAATAGTGCTAATAACCTGTTTTGACAATTGTGACTGTATGAAAACTATCAAATCTACCTAGTAGGGTGATTTCATATGGCCAAATATTTTATCTAAAAACTCATGTAATTTAAATATTAAACCATTGTGTTCCTATAACATTTTAATTTATTAATTAATTTTTTAATCTCAATATAGTTTTATTCTATCTCTAAAATAGAGCACCAAAAAGTCTTGATCAATCATTTCTAAAAAATAGTACATGCACAATTTTTCCTCCAAACAAAGCCAATCTCTGTTCAACACTGAACATTATTTTGATGTATTGATCATCTATCTAGCTATATTTGAAATTACATTTCACCTAAAACATATTATAATTTTTTAAAAATTTGAATTAAATTAAAAATATATATAGCTAGCAATGTATAATCAATTAACATGTGAAAACAATTTTAACTAAAATGTCAAGGTCCTAAGATTTTTTAAGATTGGGCATGTTGGTACAAAATAAATGGTGTATTAGTGGGGAAATACTCTTGATTATTTGAGAACTTAAAATCTCCAATTTAACTATTAAAAAAAAATGTAAACTTTATAAGAAAGAAATAAGTAAAATAGAGAACAAAATAAGATTAAACATAATCATGCAACATACTAACCCTTCTCAAATTTTATATTATGTGTAATTTTTTAAAGATGCTTTACTCTTGTTATGAGAGTTTTTGACATAGATTTGGATCAACACTGTAGGTTTTGTTTTGATTTATTTATTTTATAACAATAATAAGGGAAGCCTAAGTATTGTTATGATGTCAACCATGTATCCATAACCTCGATAGAGATACCTCTAATTCCACTCTAATCATTGCTCTATTATTAGAGAAACATCCATAGACCTGATAGGGTTTATTTGAATCACATTTCTTCTATAAGTTTATGATTTTTATCTATTTCTTTTTCTTTTTCTTTTTTTTCTTTTTTTTGAAGTACAAATAGAAGAAAGGTTGGGAATCACTACTAAATTGGTGAAGGTATAAAAAAAATATTACTATCAATACATCCTTGCAAGTGTGCATCCATCTGAATGTTTATTATTTATCATATAAGTTTTATCATGTTAATGTGTAATTAATCTTTCAAAATGAGAATTCTTTCTAAAAGTTGCATGAAAATATCAAAGTAACTTTTAAAAAGCTAATAATATTATTCCATTGAAATAAAATATGAATTTAATTATCACACATACCTTGATTTCAAACTTCAATACCTCATGCGAAACCCATAAATATCCATAAGTGTGAAAAAATATCAATTGTAAAAATTCTATGAAGTAGATGAATGGTCATGATACCATTATTTACTAAACTAATCAACTAAAAAGAAAGCTAAAATAGTAATAAAAACTAACCTACTCTAATATTAAAAAAAATATAAACAAAATAGGGATGGTGGGTTTGGAATCTTTGTGTAGAATGTCTCTCACTCTTTAGTAAAAGAAAGCTTTTTCCATTTAAAATCCTCAAATATGAAAAAAAAACATCTTTGTATTACTTCAACAATTATTTTAGTTTCTCTCTTTCAAATCCAAAATAATCTACATACATGCATTCTACATAATTATCTTTCTTAATTCTAAAATTAGAATAAACATTGGTATTTGAAAGATTTACTTCAAAGTCTTGTCAAACATAAACAAGAAATTTATTTACCTAAACTTTGTTGACTATGATGTTTGGAGAAAGAGCTTTAATAAATACTAATTCTTTAAGATTTTAATCATCTGATAAGCAAACATCTTATTTTAGTTGATCTTTCATGTGTTGATTATGATCTTCTATATTTTCAATTTATTTATATTCATGATTATCTTAAATGTCATCTTTATTTTGGCATGATAACTAATTATCCACTTGAATAGACTTTTCACAAGCTAAAACCAAAGTACTTTCTGTAGACATTCTTAAAAAAGTGGGAGTTAATGAATCCAAACCATGTCCAAATTAAAACAAAAATAAATTTTCAAAACTATTCCAACCAGCAATAAAATCAAGTTTCATGTCTAAAAACCAATCATAATATTCTTCCTCTAAATTAAAAGCAAATAATCTACAAACTACATCCTGTAATTTCACATTCAAAATATCCAAAGCAAATTTGTAAGAAATAAGATGTTCTTCAGTAGTTCTTTTATCATTGTTTTGAAAACTAGGAAGAAAAATAAATGGATCATCTGGTAAATCATGTTGAATATATGAAATGTTTATGTGTCATTCACCAAGCTAAGACATTTTTTATTTCCAATTTTTTTAATTCTATATTTTTTTTTGAATTTTAATATTTTAATAAGAAAATTAAATAAAATAATTAATTGGATGAAAATTAATCACAAGAGACCCTCCTAGTGCCAACAATCTATTGATGCAGTTTTTATGCACACCACAAACAATAAGGTAACCTCTAATATTTTAGGATCTCAATGGAGATGAACTCTAGTCTAGGGCATGAGTTATAGGTATGAAATTTTAGATTAACCAAGTGGTATAATAACTATATGTGACCTACATCTCATTAAATGAAATTCATTCAAGTGATTAAATTAACATCTAAGAACATATATTTATAGTGATGTTATATTAAAATAATAAGATCTCATCAAAAACACAAAAAAAGAGAGAATGGAAGGGTAAAAAGGGAGGCTCTATCATCTCAAGGGTTGAATTATAAGGCTAGTTCTTTATGTATAAGTGATTTGGAAACCAATGCTTTCTACTAGCAACTTTTACACACACACAAACAAACACAGTTAGGCATTCTGAGGGAATAAGATATAGGAAACTCAAAGATCTCAAATAAAGGTTGCTTATTTTAGGATAACTATTGTACACCCTTATTCAAAATATTATAACTCATATTATAGAGGTATCCAAGGTATATTTTATACATATATAGAAAACTATATTAGAGAAAACACTTGTACACATTCAAAAAATTGAAATAGTCAACCTAATTGCATACAATCAATAATACTTGATAATTATCCAATAGTTGATACACATATTAAATTAACTTATATTAGTGGTAAAAAAATTAATTATCCATAGATATTTCACACTTTTAATTATTTAATGAAAAAACCACGAAAAAATAAAACTTTAATTACATAGAATTGGAGAAGAATCAAGATTTTCACATAAAGATGAAGTCAAGCATAACTTATTTAAATTTATTATTAATACAAATAGTCAAAATTATCCTCTCAAAATAATGAGATAAATAAAAATTATTAATAACAAAGTTAAGTGGACAACACCTACTAATTCATAGGTCACATTAAGAGTGAACTGTAGTTCTAATTTTATCTCACTAAAATAAATAAGTTGGAAACATGCACCATGACTCTAAAGCTCCCACCAACCACTAACCTAAAGGCATTAATTTTAGGGTTATGGATTATATTAATGGAATTAGGGTTTTATGAAATCATTATTTAAATTAAAAATCAATGAATTAGAGCTCTGCACAAGGAAATCCTTGCCAATACCACAACTCTAAGCAATGTCATGTCTCAACCATATAGGCCCAAACCACGACCGTTATTTGACCCTCTGCATTGTATTCCTTTTCCTCTTGCATTTTCAAACTACCATTCTCTATATATAAGTAGGCATATTTCAATTTCATATATTTTTCTTATCTCGTAGTGAATCTAGATCTTTTTCCTTTGCTTGGCATCTATAAGTTTTTTTATTGCTTGTGTCATCTCAAGATTGTCTATGTTATATTTGTGTATGCAAAGATATTTGTAAAATTTGTGAATGATTTTATTCTTATTTTAATCAAAAAAATTTATTTGTGGTATTGTTTTTCCCTTTTGAAAATATTTTTTCATTAAAATAAAGAATCATGTTCCTTATATGATTAATGCCTAATATTACCTTTGGTTTCATATTTGCATGATTTTTTTCTCTAATAAATTTTAGTAAATTTATTATTCTATTATGTTCATACAAATAAAGAATTAAAATCCACTACAATTATTTGGTTAAATCACCATTTATAATTTTTCAAAATTCATTTTAAAACTCTTTTCCTCATAGTTCAAACCCTAGATTAGGAACAAGAACACTAAGAAGTATTTTTACATAAGATAATAATTATCAATTGCACTAATCTTAGTGAAATGAATACAACATTCTCTAGAGATTTATCTCAATTATCCAAGGTCGTATATCTTGGAGATGATCCCATTGTATCATTATATTTTTGTACAACATGCTACAACATAACTATGGATGCTAAATCTACCTGATATGCTAATTTTATGGAGCCATAATTTTTTATAGAAAAATAATTTTATTGTGAATCTTAAACCACTATGTTATCCTTATATTTGGATTTGTGTATGAAATTTTTTAACCTCATACAATTTTATTTTATTATACTAAATTCATCACAAAATAGTTCTGACGGCCTATTTTGATAACTATGATTAAAAATTGGTTGAGTATGAAAACTATCAAATCTACTCAATAGGGTGATTTCATATGGTCATATCTTTTTTTTTTGGAAACTGTGACTAAAAATACTAAACCATTATATTCCTATAATATTTGTATTCATTAATGAGTTTTTTAATTTCAATCTAGTTTAATTTTATCTTTGAAATAGTGCACCAAAAAGTGTTGATTATCCATTTCTAAAAAATAGTACATGCACAATTTTTCCTCCAAACAAAGCCAATCTCTTTTTTCAACACTGAACATTTTTTTGATGTATTGATCATATATTTTATTGTATTTTATATTAAATTTCACCTAAAACATGTTTAAAAACATATTATAATTCCTTTTAAATTTGAATTAAATTAAAATAAATATATAGCTAGCAATGTATAATCAATTAGCATGTGAAAATGATTTTAGCTAAAATCTCGAGGTTAAGATTTTTAAAGCTTGGGCATGTTGGTACACAAAAAATGTTTAATAATTAGGTAAATAATATTTAGTATTTGAGAACTTAGAATTTTTGTTTTAACTATCATAAAAAATTATAAACTTTATAATAAAGAAATAATCAAAATATAGAATCAAAAAACGCTTAAACATAATCATGAAACATATTAACCCTTCTTAAATTTTAGATTATGCATGATTTTTTGAAGATTATTTCCCCTTGTTATGCTAGTTTTGAAATATATTTGGATCAATATGGTAGGTTTCATTTTTATTTATTTATTTCATAACAATAATTAGCAAATCCTAGATATTACTTTGCTACCGGTCAAGCATACATAACCTTGATAGAGATACCTTTGATTTCACTCTAAGCATTGCTTTATTTATAGATAGGAATCCATAGCCTCAATAGAGTTTACTTGAATCACCTTTATTCCATAAGTTTATGATTTTGATCTAGTTCTTTTTCTTTTTCTTTTTCTTTTCTTTTTTTTTTTTGAAGCACAAATAGACAAAAGGTTCAGAATCACCATTGGCTTGGTGTAGATATACAAACTTATTTTTATCAATACATTCCTAAAAGTGTGCATCCATTTCAATTTTTATTATTTATCATCTAATTTTTAACATATTAATGTGCAATTAAACTTTCAAAATGAAAACACTTTCTAAAGTTTACATGAAAATATCAAAACAAATTTTAAAAATATAATAATATTATACCATTCAAATAAAATATGAATTTAATTATGACACATACCTTGATTTAAATTTTAAATACCTCATGAGAAACCCATAAATATCCATTGACTTCAAGTTTCAATACCTCATGAGCAACCCATAAATATCCATAAGTGTGAACAACTATCAACTATGAATTTTTTTTGAAGTAGATGAATGGTCGTGATGACCTTATTTACTAAAATAATCAACTAAAAAGAATATTAAACTAAAATAATTATATAAAATAATCTAATCTAATATAAAAAATATAAATAAAATTGGGATGATAGGTTTGGAAACCCTATGTAGAATGTCTCCCACTCTTTGGTAGAAGCAAGATTCTTCCATTTAAAGTCCTCAAATATGCAAAAACATCTTTGTATTCCTTAAAAATTATTTTGTTTTCTCTCTTTCAAACCCAAAATAATATGCATACATGAATTATACATAATTATCTTTCTTATTTCCAAAATAATAATAAGCATTGGTATTTGAAAGATTTACCTCAGAGTCTTACTTAACATAAACAAGTGATTTATTTACCTAAACTTTGGTGAATATGATGTTTGGAGAAAGAGATAAAATAAATACCAATTCTTTAAGATTTGAATATTATGATAAACAAAGATCCTATTTTAATTAATCTTACATGTGTTGAATATTCTCTTCTAAATTTTCAATTTCTTTATATTCATCATCATATAAAATGTCTTCTTTATTTTCGCATGACAACTGATTATCCACTTGAATAGATTTTTCACAAGCTAAAACCAAAGTACTTTTTGTAGACATTCTCAAAAAATTAGGGGTTAATGAATCTAAAACATGTCCAAATTAAAATTAAAATATATTTTTAAAACTCTTCCAACTAACAATATATTTAGGTTACATTTATAAAAACCAATAATAAGCTTCTTCCTCTAAAGTAAAAGGAAATAATCTCCAATCTACATCCTCAAAATTCACATACAAAATATCAAAAGAAAATTTATAACCAATAAGATGTTATTCAATAGTTAATTTTTCCATTGTTTTAAAAACTATGAAGAAAAATAAATGGATCATCTCATAAATCATGTTGAATACCTAAAATATTAATGGGTGATTCACCAAGCCAAGACATTTTTTATTTCTAATTTTATAAAAAAAATAGATTTTTAGATTTTAACAAGAAACTAAAATAAAATGATGCATTTGATGAAAATTAATCATAATATGGCCTCTTTCTAGCACCAATAATCTATTTATGAAGTTTTTATATACACCAAAGACAATGAGGTAACCTCTAACTTTTTAAAATCTCAATGGAGATGAATTCCACTCTAGGGCATGAGTTGTATATATGTGGTTTTAGATTGACCAAATGGTGGAATAGCTACATGTGACATGTATCTCATCAAGTAAAATTCATTAAAATTATTAAATTAATATGTATGAACATATATTTAGAGTGATGATATATTAAAATAATAATATCTCATTAAAAAAAACATAAAAAAGAGAGAATAGCAAGGTAGAAAAGGGAAGCTCTATGATCTCAAGGGATTACTTTCAGGGTTGGTTTATTTGTGTACAATTGTTTTGGAAAATAATTATTATTTCTATTAGCTTTTTCACACATACAAACAAACATAGTTATCCAGTCTAAGGGAATAAGATATAAGAAACATAAAGATCTCAACTAAAGGTTTCTTCTTTTATGATAGCTATTGGGCACCCTTATTAAAAATATTATAACTTATATAAAATAGGTATATAAGGTATATTTTTCACACACATATAAAAATATATCAGAAAAAACACTTATACACACTCAAAAAATTGAAATAGTTAACCTACTTGCATACAATCAATAATACTTACTAATTATCTAATAGTTGTTGCACATCTTAAATCAATTTATATCAATGATAGAAAAAAGGAATTATTCATATCTATTTCACACTTTGAATTAGTGAATTAATAAATCAATAAAATAAAACCTTCATTACATAGAATTGGAGAAGAACCAATATTTTCACATAACTATTAAGTCAAGCAGAACTTCTTTGAATTTTCTATTAATTTGAATAGACAAAATTCTCCTCCCAAAATAATGAGCTCAATACAAGCTATTAATAACAAAGATAAGTGGAAAACAAAAACTAATACATAGTTCAAATTAATAGTGAACTATAATTATAATTTTACCCCACTAGAATAAATAAAAGCTTGCATGGAATTATCATCCAAATTTCATGTTTTTATTTAATTTTATTTTATAATTAATATCCACTTAAAAATAAATTTAGTTGACTTGTTCCTCCAAAATTTCATGAGATTTAAATAATATCTTATAATTTTAAATATATATTTATATCCTTAAATAATATTATTTAGCTCAAATAATATTATCTAGGTCAGAATAATTTATGACTAAGTACAAAAATTGCCAAATTTGCCTAATATGTTGATTTTGTTGAGAAAAAACTTTTGATTAAAAAATCATTTTACTATGAATCTTAAACCACTATGTTATCCTTATATATATATATTTATGTAAAAAAAATTTGTCATCATAGAATTTGATTTGATTGTATTAAATTTGTCACGAAATAGTGCTGATAACCTATTTTGACAATTGTGACTTAAAATTTGCTTCATATGAAAAATATTAGATCTTATTGATAAGGTGATTTCATGTGGCCATATATTTTTTCTATTAAACTCATGTGACTTAAAATATTGAAACCATTGTGTTCCTTTAACATAATTATTCATTAATGAATTTTTAATCTCAACCTAGTTTGATTTGATCTTTGAAATAGTGCAGCAAAAAGTGTTGTTCAACCATTTCTAAGAAATGGTACATGAATATTTTTTTCTCTAAACAAAGTCAATGTATTTTTTCAACACTAAACATTATTTTGATATATTAATAATATATTTTTTTATATTTAACATTTCATTTCACCTACAACATGTTTAAAAACATATTAGAATTCTTTTTAAATTTGAATTATATTAAAATAAATATATGGATAGTAATGTATAATCAATTAGCATGTGAAAATAGTTTTAGCTAAAATTTTAAGATCATAATATTTTTAAATCTTGATAATGTTGGTACATAACATATATGATGGACATAGGTGGTCTAATTCAATGCATAAAGGACAAACTAATAGTTCATGAAGATCAATAAGTTCAGTGCTATCAACCTCATGTGCCTTATTCTATACCACCTCAACCCTATTTTTTTTCCACCCATTCTTCCTCAAAATATCGATTCAAGTGATTTTCAAAGCATACCAATTCCTTCACATATCCCTCAAGCCTTTTCATCATGGAATTCAATCCAAGAGAACATCCAAAAGAGGAAATAATTTATTACTGAGAGGTTTGAGTATCAAGACAAATTAGAATTGGAGTGTTTTATTTATACTTGGATGAAAAATATTGTGGTTGAGTTGGTAAAAAAAATCATTCCCATTCTTCAAGAACCCCCCAAAGAGTCCCTTTTGATTACAATTTGAAATCAAGTGGTGAAGTCATAGGATAAACAAAGTGAAATAAAATTAGATTGGGTAATTAAGACTGAATAAGAATTTGAACATATTCAAGCCCACCCATCCCTCAAGATCTTAAAGCCTTCCTATTTTTTAATTTAATTAAATAAGGAATATAAGGTTAAAAAAAATCATTGTTTATAAACTTGAAGAACCTAAGATTGTACCATCGTAAAAATCAATTTAAAAGAGCATTCAAATGAAGAAGGAAGTCCTTGTGGATAAAGTTGAAAACTAAAAAAATTCAAAGTTTGAACAATTCATTAGTGAATGGAAGGAAGAGATGGATAAGCTCATTGATCATGAGGTTGAGAAGTTATTCCTTAAGGAATAAAATTAGATTATAGATGTAGTTGAGCCGTAAAGGCTATGAGGAGGATACTTCAAGTGAATATGAAGAAAAAATCACCATTGGAACACCTTTAGGTAAGGATATAAACATATCATTCTTTGAAAATGAAGGGAGAGATTATTTTCCCAAGTTTGAATAAGGTGGTAATATGGTGATTGGAGTTGAGATGTAACTAGATACCTCTCAAGATGTCTCAATTGATGAAGAGAGAGTTACTTTGATCACAAATGAAAAGGATATCACTATTTTTAGCCATGCCAAATTAGAAAACTCAATTTCATCCTTGGAGAAGGAGAAGGATATGTCTCTTGATGAGTGGAATCTAATTCTTCCTAGTCAATAAATTTTCCAACAAGGTAAGCCTAATCTGTATGTTCAACCACACATTCAAGAGAAAGGTTATCTTAAAGAGGAAGATATACTAGTTGGCCAAGAAGAAGGTGATCTTGGAGATTTATTTGATGACATAGAAATCACTCTCCTTAAGGATGATAGTCCCAAAGAGTATGAAACTGGGATATTTGACCAACTTATAGTAGTTACAAAATAAATAGATAGCCTTTAAGAAGTTTCATGTTGCCAAGAAGAGGTATATTTTGGTTTTGAGATTCCTAGATTCATTAAATATGAGAAACACATTCCTTGTTGCCAAGAGGAGCTTATCAATGAATATGAGATTATAATAATGGAATAATCACTAGAAAATGATCTTGATAATATGGAACAAAAATAAGATCCAATGGAATCTAACCTTGTTAAGGTAACAACTGATAAACATGAAAAAATATCTCATGAAGATGAGATTTCTCATAGTGAGCATAGAGGGAAGATTGAAAATGAGGTTATAAAATTTGAAGAGAATTTACAAGAAGAAAATAATCAAAATATTCCTCAATAATTTCATGTTTAAATATGGGAACATATTTTATAGCCCATATATGGTTTTAAACAACATGAAGAAGTTTTAAGACATAATGACTCTCTTCAAGTAATCATAGACAATCATGAGTAGCCTATGGGTGAGGTAGAGATAGTATTTTTTATGACAAGAAGCCAAAATTAGGACACGTATGACTTTGTTCTTGAATCGCATAGTCAATCCATGGACAATGAAATGAAGCAAGAAGGTTTTATTTCTAGTCAAGGAGACTATGTGTATGCTAGCATCTCAAAAGGTAGGTGAAAGCTCTCACTCTATGAGCAATACCTAATTAGACTTCATTCAGCATGTGATAATCTAATTTCATTAGAGGATGGTGATCTCAAGATATTTATATTTTATTCTAGAGGAGAAACATATGTTGAGCTTAGTTGTGTGTAGTAGGTTACTTAAACTTTGTTTTTTCTAAGTGATTTATAACACAATGTGTTATCTTGTTCTTATTTTTTTGTGTGTGTTAGTTTTTATCTTTGTATGTTTAGGAGCATAAATCAATTATATTTGATGGTAAAAATATATTATATTCAAATATAAAGGTCTAAGTAGGTTTACAGTAGAGTGCAAGTGACTCTATTTCCCAATGGAAGGATAAGGCTACTGGACTATTAGCATTACAGGCAAACTACGCCTATGAATCACCAAATTATTGACCATATTTTCCTCCAGGCCAAAAATTTCAACACATATAGTTCAAAAAATCCTCTATAGGGGTTCTTAACTAAAAATTTATAGCCATCCTAGTCTTTTAATGTTATTCAAATGATGACTTAAATCCTGAAGTAGCATTATTTAAGTTTTTGACTTCTTCATGTGATTTTAGAGCCATCAAAGCCAACTTAGAGAATCATAGGTATATGTCATGATGTGTCAAGATGATACGTAGTGTCTTTAAAGTCATCCCACCCTTTTAAAACCTTGCACGAACATTATATACATGTTTTGGAGAAGTTAAGGTTGTTTTTTAAAGATCAAGGCAAATGCCATGCAAAGGGAAGGTGTATATGGTCAAGTCTAATGTATGTCTAGGATTGTCAAGTCAATGTGAAAGATTAAAAAATATGAAATGTATGTAAAAGCACACTTTTATAATATTTTTAAAGATATTTCCAATGTGATAAATGTTAGGAGTTGGTCAGAGAAAGGTCAAAACCATGATTGTTTGTAGGTTTAATATACATAAGAGAATAAATCACTCCAAGAGGCATTTCAATTACTTTTATAAGTATGATGTGATCATACTCATATGGATATGCATTTATATGTGTCTCTTTACCTCCATATGATCAATTTCATGCTCAAAAAGTTTAAATATATCTAGAAAAGATAGTAAATGCATCAATAACTCCATTGAGATCTTAGCAAACTCATAGGGGTAGTTTCACATTTTAATTCTATATGGGGGAGAGAGAGAGAGAGAGAGAGAGAGAGAGAGAGAGAGAGAGAGAGAGAGAGAGGAGAGAGAGAGAGAGAGAGAGAGAGAGAGAGAGAGAGAGAGAGAGAGAGAGAGAGAGAGAGAGAGAGAGAGAGAGGTATCTTAAAATTTTGTACATAGGAGGGGGTCATAATGAAATTTATATTAGTGGATATTTTTCTCATTTTCAACTCCCCTCCTTTATGAATAATCACTAAGACCATGAGGTGGCCTTAAACCCCTTTTAAACCTTAAGTCTTAGTTTTGATAATGGTTGATGCATGAATGAGCCAATGAATTCAATGTGAGTATTTTTAGAGACTCTTGAGAGTTTGAGAGATGTTCTCACATTTCTATTTACCATAATTTGTCATGTGGGAATGTTGTAAAAGAAGGTTACCAGTGTAAGATGAAGAAAAAGTGGGTTGTGAAAGGTATGCGTGTACAAACCTAATTTTTGAAAGACAAAATTGGGTAAATAATGCATCAAAAATGTTGGTAAGATGATTTAGGAAGACTAATATTGATCAAGTAATCAAACTTCAGGTTTCTCAATGGTAGAATGTCTTAAGCCTATTAAAGACTTAAAAGGGTCATGAAAATATTGAATATCAAATTCATTTTTCATTGATAAAAATGATTCAAAAATGTATCATGAAACTTTGATAAATTTTAAATCACACACTCAATGTTTTCCTTGGTTTAATAAAGAGATATATGAAGTCATGTTTGCTTAGTGGACTATGTCAGCCAAGATAGACTATGTGAACATAGAGGAGTACTGTGAAGTTTCCAAATGCACATTCAAGGTGTATTGAACTTATTGGAGTGAATAAAATAAGTTTTAAAAACATATTTCACCATTTTACATAATTATATAATTTATAAATTGGGCTCAAATTTATAAATCATAGGCAAGTTGAAATGTTAGGCCTAATGACTATCTACAAGACTATTATGGGTAGACTTGTCAAAAGGACACACGTAAAATTTGAATCAGGTGATTAAAAGGTTGTAAAAAGGTCAAAAAAAACATAAGACACACCTTAAAATTAATCAAGACCAATAAAATACCAATAAATAGATAATACTCATACTTGAAGTAAGACAAACCTATTAAGCACCTACATGCAAGTTTTAGGTGAGTTAAGGAAAATGTGTTGATCACTATTGAAACCATGAGGTGTGGATGAAGGCAAAGGAGGTATTTTAACTTGAATGATAAATGATATAATTATCTTCATGAAATTTCAAAGTAATTATATTTGATGAAGAGGGCCAGAGATCTATTTAGGCCTAAAAGTCCTAAATAGTCATACATAAGCTTGTGTTTGAAAACCAAAAGAAACTTACACACTTATTTGATGAATCAAATACATTTTAAGATGGAAAAGTATTTTTAAGAGATGTCTACAATATTTATATTTCCTATAATATACATAAAAGTTCTAAAATGGTCTATTAGGGTCACCTACATCAATTTACTAGTAAACCCTAAGCATGGGCTGATTCAAGTTGCAGTCAGTTAAAGGGACAAGGGGGAGAATAAAATCACCTTCACACCTCATATGGGGTAGAAAAGATGCCAAGGATAATTTTAGAGCCAAAAAAATTAACTTATATTTCAGTTCATCACAAGTTCCCCTCTCTCAAGTTCTTAACTGCATATCCAATCATCTGAGAGACTACTTTCATCACTTGGGAACTTTATGGATAAGTTTCATGGGGAAGATTGGTGTTTGGGGTTGTTGGGTAGGCCTATATAATTATATAGTATTTAACATCAAAATTTTATATCAATTATTTAATTACCTTTTCTATGTAAATTTATGGTGTAGTAATGGTATAGATTATGTTTTGGGGACATAAAATTGAGTTGGGTATATTTAAATTCTATTGATTCAGCTTGATCGATGCAATTGTGAGAATGTGAAATAATGTTTTTATTTGGTATAGTATATTTTATTATAATATGTTTTTATAAGGTTTATATGATGCCTTATTTTTTATTTCCTAAATTACCCATGGGGTGTCTAATCATGGTGGATTTAATAAGAGATATGTAACCTTCAGGTTCTGATTTAATATCATTTGAGATATGAATGGAATGGATGTCATGATTGAATTCATGTATTTTTTCTAATGTATTTTGGTAATTTTTTACATCTAAATATCATTATTGGTCATGAGCCATGATATAATTATCAGCATAAGTATGAGAAATAGTGCATTCCTTTGTTTCCATAGGATACTCAATGGTTGAAACACCTAGGTTGATAAAATTTTGAGGAGACATGGTTAAAGGATAATTGAATAGTTTGGTAACTCCATCTTCATTACATGTGAAATAATATTCTATGTAAGAGGATTAATATTCATTGAATGGAGGAGGATTATCAATAGTTTCATCAACTAGAGGAATGGTATGATCACATGGGAGTAAACAAGAAAGAATACATTTTGTGATATAAGGAGGTAGTCGAGTGGTATTTCAAGTGTTTTAAAATTCATTAGGTTCATTATCATTTAATAAATGAGAGTAACATGCAAATCATGATTCATCTTAAAAATAATAATTAGAGGTGCACTATTTGTATGGTAATGGTTGGAATGTAATATTGAAATTTAAGATTTATTAGTTGTATACTCCATGGATTAGGGTTGGCTTCATATTTGTAGCATTTGACATTATGCATGAATTTTATGTATTGACTATCTAAAGATTTAATAACACTTATACAAAGTGTCAATGGGAGACCAAGGATAATGTTTTAAGATAAAGGGAAGATCAATAACCATGAGAATAATGTGAATTATCTTATGTCTAATAATAAGTGGGATATAAATGTAACCAAGTGGTTTTTGATTGGTTTTATCAAATCCTCTACATGTAAGACATATTTTTTTAAGAATTTTATTTGGTGTATCAAATTTTTTGTATTAACCAAAGAGAGGTGACATTGATTCATGATCCTTCATATATTAAATTTTTTTGAATGAGTATTATTAATCATAATTTCAATAAAAAGGGGTAGATCATCTACTCAAAAAATATTTTTTCCATTAATCATATATTCTTCAAGAAATTATATGGAAATTATTTCAATTATATGTACTTAAATAAGTGAAAGATAATTAGAAGGAATTTTCAAATCTAAATATGGTAGTTATTTGATATTTTGTAATTGTTGCACAAGGAATTTATGATGATATGGAGAAGTGATAACTAATTCCATAAGGGTAATTTTATAAGGCATTGAATTAAGTTCTTCCAAAAAATTACAATATGATTTAGAGGATGAATAACCATCACGAGGTGTATGAGATATCACATTTTTCATAAGATTAAGAGAACTAGGTTGGGGTTCTATTGATGGAAGTGTTTTTTAGTTTAATTCGTAAGATGTAGGGGTTGTAGTTGTTGAATATTTAAGTATTTTATCCTCAATAGAGAGTTTATTAGGTTATGTGATAGGGTATTTATGAGTAGGTTTTTATCTAAATTTAACTTTTATTTCATTCACATATTGTGAGTTGGTATAATATTTATCATAATCAACATTATTTTCACAAATATTATCATTTAAATGTTGTGTTAGAAGTAGAAGAGTTTTTTTTAGGTTTGGATGGTATGGTTTTAGTAACCTATTTATTTTGGGAGGATTTAATATAATCATGATGATGAAATTTATTCATAGTATCATGGTTAAATGAGTCCCCTAACATGAAATAAATCACAAATTTGGAAAGCTCACGAAATGTTTCATGAGAATGACCCACATTGTCATGAAACCCAAAAAAAATATTAGTATCATAACATGAAGGTGGGGCACTATTATAGGTGAAGGTTTTATATGGAGATAATAATTGCTTCATTTATGGTACCATTAATGGTGGATGGGAATTAAGTTGATCATCTATTTTTATTAATCTTACTTTCATTTAAGGATCAATACTTGTAATTTCATTAGTTTATGTTTATAAATATTACTTATTTGAGATAGGGGTTGGATCAAACTATTTCATAAGAAAATATTTCCTTTTAGCTTGATTAAATACTTCATTTAAGTTTTGTGGAGAAAAAAATTGGACCTTATATTCAAGGGAAGGTGTTAAATAAGTGATAAATAAATTGAAGAGATTATCATTAGTCATGTTGTGGTTTGATTTATGAGCTAATGATTTCTATCACTTAATGAAATCACGATTTGATTCAGAGGTTGATTATATAACATTGATAAAAAAAACTAAGACAATTTTTTAGAAGATAATTATGTTGAAATTCCTTGACTAAAGTTTTAATAAAATATTCTAATTATGAAATATAATGTTGATGAAATTGATTATACCATTCTAAAACATCTCTTGTGAAATTTTTGACTATAATTTTGGTAGCATCAAATCTATTTGTTTGGACCTATTTTTTTTATATTTTACCAAATGCCTTATGAAAATATGTAGGGTCTTTAGTTCCATCATATTTATAGTTGGACATATCTTTCCAATAACAATGGATATGATAAAAGGAGGTAAAGGTTTGTTTGGATATTTTGAAACATCTTATTATGCACAAGGGTTTATAGAATGATATTCCCATTTTCATCTCTAAGAGGATGAGGGATAAATTTTGATTATTTTGAGGTAATAAGTGGAGGTTGATTAGTCACTTTTAATAGATGATGTTTTATTTGCATCATTTGAGAGGTATTTATTATTTTCATAACATCCATTTCTTGGACTATTTGTGCAAGAATTTGAGTAGTATCAATTAATTATTTTGACTAGTAGTGTTAGGAGGTAGAATTTTAATATTAGTAGGAGGAAAATTTTAATTGGTAGGAATAGGGATGTTGCATATAAGGGGGAATCCTTATGGGAATATTTGTTAAGATGACATTTATTACTCCAATGGTGTAATAAGGAATGTTAGATAAGGTGGTATCATGAGAAGTGTAAAATGGATTAGGACCATTTAAATCATCACTTTGAGTGATTTAAACCATATTTTAATCAATATATTGAGATGAAGGATGGGAAAAGGTTCACTATGAGGGATTATCCTATTGGGTGTTTAAGATGTGTAATAAAGAGCAACACATGTATCTTCTAAATGGATTAAGGTTAACAATAAATATTTTGATAGGTGATTTCATGATGTTAAATATGGTAAAAAATAAAGCTAGGAATGTGTAGGTTGTATTAAAGAAGAAAATTATGGGAATAAAACTAATTTATTTAAATATTGAATGGGATTGATCATATAATATTTATCTTTGAAAAAGAATCATGTTAACTAACCACTATTTAGTTCGACATGTTGATGTAGTTTGAGTATGAAAGAAATTAAACTGAAATTAAACTATGTCAACTAGAAGGTATGAAATTGAATAGGTATACATATTGGTTTACTAAACTATAGAAGTTAAAGAGTTTTAAGAATAACTAAATTGACTAATAGGTATATATTCTAACATGTCAACATAGTTAGGCAGACTAGGTAGCCATAGAAATCTTAAAATAGCCTAATCTGAGTAGGTTGACTATGTTCTATAAATGGGAAATAAAAGACAATTTGTGATAGATTGGGTTGAGCTAGTGGATGAAGCTATGAGATGAATGAAAACATAATTATCTATATAAGACTAGGTTGATTCAGTTGATAGTATTCTATAATATGAGAAAAATTGGTTAAAGCTAGATGATTTAGTTATTGTTATTTAAAAACAAAACTAAGCACACAGACAACTAGATCAATCTAGTCAATCTAGTTGTAGGACACAACACAAATATTATATAAACATTGGATAATATAAGTCTGAAATTAAAAAATAGAATAATAAATACAAATTAGTAAAAATTAAATTTATAAGATAATTAGTTTTTCAAAAATAAGATTAATAATTTGAAATAAAGGTTTCAATTGAATGTGTAGGCTTTCAAAGATACTTAATTGTCCATTGGATAGTGTCAGCCTAGTATTTTAGAGCACTAACTATGGAAGAAATACCATTCCCATATCCCACTAAATATAGTTTTAAGAATAAGTTGGAATTAGTTTCTATACACAAACCAATAACCAAGCACCACATAAATAAATGGATGGTTGGATTCCTAAGGTTCAATAAAGAGGGAAATCCTAGGCATTCCAAAATACCATGAGATAGGTGTAAACTAAAGGCTATGTTTAGATCTATATTATGGATATGAGTATTAGGTAAATCCCCTAATTCCATGATACCTATAAATGATAGACAAATACAATAAATAAAGTATTGAGTAGCCCTTCATGATGGTAGATAAGTAATTTTAAAACTACTAGTACATGGTTTCTAGGGAAAGCCAAATAAAGTGAAAAATAAGAGAGAAATCAAAGTTTCAAAAGTTAATTATTTTTTTGGAAGGTAAATAAATATGCAATCTATTAAAAATTAAAGTGAGTTTAATTAATATCAATGTAGGTTAATTTTCTTTGTTTGAACTAGGAAAAGAAAAAAGTAAATAGCATAAAGTTGACTTGGTTGAGAAAGTTAAACAAGCAAAATAGAATAGGGTTGAGATGATCAACTTAGTATGTTAGAAAGATAGGCCAAAATAAATACAATCGAGCAAGTTAAATTAGTTTTTTAGGTAGAAAATAAATACAAATCTAAGTTGAGCCAATGAATTTAGTTGAATATAAATATAATTTTTTATAAAACTAAAAAAATGGTAAAAATAATATTGAAACTTAAATTTTGAAAAAGAGTGGGAAAATACATTTACTTAGAAATTGACAAAAATAAATTACTGATCTAGTTAGAGTGAACCTATGCGATAAGACAGAGTCAACTAGGTCAATGTAGTAGTTCTCCTAAAGATAATAATTTGTTGTTTTGAGTTATGTTGTCTAGGAATAAGTTTAAACCTTCAAAGGTAGATGAAAAAATATTTAAACATAGTCAACTAGTTGATGAAGTATACATAAAGTTGCAAAAATAATAGATAAAATAGAACTTTATTGATATGATCAATTTAGTTATAAAATGAAAAAAAAATATAAAATAAGAGAATTAGGTAGATCAATTTAGTTAAATACTAAAGGCATATAAATAAACTATGTCAATCAGATTGATCTAGTTTTTTGATACTAGAAATTCCATGGACAAGAGTCAAAAAGGGTTGAAAGGCTCGATTTAGTTGGAAAACTTGCTAAAATATGGCTTAACTAGGTCGACAAAGTTGATGAAGTAGTAAAAACCTTCACAAAGTATTGAACTAGGTTGATAGGGTTAATAAAGTTATAAAAACCTTCACAAAAATCTAAACTAGGTCAACAAGGTTGATAAAATATGATAACCTATGCATAGAATGTTAAACTAAGTCGATAGGATCAATCTAGTTGTCTATAAAAAAATTACATAATTGTAAAGGTTATATTCATGTCGGGTTCAACAAAATGTATGAAAGAAAAATAAGATAGACGTATAACTTAACTTACTCATTAATATCCAAGATAAAATAAGGTAATCAATTAACCATCTACATAGTAATACTTTGTTATATCAAGGTCATGACCAATATGGATCTACTAAACCTACACTAAAGGATATCTTATCACATAATGGCAAAAGAGACGTTTCTAAGGCCTCTAGTAAAATGCCATTTCATGATAACCCTAGTTAGGTCTTATGATTGTGATAATAATAAGAAAGATAAACTACTAAATAAACATGAAAGCTAATCTATTAGATGAATACATAAGCTAATCTAGTACTCACCAAAGTTTATGGCATAAATAGGGAAGATAATAAATAATTAAGATAATTATATATAATATAACATAGAAATAATCTAAGCAAGGAGAAATATAATTTAATCTATTAAATTTTATAATATCTACTTATCAAAATATGAATGGCTAGGAGTATACTTACCTTTGTTGAAGTGAACCCATCATGCATCATTATCTCCCTTAGCCAATGGTGCTTTGAAAGTTGTTATGGCTTGTAAGGATCACAAATTTAAATCAGCTCTATGCTACAATACTCCTTTTATGTATCCAATATTACCACAATATAAGTGTTACCTCTCCAAGGAAAAAAAAAAAAAGCAATGAAACCTCTTATTGATTATACAAGTATATTTATGAAAATTAATGATGTTTAATTAAATAATCCTCTCTTTCTAAATGAATTTGAGGGGGTATTTATAGCCATGGATTAACCTTAAACCCTCCTAGTAATTTAGTGTATGAAGACATCCTGATTGACTTTGTTAGGAAGTAAATAGATCCATCAGGTATCAAACTATGTCAGCTTGGGATAACATAATTTTGTAATGTGTGTTAAACCCATAATGGGGTTGACCCAGTTGATGTAGTATAAAAAGTGGTAAAAGGTGGTTTTTATTTAGGTAGGGTCTATTTTGGAAGGTGAATTTCTTAAGTAAGTGTATAAGAGAAGTTATAATTATAAATAAATTAGATAAGAGAAGATTGTATATGTTTTATGTAATGTTATAGGGGTCAAAAATCCTAAAAATAACCAAAGGTATATCAACACCTTTCTTGGTACACCATTTAAGGTATGCACTTACAGATATGGAGATTTGATGGGTTCCTACAAGAGATAAAGTATCAATAATTGATCAAGTTTAAAAATATTATGTGTATATACCATCAGTCTTCCAACCCCTTTATTAGTGTACCTTTTAAGGTGTGCACTTAGAGAGATTGAGAATTAATAGGTTGATGAAAGAGAGAAAGCATCAGTAAATGTTAAGTTTTAGAAATATTGTGTGTATACACAACACACATTGTCTTTGGTAGGAAGATCCAATGATGTAACTCACTCAATATCAAAACCTACAACAAAAATGTAGTATTAAATGTACATATGTGAATAATTTATATCTAAAATTTAAAATCTAAAAATTAAAGAGAAAGGAATGAGTACACTTATGTCTTAATGAAAATCATGTCTCCCTTGAAATTGTTTTGATATGATTCTCCCTTGTTTAAGAATTGGATAATTTTTCTTTCTTACTGAAGTACATGGAGAGTGGTTCCTCTTATTAAACCATGGATAAATCATTATTCCTTGCTAAAACACATGGAGAGTTATCTTGACTATAACCCAAATTTGTGTAACTATTCAAGCCCTTAGATTGGGGAGATGTATTTCCCAACCACCGTAAATGTGTGGATAATAATTATACAATGAAATAATCCAAATAGTTATGTATGAAATAAAGGGTAACCATGTGATGGGTTTCTAGAAGTAAAAATTGAATCAACCACTTCATAGTTTATCTCTAGTTCACTCAAGTTATCTCAACATAAAATAAATGCATGATCAAAAGAGAATGAATAATTTTAATGGCCCCATCATGAGAGAAAATATTATTGCTTAGATTTTTTCAAGTTGAATAAATGTAGAATAAAATTCATTATAAAAAAATAATGAACAATGTTCATTCCTCCATCATGACCACAAATTTGATAAGTGTAAAGTAAAATGACAAACAGTTTCCATTCAACTTGTAAATTACATTTTTATTCATGTGCATGAACCAATATCATTCCTAATAAATCTAAAAATGTGTATATATGCATGAACCAATATCATGCCCCATGATCTATACCAATTGATATAGAATGTTATGCATCTATCTGTTGAATTTGATATCTATATCTTAAATGTATGTGTATGTGGAAACTTGTAATTATTGTTCTTGTAAACTACATGCATATGCCCATGCATATGAACCTAAGTGTGTATGAATATGTACTAAATTATTTGTAAATTTAGTGCATATTCAAGGTGCATACATGGGTCAGGATGACCTATAACTACCTTCTTTATCTTAATAGACTAGGACTCTAATAAGGTCATAATGATAGAACCTACATATACTTGGATGATTGGGTAAGGACCTAGAATAATCATATTCATAGTAGAAGGTAAAAATCACTCAAGTGTCAAGAGGAAAGGGTTAAAAATTCTTAGCCTATGACATGGGGTATATATTTCATTAGGATAAATTATGGGTACACAATTGTAACAATGATAGTAAAGATGAAAGTAAAAATAGAAGATTTTAAGTGGTTTCAAAGAAGTTAAGGTGTAATGGTCAATGAAATGGGAGTATCCAAAACATAAAATGAAAATAAAAATCCTAAAAAAAATATATCTATACTATATGATTTTAAAAAATGAATATCATAATAAATGATATATATATATATATATATAACATCTAAAAAATAATAAACAATGTAACACCCAATCTATTAAGTAAAATAGGAAAGATTATAAGGATATACATAGTTAACTTTGGGTGAACTCATCGACACTTCAATCTCCCCATCTAGATCAAATGTATCTTTTAAAGATATGTTGTAGGTTGAAGAGTTAAAATGGTAATATGAAGACCTAAGTGTCCTTGGCTGGGGACTCCTTCAACTTCTCCTATTAAGCTTCACAAGTAATAGAAGACCGGATCTCCAAGATAAGATTATAAACCTATAACTCCTCCAAATACTACTTAGGAGTAGAAATTCTAGGGTAATAAAATTGAATTAATAATATATATATATATATATATTGGGAATGAAATATGACCCCTATATATAGGGTTTTAATACATAAAATTAACCCTAAACTTTAAGCCATCGATATAATCTAGGCCGATATACTTGGAAGATATCATGTGACCTAGTACTATATCAGCCAATATGATATAGATATAATATGTCAGATACATATTAATATATTAGTGGGGAAAATATAATACATATGATATAATATAGAGTCATAATTATATTAGGTTGGCTGATATAGTACATGGAATACAAACATGAAATAGATTGTATCATCTAAGTCAATATAGTAAGATATAGGGAAGCTAGAAAATTTGGATAGAAAGTATATAGAGAGATAATATTTAAATATACACAAAGGATATTAGACTTTTAGTAATTAAGGTATGCCAAAATATTATGTAAACATCTGTCATAAAGTATTATGAGCCAATCCAACCCAATTCTTGGTGCAACCTTTAAGGTGTGCACTTAGGGAGATTAATGTGCCAATGAGCCACTACTAGAGAAAGTGTTATTAAAATGATAAAAGTGAAAAATATTAGGTGTATACATATTCCCCACTCAAATCTCATCATGTGTCACAATAGTGTAACATAGGACTATGCTTTGGGATATAAACATAGTAACAAAAAATAGTATAACTGAAAACAAATATTGAAAGAGATGAAAGTAAATAAAATGAAAATATGTATCTTAACTTACCTTGATTATTTTACATGTGATTATGCATTTTTATTAGTTGATATAAGGTGCCCATTAATAATAATGAAAGGTGGACCTTAAAAATAAGAGAAATAACTATTTTTTTTGCAAAACAGTTCTATGAGCACCTAAAATTTTTCTACCTCACCATGATCCTAAGGATTATTTTTATTTTTGAAAAGGACCTAATATATATATATATATGGGAAAAATACATAATATAAAAGTAGATATGTTAAAGTTTCAATTTTTTAAATATTTACTATAAAGACATAAAAATAATTTCATCTACACATTTTATATTTTTGGAAAACTAGAGATTTGTGTATCCAAAAATAATGTGATGAGAGATGATGGTTTGAGGATGAGGATGTAGATGTACATGAGTTTACATAAGAGTAGAAATTCAATCCATACAATTAGGTGGTGAACTTAATGTCCCATTTTATCATTAAGAATAAAATGAACTAGATTTAGGAAACCTAGGAACCAAAATAAATCCATAACATAATTTTCTATGACAAGAGTCAAAATGAAGAGAAAATTAAGACATGTAATGAGCAGTTATAAAAATTCAAAATTAGGGTTGAATATATTTATTAGGGAAAAATAAAGAAATTTTCACCTTAGACAACTATATTGACCACACTGATATAATTGGTAATGGGAAATTTCAAATCCTAGCTAGTGTTATGGTGTATGGTTAGTACAGTTGGAAGATATGTTGGTTAATACTATAATGTATGGCTAGAGCAGTAGGAAAAATTTAGGATGTCCAATAACGTAGGGTATGGATGATATTATTGAATAATTTATGCATGGTATATATAGATAAGTATGGTCTAATATAATATGAAGTGTCAAGCATGGATTATATTATAGGGTATGGCCAATGTAGTTGGAAACATACGTGGGATGATATCATAGGGTATGGTTGATGTAGTAGAAATAAATATTGATCGATACCATATGGTATAGTTAATTTATTAGACACAAATTTTGGATAATACTATATGTTATGACTGATGTAATATAAAGGTAAGGGTAACCAATACAATATACTAGTGGATAATGCATTATAAAATGCAAGCATGACTAGTATAAAGTGAAATCCAAGTGTAAAGTGCATTAGAAAATTGGGAAAATGGATGGTAAAATAGAAAGTATGGATATATTTTTCAAAGGTGGATATTATTATGGAGGAGAATTGATGGAATATAGATATCATATATGTTGGAGAGGATATCATTGATAAACAAAGCAAAATTGGTGAATCTCACCTTTGGTGGCATTATGAATATGTGGCATGCTCCTTTGAGTATAGAGGTCATTTCCATGTTTTTGGGGAAATGTGAGAGGATCAAAGACACCTTTATATGCATGTAATATGGGGATTCCATATAGGTTAAAATTACCCTAGAGGATGTCCATGACATATTGGGCTTCTTATTATAGGCATTCTAATTCTATGTAATATGTCATAGTTGATGGATGAGAGATGGAGTTCACCTAATGGGTTATTATATTTGATTGATATTATGAGTGTAATATCATCATATTAATTTTTGATGTGTAGGTCTCAAGGATTCTTGATATCTAAAAGGACATTATCATACTTATGACTATATGTGTTGTGTCATAGTTGTTATGATATGAGAGTTATGGTATGGGTGAATCTTGTATATGATTTTTATGATGTATTGAGTCAAGGATTAAATTATGTGGCCCATGTTTTTTATATGTTTGATACATGAGACGTTACCCATGTAAAAACCTATGGGTTTACCTTATGTGATAGATGATCATCTCCCTAGGGTTAGGATATGGGCACAAGATCATGTCATACACATGATTCCTCATATTCCTTATTTGGATACTATTATCCCTTGGATTTTCACCCTTTGAGGAGATGTCTAAGATTTATTCATCTAAGTGGCATAATTGAAACACCTCTAGGCTTGTGGGTAGCCTAAGGATGAGGTGAATCTATAGATAGGGCCAACTCCATTGATGTACCACTTTAGATCACTACTACACCTAAACTTTAGTGAGAAAAGGTCAGAGACAAAAATAAAAGAAAACTATCCTAAGGGAGGTGATAAACTAGATACTTTGATGAATTATAGCTAGATGCATGTTACACATAAAACCAAGAGACTAACCAAACATACACTTCTCTAATCTGCATCTTCTCACATCAATATTACATTATGAGGTTATGGATTAATTTTTAGGATAGGAGGAATATACAATAGGCTTTGCATGGCACTAATGAATGGAATAACTCATTAAAATTTAGCACTTCTTATAAAACTTTACATTCCCTGCAAGAAGAAGCTTTCCAACTGCAAATAGGATGAAAGAATGAGACAACATGCTAAGGAAATCATAGTTATCACTAAGTAAGATCAATCATCCAAGTAAAAAACAATATTAATATTCATGAAAATGTAAAATTAGTAGTATTATTGATCAAATGTTATGAAAATGAGTATGTATTTGCCATACTCAAGTGGAACATGAGTTGCAAAGGACAAAATGGCTAGTTTTTATAGAACTTGAGAGAGAGAGAGAGAGAGAGAGAGAGAGAGAGAGAGAGAGAGAGAGAGAGAGAGAGAGAGAGAGAGATGAGCAGAGAATTACAAGTTTCATAAGTAAACTTATAATGATTTTATAATGAGTTAATTATGAATGGAAATATAGTTTGAAACTAACCATGAAAGGTTAGGAAGCACAAGTGTCAATTCAAGGCATGAAACTCTTGAAAAATGGCATAAAATTCCTTTTTCTGGATCAAAACACTACCTTCATAATTTAGACCTATTTGAACATCCAAAAAGTAATTATAGATATTTATAATGACTATAATTAGAGTTATAAATTTTTTACATGCCTCCATATGCATTGGTTGGAGTCCTAGTCATCTGGAATTATCTAGAAATGAGCTATCATCATTTGTAGTCTAAGAAACCCCTGTTTCCCACACCTTACACACTTGGCTTCAATTTTCCATGAAAATAAATGGGAGTGATTTTATGAAACTTTTAAATACCCTCCATGGTCTTATGGGTATCATTCATACCTTAAAAAGCAATCCACTTGAAGTGTTCACACTTCTCACCATCATGTCCACTATGCTAGTTTTGATTGGTTAAGATGAGAGCTATTGTTTGAAAATTTAGGATATTTTATAAAGTATTAAATTGAAATTATGGGTTATTAAAAGTCTATATAGTCCTCCTAAAGTTGGTTTCATTCCTTTGAAAGTCCTTATAACCTACATAATGCATAAAATAGTCAAAAGTACCATGTTTTGTACCTTATCCATATAATTTCATATAGATCAAAAGTATGGGGAATATCCTAACTAAGTGTTATATAACCTATAATAATAATCCTAATAAAAATATTTCATTATAGTAGCTTTCCATCTCCATTTATCCAAACTGGTCACTCCAAGGGTTTAGGCATGTTTTACTCTCTTAATATTCATTCATAAAGATGGAACATTAAACTTGAAAAAATTTACAAAATAAGTTTTTTTGGGATCTTTAATAACACCTCCTAACTTATTTATATCCCATGCAAAGCATCAAGAGAGATATGAGCACTCAAAATGCTTATTCAAGCTTATTTCTTCCATTTGCCTAGGCTTGAAGTTGTATTGATCCCAAAAATGGATTATTTTTTGCTTAAAATACATAAAAGTAGATTTAAAATGTCTTAAATGACCTAAAAAAACATGTATTGGTCCATTTTAATACACCTCTAGAGCTGTAAGTGACATTGGATTCACATTTGGTCTTTAGGCCTAAACATGCCTAGTTTGCCTGACTATACCTTAGAGCTCAAAATATATTTTGATGGTTTTAATTTCATCCCAATATATTATAAACCTCTATTATTACCCATATAAATTATATAATTAATTATAATTTTTAATCCATACTATAAATGAAAGTGGTCTCCATTTGGCTTTAGGCCTAAATTGTGTTTGGCAGGCTTGCTTTCATACTTGAGGGTTTAGAACATCCTATTGGGTATCATATTTATAAAAAGGCTTAATAATGTTGGTTTTAATTTTTTATATCTTATAATACCTTCTCCAATGTCTATTTGGCTCCTTATCTCATCCTTTTCTCTACATTCCTTAAGGTTGTAGGTTTTTCTCATAAGGGAAGTGCCTTCTATCTAAAACAAAATAGAGGGTACTTCCCCTATTTTTCTAGGAAAATTTGTCATTTTAAGAGATTATAAAAGTAATATATATTATATATACATAAATTTATCTATTTTTTAGGTCATATGACCTATTAACTCTTCAAAAAACCAAATAGATAGCTAGAAAGGAAAATTATTCAGGGTTCCAAGATGTGAACTATGTATTGCATTTGAAAGGGTCTTTTATCTTTTTGATATAACATGGTAGGATCATATTTAAATGTTTTTAATCATTTTTAGGCTCCTTAAAACAAACTTATGATCTTATATCCCTCTAACCTTATCATTTCAAACTTATCTAATTGATTGTCTTAAATTGTAGATTGTGTTCTTGCTTGAGAAGGACCCTTATAGGTGTTATTTCCATGAGTCAAGATTGAAATAATGTTTAAATACCCATTTAGAGTTACTTAGATTCACTTGGTACATATTTTAGGTAATTTTTTTCATTTGGCCTATTATAAACCATCACCTATAAACATTGTCTCAATTTCATGTCTATCTATAGTCATCTTTAGTGGCTTTGTAGGGCCCAGTAGGTGATTGTGAACTTGAAATATCATCATGTTTTTTATTAAGATAATTAAAACATTTGAGGAATATTCAAATAAATTTTAAAACCATAAACATACCATAATAATCATACATGAAATAAAGGAACAACTTTTCAAACTTGAACCCTATGTTGGTTGTAAGGGCATCTTTTCAAGCCATTTGTATAGACTGTCTCTTGTCTAGGTTTATTTTAAACCTGAAACCATGAATAATATACATATCCTTTACTATTAATGTGTTTTATTTAAGTAAAATTTCCATTAAAAACATGTTTTTTTAAAAAAATCCTTAAGGCATCAATGATCACTTAAAAGGTTCAAAACTTGTAGATGTTAATGGAGTTTAGTGTTTTGGAAGGCAACACTAAGGTTTAAAAAAAATAGACTCCATCAACTCTCTACCCTCAAAATTTTTCCAATTTATTATAATTAATAAAGGATACAAGGTGAATTCATTAGGATTTATCAATATTTTGATGACTATGTTATATGATCTTGACAAAAAGGGTTAAACCTCTATTTTCATAGTTTAGGGAAAGTGTCTCTAAACAAGTCATTTTCCCCTAGAACATAGTTTCCAACTTTCATTGGCTAAATTAACCCTAAAAAATGAATTTAATGGTAAACACAATATTTTATGGCTTCAAAGGAATATTTAATAACCTATTTCAATGCCTCAAAACACTTTTAAGCTCTCTGATAACACCTGTAGGTGACCACTACCATACACAGGTAGCAATGTGAGTATCGAAAGTGTGTGTTGTATTTGAATTTTAAATGGTATTTTACCTATATAATTTTTTTTGACATAGACTCTCTTAATTTTAAATACTCCCTTAATTAGTTAAATTACTCTTTTTCAACATGATTGATTTCTATGAGGGCACATGTAGGTGCATTTTGAGTTACTTATAGGCATCAAAATATGACATGATTAATATAATCAATAAACCTACCTTCCATATCAATTTATTTATCCTAATGGTGTTTAAATGATACATAAATATGATTCAAAACTCAAAATAAGATTTCACACTTCCTTTTCAATGTTGAATCCTCCATGAGAGCTATTGGTTGACTGTGTGTGACAATCATAGGGTAGGCTGATTGTACTACACTCAATGACTTTAATTTCATGGAGATTGATTTTTAAAATTAACTTGAGATGAAATGAGATAAAAATAACATTTTAAATATGATAATAAACTTATCACAACTATTTGAAGCCATTATCAAAGCATGAAAATATTCAACATTGTGAAAAACTACAAATTACATAGAAAAGTGCTTCCTCTTGAAACCTAAGATAATTTTCTCATAAAAACATCATGAAATATTAAAAAAATCATGAACATAAGATAAATATAGAGTAAACATAATTTATAATCAATATTACCAACTAGATTATATGAAAATGCCCAAACCAAATCAAAATCTATAGGGTGTATGAAACAATAAGCAGAAAAACATAATCAAATTCATGAGGATGGTTCATAAATAAAATTCCACCATTATTAAAAATATTTTTATGTAAATTACTCTTTCTAATTTTAATTTCACCTCCCAAATGTGTTTGACTTGTAAGTTCTCCAACTATCTGTACCAAGTACAAACTTGAAGACTGGTTTTATGTACCTAGAAGGGTGAAAAAGGAGTACAATGGTTTTATTAAAAATTTTAAACTTATATAGTAATTAAATTATTTAAATGGAATTTAAGAAGCTATATATTCACATTATGACCTTACCCGATGTGGCACACTTCCCCATGGGTTGTACAAGTGCCAAACTCTTCTTTTTTCCTAAGAAAATTGCTCTTTCTTCTGAAGCACCAACCAATTTTTGTTATAAATAGTTAAATAAGACATAATATGACACATGTAACATTACATAGCCTTTTTATACCTTCAAATTTTTGTAGGAGGCTATACAACTCATTTAATGCCATTTTTTGACCCCTAAAATGACTCAAAATGATATAAGGACTAAAAGACTAATGACCAAGGCTAATATGACATTAAATGAACTATGATATACCTTATGAACAAATATTAGACCCTTAAAACATCTAAAAAACAATATTTTAACTATAGGGGTCCCAATTTGACCTACAAGGTCATATTTGGTCAACAAATACTATAAACAGAGGGTAGATAGTATGGATGCCATATAGGGGCATGGTGAATGCTTGGACATTTTATCCAACTAAAATTAAGGGGAGTCAAAGTAAGATCATGGGCTATGGTTTTTTTTAGAAACAAATATTCATTTATTCATGAATATCCCATTTTAAGGATTTTGGTTTTGGCAATTTTTTAGGGTCGATAGATAAGACCAGATTGCTAAAGATAAGACCAGATTGCTAAAATTTTAGAGATATTTTTTTTGTGGGGGTCAGCTTCCCAACCCTTTACAATGATATATAAGATTACCCTTACATTTTATACATATATTTAGTATATCCCTTAAGTGTTTTACCTATACCAACCAAGGGAACAAGCAAAACTACAAATAGAGGAACATAAAATCGAACAACAATAGAAAATGAAGAAAATGAATGACATTATTGAACAACAAGCCAAACTATTCTACTAAATGGTAGAGATTAATGCCTAATATGAATAATACAACCTAATGACATGGTTAACTGATATAGCCTAGTGACCCAACCAAATGATCCATCGGAATGATCTAGTTGAATGACCCAACTAAATGATAGAGCCAAATAATAGAGCCAAAAAATAAAACCGAATGACCTAGTTGAATGATAGAGCCAAATGATAGAGCTAAACAATAGAAGTAAATGATAAATCTAAATGATAGTCCCAAATGACAACACTAAATGACCTAGCTGAATGGTATAGTTGAATGATAGAGCCAAGTGACCCAACCAAATGAATTAGCTAGACATCCAAGATGAATAACATAGCTAAATGATAGAGCCAAATGGTAGTACTAGATGGTATAGATGAGTGACAGATTTGAAAGATACTGAAACCCTTTTATCAGATGATAATACTAAATGGGAGTGTCAAATGATAGATTCAAAAAGCATAGCCCATCATGACATCTAGTGGGAACAATAAAAGGATAGGCTAATCATCAGATAAATCATCCATATTATCTTATTTTAAATACCTAGCCAAAAATTCCACACAATCATAATGCACTTAAAATCTAGGTATTTATTATTTTTTGAGTTTATCATAAATTTTACTTCAACTATTTAATAATATTCAAATAATTTTACGTGTATAAATTCCCACTATTATCTCACAAGATAGAATCAAATAGAATAACATATTATCCTCTAGAGTTTTTTTGATGATGGCATGCCACCACTTGAAGATGCCTCTCTAGTTTTTTATGAAAATGATAATGACACTGAAGTGGTAGAAGAGATTTGACCATCTTACCAAACACAAAGTTCAGCAAAAACCTCCACTCAAAAATCTTCCCAAAGGGAGAGAAGGAGATGGGCAATTGGATGTTTCTTTAAAGTGGACTGGGAGACAAAATTTCCCTTCATAGAACCTATAGAGATTTAAAATGTTGATGATACTAAAAAATAATATAGATGTACAATATGTAGCTAGAAACTAGGAAAAGAACATAGAATATAATTGAAATTGGACATGATTGAGAACCATTGTGGAAAAGTATATGAGACAATGAAGCACCCAGATGTAGGGTTAACAAGAACACATAGGTGGAAAATTGTATAAGAATGCATGCATGTAAGATATGCATAAGAGCAAGAAAATGATAAGAAACATTGAAAACATCTTATGGAGAAAGGGGGAATAATTGAAGCAAATTTATGAAAAGTCAAGCAATCCCATCTAAAGGTGAAATACATATATTTCTCTACTATATACCATATTATATAAAAAAGGTAGACCTATTTATTATTTTTTATATTATAATATTTTGTTTCAACATAATGGATTTATAGATATTCCATAATCACATTGGTTGGTAAGTAGTGCTTAGGAAAAGAAAAATGTCTAGTAATGGTTGAAAATGAAGATTTGAAACAAAAATGTTTAGAAATCATTATTTATTTCATTATCCATTGATGAGGTCATAGAAATTGACAACACAACCTGGGTTTACATTCATTCGTATCCTTTTGAGAACTATTCAAGGCAACCTCATTTACTAGCAGTTCATAAAATGGTGTAAAATTATAGTACAAAAAATATTCTCTAATTGGTTGTATCAAATTTGAAAGATAAAGATGGAATGGATGATGATGTAATAGCTATAAATTTGGTGTTTATCAGGGCTAATGGTGCATCAATTATGCAAGGGAATATAAATGGTTTGTGTGTTTGGTTGCAAACAAAATTTACCCATATATGAGTCTAATTCACTACATGGCTCATAGGATGAATCTTGTATATAAAATGTTTAGCAAATTTTGTAATGTGGCCAAAGTCGAGGAGCTCATTCATGACCTACATGATTATATGCCAAGTAGTCTAAAAAGAATTTTAGAGTTTCAAAAATTTGCAATTGGAGTGATTGATGGTAAGAAACTTTTGAAATATGTTGATACAAGGTGGATTTTTATGTATGAACCTACTTGCCAAATTTTTTAAGAATATCCATCATTAGTAGGTTTCATTTTAAAATATCATAGATAAATTGACAAGGAAAAAGATTTTTTGTACCAATTGATAGATTTAGAAACACTAGTGAATTTATGTGTAATTCTTCCAATGCTAAAGTAAATGAATTGTTTAATGAAACATGATTAGGAAAGGTTCATTTATATTATGGACTTCATATGTCTGAGAAAATGAGTATGTCAATCTCTTGACATACTATACACTTTGAATGAAATGTTTCAAGGACTTGTTTTTAGTAATTGGCGATGTTTACCAAATTTATAGAACCCTGACAATTATTTGAAGTTGAATATCAATGATCATGTTTGTGTCATTATTAATGGAAAGGAGATTCCAATGCATACTTTCTACAAAATACTTAAACTTCTGGGAGCTAAATCTAAATAAATGCTCATAACACATATTTTTTATGACACTTATCTATCTAAAATCTAAATGAGACTAAGTAGAGTTTCCCAAAACTTAGCTGCAAAAATTAGAGATCATTTCCAAAGGGATGATTTTTTGGAGGTGATGGTATTTGTCAATCCCATTTTTTGGAATAGTAATAACAGACACAAAATGGTTAGCAATTTATTTTAAAAATACATGAATTGTCTTGTAATGCATTTTTGTAGATATGTAGAGGTGAATGGAGTATAAATTAAGGATATTTTGTGAAAGGGTTTACTAACATTCTAGTTAACCCATTTTGGCATTAAAATGTTTGAACAATATCATATTCTACATGAACCAATAGAGAATGGAACAATTACAAGACTATGTAAAAATCTTTATCCTAGTAATATATTGAAAAAAGTATACGTGAATATTTTTGATTATATGAGCTCTATCAAACAATGATTCTGGGCTTAGTGGAAGATGAAAGAGTGTTCAATGTATTATCATTCATAAAGTTAAAACTTTAAAATATATTGGATACAAATTTAGAAACTTGTTTGAGATTATATGTTTCCCATTATGCAGTGGATATGTTTCCATATGAAAGAGCTATGGCAACATGGAGTTATCAAACTAAAAGAAGAGATGTTAGTGATATAGTGATAAATAAAGAAGATTAAATAATGAAACTAACATGGTGGATGTAAATGTCATTGTTGATGATCAGGTTTGTGGAGAATTATTTCAACTACAAAACTTTTAGAAATAGATTTTTTGAATTTCAATTTCACATGTTTATCAAAAGATGCAATAATTATTATACATTTTTTGAAATTCATTTACTTGTTTTTTTCTATGTACTAAATGTAAAAGATTAATATAATGTCATTGTGTTAGGGGGACCACTATAGGTTAATATTGTTCTTTATGTCTTTGATACATATTTTTTATAGATATTTTTTTTTCTTAAATCAGAACAAGTTCTGTGATAGGCGAAAATGAGCCCATATTTTTACACCTAGTGCATATTTTGTTTATATAATGATGCACTACGATCTTGTCTATCTTCTTTGACCTTATCAAAATACATAGTGGATCTTTATTATCTAAATCATTTGTGTCTTCATGTTCTTATAGTCGACTAAAATATAACAGACTCAAAAAAATCAATTTGCAAGTATAATGTTGTTTATAAAGTATTTATATTTTGTCATACTTGTATAATCTATTATTTAACTTCCTATATAATTTCAATACCTTACATATCACATTATATTTAATTTAGTGAACCTACCTTTTAATGAGAACACTTTAATTTTGGCTTAGGATTTCAATTTAATTCTATAAATTATTGTAATTGAATGAACATAGTCCTAAACCTTGGATATTTTATGTAACAATTAAATCACTTTCATGGCACGCGCGCACACACGTGCATGCACACACACACACACAATATACTATATATTATATACTATTGTATATAAGAGTATATACTTCATATATACTTATATATACTACTATATATACCCTACATAGGTACTAGACAGGGCATATATCGTACCTCCCTATAGGGTAGTGTAGGCTATCTACTCTTATGGATAAGATAGCCTATATTTAAAAATTTGTGAAAATGTTTAGAGTCCTTAAAATTTATTATTTTTAGAATAAGGTGATCAAATGAAATATAACCTTATCTTTACACATCCTCATAACATTAAACAATCCATTAACCTATTCTATATTTCATGATCTCAGTCAATTATGCATATTTTCAACTTTGGCAAATCCTCATTATTACTAACTTTCAAAATACTATCTTCAACATAGACATCTACCAAAAATTAATGTGATTTTATAATGTACTTAAACACATCTCAAATGATGATTTAATCAAGAAATAATCTAAATATAAAAAAGAAGAGATCTTCCACAGAAAACAACTCATTTTTTAATAATAAAATGCAATGACTATTATACATTTTGTGAAATGTATTTCTATGTTTCTTGCTAAGTGATGTCTGTACATGATTAATATATTACCATTGTGTTAGGTGTAAAAAATTTTAAAGTAATATGTTTACATTAATCCATTTACATTGACATGTGAGTTTCACAAGTGCATAATAAATATTAAAAGGGGGAGTAACACCATTCAAGTTTACAACATCATAAAATTCAAATTGAAATTACAATTAAAACTCAATAAATTGATCACATCATCTACAAACTTGAAATTTTCATCCATAATTTATATTTTAAAATAAACCACTATTTTAAAGTATATAGAAGTTTAAAATAGAATCTCAATTACTCAGATATTTTCTCAACCAATTTTTCCCCTTGTTTCACAACCACTTTCTTAACCACTTTCTCAATCCAAAGATCCTTTGTGACACTATTTTTCTTCAATATTACTACCTTTTCAAGATCCATATATACAACATTAATACATTTAATATTTTCCCTATCCTCTTTTTTATCATGTCTTATAGAAAGTAGACTTCAATCAACCATTGTCTTCTACTTAAATAAGGCATCAGATCCTATCCTTGATTGTTAATGATTTTTCATAGTGTGTTATTCTATTTACTGAATATAACAAGATTCTCCTTGAATTGAGTGTAATATTGTAAACTTTTTCATGCATTTTTCAAATGGACATTGAGGACCTTGACTTCTTTCTTCAAGTTCTCATATTTTGCCTATATTTTAAAATGAAATGTAATTAGATGTGAACAAAATTAAGAATGACATGAAAATTGATTAAAATGAATATACATTATCGAGTTTTTTCCTTATTTGCATTTATAATCACAAAAAGGTTTATGTCTTTTGCCCAATTATTAAAATATGCATGGGCTTATGCATTCAAATTCTCTAACTTTATTAAGCATGATCATCAACACATTATCATTGTAAGTATTAACAATAAAAACTAACCCAGATTTAGCTTTATCAAACAAAGCATCCATCTTTGTGGGTTCCTATTGCACCAATCCAAAAAAAAAGAATTCTCACTCTGAGTGGTTGTGATAATGGTCATTTATTTCTTTTATTAAGGCCTTCACCTAAATCTCCCACATATGTAAATTTTTCATCTCATCAATTACGCCCTCTTAAAGACTATAAATAATATTATCTATTACCAAATTATTCAATGTAAAATATGTAAGGGCATCATCAAACTTTACGATATTCTCTATTGGGATGGGACTATCTGGTGAAGTTATTGAATGTTTTTGTTTAGTAGTTGCATGAACATGTGCTACTTCTCCTTGGATAAAATCATGTGGATTGAAAGTATTTCCAACATCAGTGGCACTATCAAACCCCTAATATTCATCACTGAGATCAATTTCTGACAAATAAGTCAATTTATGTGCACTTGATAAACCTCCAACAGAGAAAGAGGGGAATTGGGAACCTGATATTTACAATGTTGTTGTTCATTGTGGTAGTGTTAATGGAAGAGAGTTCCCCTTTTGTGAAATGCATTCAGGGGTATAGGTGGTGGCATAATCTTCCTCAAAAATAGGGTATGGCTTGTAAAATGTGATTTATTTTAGAAAATAAATAAATTGAAAAAATAAAGTTACATGCAAAATTGAAATTAAAAGTTTAGTACTTATATTTGGAGATAGAATATCCTCTAATTTACATGGTGTATTATGAGTGATATCGATAGGGGTGTTTTGAAATTTTACATCATGCAAATATTTAGTCTAAAAAAAATCAAAATCCAAAAAACAAAAAAATGTAATGTATAATACCTTCCACAGAGGGTAGAAAAGGGACAGTAGATGTTATTGTTTATTGTGTTGGTACTAGTGGTTGTTCCACCATCTGACTCTCAAGTCAACTACAAGAATTAAAAAAATAACTAAAATAATGTAGTTGAATTTGGAAAATTAAAATCTAATTTGAAATTTTTAAATAACAAACCTACATATGGAGAGGACATTGAAGAAACTCATGGACATTTCACAAGTTGATAATATTTCATGGATGATTCTGTAGACTCTAAATTTGTAGAATATTCAACCATAGTTTCCATTTCACACTATCTTTTTAAGGTAGATTATTTTTTTGAGGCACGCATTTTTTTTCTTATTAGTTGTAACAAAAAAAGATCAAATAGTTACTAATTTTTACCTTGGTAACCTTTTAATAAATAGACAAATATTAAACCCTAAGATCTAGATCAAAAAATTAATTAACCTCCTACTCATCCATAGACAAAGAGTTTGTCATCATTTTTGGATCCAACATAGTTGGACCCTATGTTTTTTGGAGGTCAAATAAGGCCTTGTAGTACAATGCCAAAATAAAATTAGAATAATAAATAGTGGAATTGGGATTAATAGTAGTAGAATTCAATTCAAGCCTTATTTTGGAGGAAATGAAAGAGCACTAGTCATATTTAAATTTGAAAATAGTACAGATAATGTAAAATAGTGCCCAATATGGAATATTGTGGCTCTTCCCTGTAATACTATTTTATCTTGGAAAAATTAAACCATTTCTTTAAAAAAAGGGTGACTAACATCTTCAATGTGGATGCCCCTCTTTTGAGAATCGGAAATGAAAGACAAAAAGAGGATTATAGTCTTTAGATTAGAAAAGATGAAAATTGAATTTTGAATATACAAATAAATTTATAAGTACATACCAATTTTTTTGATGTGTAAATAAAAGAATTTGGCCAAGTAATTTACATCTTCATCTAAAAATTGTGATTTAGAACTCATAGGGGTTACATTTTGAAATGGAAGACCTTTGAGATTGAGAATACGTTGTGGCAAAGTACCAAATGAAATCATTCTACAATTGAGTTGCTAGGTGAAGATCTTCTCATTTAGGTCATATGAGTACATGAGAATTTTCAAAAGGGTGGTATTGAGGTCATATTTTTTCATGTAGAGGATGCCATTGAAGTTGCATTCCTAAACCCAATCATTATATGCATCTAGTTTCTATATGAGGTTCAAGATGTGTGGGCATAATAGGTTTTTGAAAACAAATTTTCTTTCCATAGCTGAAAAAGAATTTCCTAGGGATAAGAAATTAGTTTTGAAAAATGTTAGAAATGAGGGTAGAGGTGATTATTTATATATCATGGGAGGTGACCAAGAAACTTAATAACAGACCAAATGCACAGGTCACCTACTAATACATTGAATGGTCAAATTGTCTAGCTCCATCATTTGGTGGAACCATTTAAACAATGTGCACAACTCAAGAATTTAGTTAAGACATTCAACTTATCCATCCATCTTAGCCATATGTATCATCAATTTATCTAAGTCATGTGACACACCTATATAGCTTAACTATTTGACTTAGTTGTTCAGTCCAATAATTTGACTCAATCATTTAGCTCAACTATTTAGCTCAGCCATTTAGCCCAACCATTCGAGTAAGCCATTTGGTTTATCCATTTGGTCTAGTCATTTAGGTTGGATGTTTAGGTTTGATGTTTAATTTAGTCATGTGGTTTGATTGTTTGGATTACCCTTTTGATTTGGTCATTTTTTTTTAGTTATTTATCTTGTCCGTTAAACTCAACCATTCAATTCAACTATATAGTTCAACTATTTAGTTTAGAACTTTAGCCATTTGGTTTAACCATTTTCCATCACCTTAAAAAAACACTCATGCTCATGAGTAAGATTTTCCTATATTTTCTAGATATTTCTAATAGGTTTTCTTATAGGGAGTCTTAAAATCAACCCTATCATGGGGAACTACTCCTTGTGGATTGAACCACATCCATGTAACTATATATCTAGTAAGTTTATATTTACACACCTAATATCCCTTTTGGTTTTCCTTCTATATTAGGTGAGGCATGTTATGGATCCATAAATGATAGGAAAATGAAGCATTCTAGTTATAGTCCTAGTAGTGAGACCTTATAAATATATGATAGTGAGATGAGGATAATGATGGTAGTAAGTAGCATGAGGAAGAGATGGTACAGGTAGGTAGGAAGTGGTTGTTACTCAAATATAGGTAGACTCACAAGAAGATCAACCTATGAGTTAAACCATATACAATTAGGCATAAAGGTGAGCTCAACAAGATGTGTAGTTCATTAGGGGATATGGAAAGGATTCACACTAGCTTCGACACATGATAGTGGAGGTCTATTAGGCAAGAG
>JARHVA010002545.1:2490000-2494457 GCA_037957365.1 Torreya grandis
TTGGATGACATTTTATTTACTAATCATATTTTATGGGAGATTAATGATAGGTGGATTGATGATGTGTTCTTGTTCTTCTAAGGAAACTAAGGAATCTATGATGAGGTGGGGAATTAGAGTGGATCAAAATAACTCACATCTCAACTCAGTGATAATGTCAGACTATGTGTTGATGGTAGGACCAAGTAATCTAACTCTAGGGAATAAACCATGCTAGACAATACCTAGTGTCTCAAGAATAATCATCCAAAAGAGACTAGGTGGAAGCTAGGGAAAAGCACATGAGCTTATTTAGGGAATATCTTGTAATGTGTGCTTGCTATAATGTTGACGTAAGGCTTGGTATATTATGCTTGTGTGGGTGGACAAGTATTATGTGAGATGTGGTTTCTTTCATGAATTACCAGATATTTTGGTATGGTTTACATGTAATAACAAGGACTTTGACATTGTTTCTTTTGTTGTTTTTGGGTTATTCTAGTTTCTGACAAATGAATGTTTGCTTCATAAAAATAAAGTGTTTAAAGTGAAATAAAATCAAAACTAAACTAAAATGAAATAAAAAATCTTATTTATCATTTTTATAATTTATAATGCATGTAAGGAGAGATAAACTATGCTATCATGCAAAATGTAGACTTTTTCTAGCTCTAATTGCATGCAAATTAGATGACTATGTTTTTGTTCATTTCAAATGCAATGAGTTAAACGTATGAATTTTATATATGCATGTAACCAATGTGAGAAGATATGTGATCTAGAACAATAGCAACAAAATACTTTCAAAAAAAATTCCTATTTATAAACAAACTAAACTAGCTTTTCAACATTTCTAATTGTATACAAAAAAAACTTTTTGAATGGATTTCTAAGATAGGAGCAATAGATGAAAATTCTGACTTTATACTTTAAGAGAGGAAAATAACAATTTTTTTTAACTCTTCAAAACAAATAGGACCAGTGATCTACCACTACTGAGTATATACCTACAATTATTTACATTTTTTATGTTTACTTAGATGGTTTTTTATAACACAAAAGACTTGTTTATATCTTAAAATAAAAAATTTGTTGGATGGAAATGAATATTGGTTAATGTCCTTTTCATGATGATTGACTAGGTGTATTATTTATTTGAAAGGAAACTATTACCAAATTTAGATTATGCCCTTGAAGAGGTTTATTTTAGGACCTCTTCACCCAATTGATATAATGGGAGCTTTGAAATTATGTGGGTGGCCTATTTCTATATTGAAATTCCATATAGGGTTGGATCCCTTGATATAACACATAAAAAGAACACTAAACTAGTCAACTGGAAAAGAAAATGGAGAGAGAAACATGAAACTAAAAAAGTGTGATACACCAAAATCTTGACCTCTACTTGCCTATGAAGTTGTGAATTGAAGCAAGACTAATTAAACCACACAAATCAAACTTGAGGTTCTCTTAACATCAATGTTTCAACATGGAGGTCTTGGTAGATGCATGAAATATAAGGGAAAACTAAGAGGTGAACTGAATCAACACTAATGATAGATTTTCACATCTAATTCCCTACAAAACTAGGTATAACACTTCATGTGACCTATAAAGATCCAACCTACTTGTAAAGAGATAAGGGTAAGAGTAAAAAATAGACGGAGTTAGAAAACTACCACTATCAATCATGCAAAATCATAAGTATACACTGAAATCAATCTTGAATGAGGCTAAACTAGCTTATTATTCATGTCAATAGGAAAGAATAACTATTAACTTGAGCAAGAATTTTACATTCTCAGATTGAGGATCCATTTATAATCCATTCAAGGCCATTTTATAGAAGAAATGTTTATGTGTGTGTGTGTGTGTGTGTGTGTGTGAGAGAGAGAGAGAGAGAGAGAGAGAGAGAGAGAGAGGAGAGAGAGAGAGAGAGAGAGAGAGAGAGAGAGAGAGAGAGAGATAAGACATGGGGAAATCACATGATAATTATCATCCATCAGCTATAATCTTCATGAAAGTAATAAAATGGTCTCATAACTCTTTTTCTCCATGTGTTGGCTTGGTGGAAACCATAGTTTTCATGAAAAGGTGGCATAGTTATTTAATGAGTTAAAATTCATTTCTTTATGCGTAGTTACAAATTAATCTCTTGACACATGGTGTTCTCATTACATGATTTCACTAGCTCCATCTCTCATCACGCCTTTCAATTATTTTCGACATAGTTCATGCTCTCTAATGGATTCAAATACTATTGATCATTGTGACACTTGGATCATGCCTATGCATATTCAAATAACTAATGTCTCTTGCCTCAAGGCTGCCATAACAACTTTTTCACTCCATCTAGCTCTTGTAGGAGGCTATGTAATTATTATTCAAGCTTGTAGGTCAACTAAAATTGAGTCTTCATAGCTTTCTCAAACAAATAGTTTGAAGATGGCTATAAGCATTCATGTAATAGAGGTTTTCATATAGCCTTAAGAGATGAAGAGGAGTCCTTGTCCATGTTTTCCATGACCCCTACATAGTGATGTCTTAGGTGCCTAAATATTCCTTAAGAGTCTTCAAAAGTGTGTCTAGCTAAATAAAAGCTTGTAAAAGTTGCAATTCACCTTGGAGAGCTCTCATCTCAATTGATCTAGTAGATTTTTTATATAAAAAACCCTTCCATGTTATCTATAATCATTTAAATGGGATATTATATGACTTAGATATCCATGTGAGAGATTCATATTATGCTCAAAAGGATGCCTTGAATGTTTGCATGGCTCAAATGGTCTCATTATAGTCTACAACCTTAATTCTTTATGCAATAAGGAGACAATATTCAATTATGCCTAGTTTAGTTATTTTAAAACCTATTTTAGAATCATAGAGACATATAAAATGGATAATTATGGAACATCAAGCTTATATCTAGGTTTGGGAATCTTCTCTAAATAGTCAAGGATTTATAACACAATTAAACACTATGCAAATAGTAAAAAAAGATGTAATTTTAGGCCCTTTTCTTGTGCTTTCCTCTTCACATGTGCCAATTAATGACTCAAACAAGTTCCCATGAGGTTTTTATATATCATCAAGATTATTTCAAGTCCATTCATATATATTATAACCACTTAGAATACTAATATTAGTCATCAAGATATATTTGGTTTTTAACAAGGTTTTATAGGTATTTATCTTCTTAACAATCATTCATAAAGGACTACCCCCTGATTGACTAAAAATTTCCAAGAACATGGAGGGAATATACCCTATCAACCCACATCAAATAATTCAACCCCATGCAAATGATACACTAACTTCTCACATGAGGAACAAGGTCTTCCTAAACTTGCAAAATTGTGTGTTGTGTAACTCGAGAGGATTGTTTGGGAAAATAAGTTTCTAGTTTCTCATTTTGACTTGGAAAACAAATGATATTGGATTGATACATGATCTATGACCTTCATATATGTTTTTAAAAATTATTTGTCTCCCTTAAACTCTTTATAGCCTACAATAGCCCATGTTAGTGTTTGTATGTAGTCTTATGGTTTTGACCCTAATTATCCTCTTCTGGTGCTTGATCTTCAATCTAAGTAATCTAACTATTATATGAACCTTACCTAGGGTCTAAATACGTTTAATTAACCTTTATTATTAAATTTAAATATGAAAAACACATATTTTCTCACTTCTCTATATATAGGCCTATAGGTGCCTATTATAAGTTTAAACCCCACTAAATTTTTTATTTTGAGTTGATTATCCTATAATTGATGATATCAAATAGCATTGGGAAAATTTTGGGGTTAATTTATGTATTTATGTATATATGAACACCTTGTTTCTATACCATCTCTATTCATGAATGATACTTGGAAGAATATTTAGGTTTTCATTAAGATTTATAAAAAAATTTAACATCCTAAAATACATTGATACTTCATTTTTGGTTATGAACCTGTTACTTCTCTCTCATGGACTGTGTACTTCAAATAGTCCAAAAAAGCTACCTTGGAGATTAATATAGGCTTGATAGGAGATGTAATAGGACTTGAGGGATTTATAAATACTATATGAGCATGGTTTTGAGATTTATAATGTTTTTAGGATGTTGGAGGAGGGATTTATTACTCTATATCATGATTTACCTTGAGATTTCATGCCTTAACTTAATGTAAAAACATGTGAAATTATCTCTTCATCAAATAAATTATTAATTTAGAGGTATATTCTACCCTACCTATGTATAATATGTAAAATGAAGTCTTTTATGACTTGTATCAAAGCCTTGTAATGTGAAAATAGGATACTTTTGTATAGTTATGCATGTCACTTGTCACATAATGCTCTATTTGGGAATTATAGCAAAGAATAGAAAGATATAAAAGTAAGTGTACATTAGAAAATAGAGAAAATAAAAATCTTGGCTAAGTGTACAAACAAAATGAAGTAAAAAATATCCTTAATATTTGTAAATT
>JARHVA010002546.1:0-10000 GCA_037957365.1 Torreya grandis
ACTCTTGATAACACAAAATGCATGTATATGTAACATTTTCTCTCTTATTTAGAACATGAACTAGCTAAATAAAAAATGTACACCATACCATTGATATTTGACATATTTCTTATACTTATCCAAAATACGTTGTTTTGATTTGCCTTTTGGGATGATCTCAATAGAAATGAATATATATCTCTCTACTACCTTCCCTGTAAGAAGATTCTACACTTTTTACATTTCTAAAATATATAACATAATCTAATTAGACAAAATGGTATTATTTTTGGAATGCAACTATGAAAACAAGTAGGCCAATATTCAATTAGATTGTACTTTTCAATGTGTAGAGACTATATAATAAAATCTTCCAAAATAAAAATTATTATTAATGTTAAATGCAATCATAAAATTTCAATATTCCTTTAAGTTAAATTCAAATGTTCTAAAATATAAATAAATGTGGTTCACCATCATTGATTAGTTTGTATATGCCTTCACTACTATTCTATTGAACCAACTCATGAGAGTAAGCACCTTTCTCTCTAAAATAAGAAATAATTACACACTAAATTTTGTATATTTTCATAGAAATGTATATTTAGGATGTGAAAAATTACCATTAAAATAGATAAAAGCATATTTTAAAATAAGTTATTCTTACCCTCATTTATAAATTATTGAAAAGTTCAGGTATCCTCCTTCTATAGGTTTCCTATACAAATAAAGTGATGACAATAATATAGCTTTGGTTCTCCATCAAGAATCCACTAACGGAGAAAATGAGTATGATGATCCCAACTATCGGTGGTCCATTCAACCCCATCCATCATCTAAAAGGTTGAAATAGTTACACAGACAAAAACTCAATGATATAATGATATAAAAGAATGAATTTAAGAAAATAATATAACAATTCAATACTTCATTTATTATTTTTATATTTGTATACCTTTGCCATGATAGTTTCTCAAACACTTTCATCTACGAGCTTAGATCATTCTTCAACTGTACATGAAAACATGTGAATCACATCAAAAATACATATGTCTAAGAGAGGATAATCAAAATAAATCATCTAGAAAATTGAACTACAGAATAAGTAAATAATTTATTACACTATCATAATTTTTTTTAAATTCTTTATTAAAACCCATGGGTAACCACGAGTATCCAAATATTTTTATGTAAATAGGTAACCTCCTTAATTATCATGGGCCAAGTATAACCTTGATAAAAATGGTTATCAATGAGTAATTAACTATGATTATTAGGGATCGACTCAGAATTGATCCATTTATAATGAAAACATATGGAAATTGTTTTTAAAAATGTCATTTACATTTGTTTACATTAATTTTTTTTCTTTGGATCTACTAATACTATTATAAATTACTGTAAACCACTTTGGTACATGATTAATAGACTATGGTTTTTGATATAAGCACAAAACTAAAGATTGGTCATTCTCTGATCATCGATGTTATAAACCATGGGTTTTGATATAGTCACGACTCACTTCTATGGTTTCAACCAACATCACACATAGATTTAACAACATTTGTGAAGCAATGAAGTTATGGTTTCAAAAGACTATAATTATTTCCTTTACGATCAAAATGCTTTTTTCCACTTTGACATTGCTAGTATAGAGCTTGAGCCTTGAATTTATAGTTTATAAGTCACTTACATTAGTAGACTATTTAATATGACTATAATAAAATAATAATAAATTTTATCAAGTGTGTCAAGTGTATTGTTGAACTATGAATATATGATATCATTGGTGGATTCATATTACATCAATGACTTAGCCAAATCTCAACCAAATATGTCATATTTGTATTACATCAATGGTGGGTTCATAGTAACATGCCATTGATAATTTGATCATATTACATCATTTTTAGGTTATGTTAGAGAAGTGATAATACATTAGTGATAAGCCAAATCTTTTTTTAGAAACTAAAATAGAACCCAAGGTTGAGGTTACATCAATTATGAATAGTTTTCATGAAACTTGCATTGATAACATTACTTTTACCTCTTCCATTTGAACACTATGGCTTTTAACACTTCCATTTGGACCCTGTGATAGTTGTATAATAAATACCCACAAAATTTTATGTTTTTTAGTTTGGTTTATGAAATAACATTTTTTATCGACAAAGTTATTGAGTTATAATTGAATCTTAAGTAGAGGTCAAATTTGTGTGTTGCCAAGCAATTTATGAGTACAAGATTCTAATCTATGGTTCTAAGTGTTTTATTGGATCACAACAAGGTGAGATATGACATAAAAAAGAGAAAGAAATTATATCCCAAGGATAAGTATTGGCCAAAAAGAAGATATATATTTAAAAATAAAAGAGATATGAATATATTTTTGAAACATTAGAAAATAAAAATAGTATTAAAAAAAGCATGTAGGATGTTTTAATTATGGCTAGATATGAAATTTCTTAACTGATTGCCTCCAAAAAGGGAAATATCAAAAAAGAGATAAAATGGTAAGAAAAATTAGGCAAGGATAGTTTGATGAATGGATTGTCTATTCTGATAGTTCCTCTAAATCTAGTGATGAAGTTGTTGAAATTATTTATTTTGATGAATTATTAAGAAACCACCATATAAAAAAATGTCCATCTTAATTATATTCAACAAAATGATATTTCTAACATAACCTCTAAATTAAAATCTAAATATCTCTACTATCATGTGTTTCATTTTTATCTCAGTGATCCTAAATTATAAGATCTATACACTAATCTATCCCAAATACCATTATATGAACTTACAATGAAGAAATACTATGATGATCAAATCAAAACACTACATGATAAGCATAGTGATGGGAATAATTATAAAATAGCATTTGAAGAAGATACAATTGAATGTAGTAGGAAAATATGAGCTTATTATAATCCTCTCGACTTAGTATCATCTAAATATTGAACTTTATATGTCTTAGTCTCTCAAAAGAACAGGAAAATAATATAATAAATTGAGTACAATAAGCATTAAGACAAAGCATAACTTAAATAATAGAGTATTATAGTTGAACATCTCAGTAAAGCATTTAACTTACATTGGTATTATATAATTCCATGTTTAGATTTCATTACGCTATTGATATCTCAAAAACATTTGATAGAAAGCAACAATATAACACCATCTTATACTTACACCTTTCTATAAAAAGTTTAAAACTACTACAAACAAGTTTTTATTAATTAAATACATCATAAAAATGTGTTGTTTTTGTAATCAAATATAAACATTTTTCCATCAAATTTACAGTAACCCACTGTCAATGATCAAAATATAATTCAGATCTATGAATCCATGAAAAATTATTGGGGATCATAAAATCTCCCTATCCTTCCTTGATCATACTTGGCTTATGACATCTAGATTTCAAATTTCAATATGTGAATTTTCTCCAAGTTGTTTTTTTAATAATTAGTATTCCATTCTCTTTACAAGTTGTTGTACTAAAGAATTCCCTGATTGTAGTGTGTAGGGAAAATTAATAGTCAATCCACCATTGAATGACATGAATTATAGTCATTTAGGTGTTCCCAAATATAAAAATCATATCCCAAATATAGGTTCAAGGAACATGCTACCAAAAGTGGAAGTGTGTAAATTTTATGATAAGGATCTAGTCAATTAGATTAAAAAAATGGAAAAATTATTTGACCTACAAAAAACTCTATCTTTACAATAGGTGGTGATTGAATTCTTTTATTTAGAAATAGATCAATTTATTTGGTACAAATGGATTTGAAACTAGAAGAAAGATAAGGGTCTCACTTTCACTTGATCAATGTTTATGGCGAGCTACATAAACACTACAATAATAGTGGTTCAAAGAACTGTTTTAGTAAATTTGAAAAAAATAAAGATAATTCATGATTATATTCAATTATTTAAAAATATTTATTTACACATCATTGACATCATTGATGATAACCTGAATGATTTGTTCTTGGCTTGTCTCGAGGATAACATTCAACTAGATATTTGTATGTTTAATCCAAGTTTTAAATTAGAATCCATAGTATGTCCATTGAGTATACCAATGTGATATTAATAAAAGGATGGATTTTACTATTAAAGAATATCACATTATGTCAATATAGTCATTCCCTCCACCTAACAAATTGACTCCTCAACAAATTGAAGAGAAAAGAGTAAAAGTTTTATGTTTCAATAATGATATAAAATGAGACAAGGGACATAAATGTTATTATAATTTTGTTCTACATTGAAGGGACCAATGATTAAGATGAATAAGATGAAAAATATAGTGAATAAGAAGAGGTACAATAAGTAAAATCTAAAGAGTATTTGATAATTATGTCATGCCATGCCCTTTCTAGTATCATTACTTCACAAAATATTAAGTTTGTGGAGCTCTTCAAGAAGCATAAGCTGACAATATTTATTACCTCAGGGATTAAATATAATTTCATCAAAAATAATTTGGAAGCACATATAAACTATTTATCTACCAAGCTCTAAAATTTTATGTCATGATTCCAGCTAGAGGCATACTCAATTACTTTCAAAAAATCCATAGTATCAAAATTTTTATGGGAGACTACAAACAAGATTCCCCTATGTTTTTTATTCCCATACGTGCATTAGGTACTAATTTATGAGCCCAAATGGATAAAAAAACTTAGGAATAATTTAGATGAATATATAATATCTTCTCATGAACTTTCATTATGATAGAGAGATATTTAAAATTTGGGGATTAATAGAAAAAACATCCATAATTGGTTAGATCTCATTAGATGTAGAAGATTCATATAAATGATGATGAAGTATTCATAGCATGAATGTGTTCCATTTAAATTCAACCAACATAGGAGGCTACACATATTTATGCAAAACAAATTATTTATGACCACTCAATTTATTTTAGAGCAATACCAAAAGGAATCCTACTAAGAAGAAATCAAGATCATGCCATTCAACTGATTTTTGGGGTAAACCTATGAACATATATTCATGTAGTACCCATATGACAATAATAGTGAAATTGAAAAAATAGTAAAAGAGATGTTGGAGGCTAGTATTATCATACATATCCAAAGTGAATATTCATCCTCGATGGTCATGGTGTGTAAGAATGATGATACTTGGTGAAAGTGCTTAGATTAAAATGAACTCAACAAATGCACCATAAAATGTAAGATACCCATACCTATAATTGACAATTTCTCTAAATGAGTTACATGGTGTTGTGTATTTTTAAAAATGTATCTCCATTATGGATACCATCAAATTTAGATCAAAGATGAGGATGTACCCAAAATAGATTCCATAACTCATGAAGGCTATTATGAGTTTTGGTTCACGCATTTTGGCCTCATAAATTCACTATCTACATTTCAAAGATTGATGAACACATTTTAAATCCTCTTTTGAGGAAATTTTTGTTGGTGTTTTTTATGACATACAAATATATTAAAAACTTATGAGGAACATATGCATCATATAAATTAGGTATTTTTAGTTCTAGACTAACATGAAATTTATGAAAAATGTTCAATATGTGTTTTTAACATACAAGAAGTGGAATAATTTAGTCATATTATTTCACATGGAGGATTCAAAGTATAACTTCATAGATTGGCAGGTTCCAAAATACCTATAAAACCTCTGAGGATTTTTGGGTCTCATAGGTTACTATCAAAAATTCATAAAAAATTATGTTAAGATTATGATACCACTAATAACCTTGCTGAAGATGATACTACTAATAACCTTACTGAAGAAAGACTCATTACACTAGATAAAAAATATACCAAGGCATTTGAGAATATAAAAGAGGCCATGTTCACCATTCCATTTTTGGCTACTCAATATTTTTAAAATAGTTTTACTTTTTAATATGATGCATTAGAGTATCATATGCGTGCAATACTCATAAAAGAAGGAATACCCTTTACATTTGAGAGTTGTCAAATCAAGGGTAATAATTGGTTAATGTTGATGTATGATAAATATTTTTTGAATATTCTCCATGAATTAAATCAATGTAATCCTTATCTGATGAGTAGACATATTAAAGTAAAGACTGATCATGAAAATTTAATGTATTTTTTAGAACAATGGTTTTCTTCTAAAGAACAAAAAAATAGTGACTAGAATGTTTTATTTAAATATAATAAAGGAAATATAATTTTTAGTAGATACCATATCTAGGAGGTATGGATCTAATATGCTATTTTTACATGTAATATCTATTTAGAAAGCATATTGTTTAGAACAAGCAAGACTAGAATGGAGTAATTAAAGGGATACACATGCTCTGATTCATAATCTATAACAAGATTCTAGAGATAAAAAAAATTTTTTTAATGGAATGCCTTATGGTGAAAATATATATTATAACTATGTAATAATGTTTTTCTCAAACACTAGATCATTACATGGCTTAATGCATCTTTAATATGAAGGCACTTTGGATTCTTGAAAACCTATCATCAAATTAAACGTGATTTATTTTTGGATGGAAACAATGGGATATACATAATTTTTTGTCTAAATGTACGATTCATCACTATAACAAGGGTGAAATGATTAAGACTCTAAATCTTATGAAACCCTTATCCATTCCTAGCTAATGGTGGTTGGAGGTCTCCATGGATTTCATTATAGGTTTAATAAGATCTTAAGGTAAATATTACATCATGGTAATTATTGATAGGCTAAAAAAATATGTCCATTTTTCTCCATGTTCAACCATTTGTGGTTAATACAATAGTTTATAGTTTTCTAGACACAATTCAAAAGTTACATGGCAAATCCAAGATCATAGTCAGTGATCGTAATCAACTATTTACTACTAATTTTTAGACTAATTTATTACATTGTTTGGGTATTTAATTGTATCATATATCAAATTATCATACTAAATCCTATGGGAAAACTTAATTTGTCAATAAATGACTTGAGTATTATCTTTATTATTTTGATTTAGTTAAACAAGAGAGATTATTTCATTAGTTATCCCTAGTAGAATGGTGATATAAGACTTCATTTCATACCTATTACAAAATTTATCTATTTATAGAGATAAATGGGTATCCTCCCCCATCCATCACAATTTTTTAGCTATGGAATATCAAATTCAACACCAATAACATGTACTAGTTAGTCTCAAAGAGAACTTAGCAAGGGTACAAGATTGAATGAAGCAGTAAGAAAATTAGCATAGGAGTGACTAGAATTTTAAAGTAGGATATTATATCTTTTTTTCCTATATACATATCATTAAATTTAATTGAATAAGAATAAATAATATAAAAAAATTCATCCTAAGTATTATGGTCTCTTATCAAATATTGTAGAAAATTGACAATGTGGCATATAAGGTGGTGTTACACCAAGCTACCTCCATCCATATAATATTTCATGTTTGCTATTTAAATAAAGTAATTTTAAAAATAGCATCTACACAAACTAACCTAATAATATTGATTAGGAAGACAAAGTCATTCTAGACTCTAAGAAGATCGTTAGACACATAAAAATTACTACAAACAAGTGAGATTCATGTGTACCTGATCAAATAAAAAAATATGACTAGTGAGGATGCAACATGAGAGGATGAAAATTTTATCTAATAGATTCCAAAGTTTTCAAATAATTATGGAAGCATTATTTTTAAGGTAAGGGTCATGTTACACCTATAACCTTTAGCGTGTCTATTGACATGTGTGTGCTGACTTGTGGCTTCCATAAGCTTTGTCATTATCTTCTCACATTTATCTATGTTCTTATATTGTTATTAGTGTTAGCCTATGGAAAAACCATGGATATAGTAATTATATATAAGAGGGAGTGTTTATTATTTGATCATCATATTGAAAATTATATTTTTATTTCTTTAAATGGAGGTTTCCCTTCCAAAGTGTCTCAATTACATTTATCAAGTTTTCTTCTCTTTTATTGATCATTATTGTGAATCTACTCATTTTGATTTTTTTAATATGATATATTATTGCTGATATATTCTATCATTTCTAATTACCTAACCAACTATGTAAAAAATGTTTAGGGGTATTGTATATCCTTGTATTCTACACATAAATTTCCATCTTCACTAAATTATAAATAATTTCTACTATTTTCAATATTTGTCATTAAGTTTCAGATTGTGAAATTTTACCCTATAAATTATTATTATGTTAGATACAAATCATAAAATTTAATTCATATTCATTTTATTATCTTTATAGAGTATTGAATGTACATTGTTCTTTCTTGAGCTTTATTATCATTACATTCATTTCATCCAACACATGTAGAATGATGGATAAGGTCAATAATTTATCTATATCACTTAATTCAAACAAAATATTTTGATATTTTTCTATTGTGTGATGATGTTCCTCCATTAATCCCATACATTCTTGAACTTAAAATTGAATTACATTAGGTATCAACATCCTTAGGTATATTGTTTCCTTGTGTTAAACCTTCAATTTTTTTTTAAATTCTAAAAAAGTTTCATGTATTTCACAAATGAAATCTTAAATTTTTTAGACTAATGTAAATTATTTCATAATTTTTAATGTAAAATTCATTTTATGTGACATTCCATGAATACAAATCATATATGATGTACAATAAGTTTTTAACATTACACAAAGACAAATTCTTTGACCTTGCAAAACCGATGCTCCATATGCCCTTACATAAACAACCATTCTTACTATTTATGAATAACCCATTCCACCAATATTTTTAAAACTATTATTAAGAAGCTCAAAAATGTTTTCTAAAGTTTAAATTTCTCTCATTTTATGAATGATGATAAAATGAGGATGGTGAACATGGTTCACAAAAATTTAAACATGCATACACACATAATAAAGGTTATATATGGATGTAGCTTCATCAAATGACAAGGCTAAATATCTTGAGAGCCTTAGTCTCTCTTGAATATCCTTATTTTTTACTTGAGCAAGATAGTTATCCCTTTCCCAATGAATATTAGCTAACTAATAAATATTTGGAATGTTTTGGATACTAATAAATTATAGTTTGTGCTTATATCCTGGATAATCATTGGTTAACCATTTTTTTAATTGTGAAAAATAACACAGAGTTGTATAATCATTGACAATTATTTTATTCACATCATCTTCCCAAATAAATCTAAAATCATTTTTTGCTTGTAATAATATTTTCCTATTTTCCAAGTATTCATCATGTTCATTTACATACCTAACATGAAGAGACTCTTCCTTTGTTCTCCATTGTATCACTGACTTATCTTATTCATTTATAATTTGATTTTCATATAATTTACCCACATGCTTATCTCTATTATCTAGTTTTAGCTTGAGATTTTTTCCTCCCATGTTTCCAACCACATATCTTTCACCTACACTCTTTTAGTGGATCATTAATATATTCATTCAAAATAGGTTCAATGAAAGGATACTTCAAAATGCTATCAACCTAAAAATATTTGATTGTATCTCAAATTATCCTTTCATTAACTTTATTTTTTTTGAAGTGGTTACGAATTTTATGAACTACTCGTGAGATTGAATTAATAATAATTTCAATAAAAGATTGTCTTCAATGACCTATGCCATGTTCATTGTATTTTTAATTGCATCTTTTGATTGAAATTAATTAAAATGTTGTTCAATATGATCTTGATCATATAAAATGATGTTGGGTTTTGGTTGATCTTTTGAACTAATACTTATTGCTAATGGTTATTCTTATTTATGTCTACGAAAATATGAAAACATAGTATTTGTCTCTGATAAACCCAATGTTCTTCTCCCAACTCATAAACCATGAGTACACAATTTAAAAAAATGTACCTTTAAATATCAAGTTTATAAAATGAATCAACAATTCATAAGACTCCCTTCAAGAATGTGAATTATATTGGTGATAATCACTATTCTACTTCTAAAATTATTCTTTTATTAAGTCTCTATTATAATAAAAAAGTACATTTTGAAAATTTTAA
>JARHVA010002546.1:15000-72500 GCA_037957365.1 Torreya grandis
TAGGGACAACCGACGATTAAGGAATAAGTAGACTTGAAAGCACCAATCTCTGTAATATGCAAAAGAAATTATGCAAAAAATATGCGTGTTGTAGAAGTGAAAATAATCATGAGTAGGAATAAGATTGTCTTCAATAATCAAAATATTAAACTATTTACATTAGAAGCATTAGCCCAAATAAATTTAGGAAAGGTACATTTGTAGATAAGCAAAAGGGCCACCAAAATAGGTGGGCGTTCAACTCAAAATTATACAATATAATAAAATATATTTTCCCTAATGACCTATTATTAACTTAAGTAAGCTAAATTACATGTCTATAAAAAAACATATAATGGAATAAAAAACTACACTAACACCCCCTCCCCCACCCCTTGAGTAAATGCTCAGGTGGGTAGTAAAATTGGGTCCTAGAAACAAGGTTTGATGAGTACCCAATTACATATAAAACTTTTTAAAGGAGGAGGCTAAAGCAGCTCATATCCAAAGAAGATCCCATAGATGAATATAATTACTATCAATGAAAGGTATGGTGAAAATATTAGCAATATGTTCCAAAGTTTGATAATAGATGAGATCAACGAATTGATCATGAATGAGCTCCCAAATGAAATTCATGTGAATCTCAATAAGCTTGGTTTAATGATAGAGGAATAAATTCCTTACAATATGGATTTTTCTTTGATTTTCACGAAAAGATGATCGTTGGTCATAAAAAATTGACACTGAACTCAATGAGTATCCCCTAAAGCTAAATAGCCTTAGTGAAAACATTAATAGTTCCTTTGTATTATATCTTTATACAAGGTAAATCAATATCACTATGCTCTTGATTTTCTAACTAATTGGTCATGAACCAAGGGATAAATTGTATCTAGAAATAGACTTATGATTTTGAATGTCTCCTATCCAATATGAATATGTATACCTAATTAATTCAACATCAATCCTTGATCTGTTATGAATCTCATAGTTTTGATTACTTCGAATGAAGTGGAGAATCTACTTAGCTACTTTCGTATGTAAGTTATGTTGTTCTTGTATAAATATAAAGACCATACCCACTACATACTAAATGTTATGTTTATTATGTGTAAGATACATGAGACAAAAAATAAGCTGTAGATATAAGGTATCATCAACCAAAGGATTAGGAAAATCATCCTCAAACTTATCATCAGATAGAAAGGGAGTTGGAACTGGATTATAGTTAGACATGTTAAACTATGTAAGAAAGTTAAGAGGATACTTGTATTTTGAAATATAAATCCTATAGTTAGACTAAGAAATTTAAATCTTGAAGAAATAATGCAACAATCACAAGTCGATCATTGAGAACCTATTACACAAATTAGTTTTCACTATTATAATCATAGATGAAGAACTTGTCATCAATAGGTTATCCACATAGATAAATATAAAAAAAGTGAGACATCCTACCACAAAATGTAGATATTAGGATTAGAATAACATCTAATGAACCCAATTAAAAGGAGTACATCTTGACATACCAAGCTTGAGGAGATTGTTTAAGGCCATAAATATATTTTTTAAGTCTTCGAACTAAGGAATAATCTTCTAAAATCCTTTCAATTTCTCCATATATATTTCCTCTTTGAATTTACCATATAGATAAATAGTCTTCACATCCATGTGATGAACATCCCATCAATGTGTTTCAGAAATAATGAGGGTGAGCCAATTTGATGTTTTTTTAAACTAGGGAAAATGTCTTTGGATAGTTATTTCTAGGTACCTGAGAAAATCCTTTATAATCAAACATGATTTGAACTTGTATACTTACACATATAAATATTTTTTTTGATGATAGATCCATCTACATTGTACAATTTTTCTTCCCTTAAGAAGAGGGCCAAATTCCAAGTGTTATTCCTATTAAAGGAACCATACTATTCTTCCATAGTAGTATCCCAATTAAGAATTATATAGGTCTCATGAAATGATTTTTTATTAAAATTAATAGCAATGAATGCATGTGGGACATTATGGATCTATGAACATGTTTGTATGGAGTCTAATGGATCTTCAACCTAATTACCAATATTATGTAGTGTATTTCTAGCCCAAAGACGACTAGTATTTGAAGAGTCAATAAGAGATTACTCATCCTATGAAGAGTGACTAGGATATGGAGGAAGAAATTATCCATCACTACACTTATCATAATAACTAGAAGAAAAATCCAAATCATCAATTTATTGCTCAGGTGGATATGAATCATTAGAAGTGTCATAAAATCCCATTGAGTCCAAGAAAGATGTATAAGTATCAAGTGTGGAGTTTTAAAGGCCATTTTTAAAATTAACACTTATCTCAATGAATAACTTGTGAGTGGTGGGATGGATAAGCTTATTTCCCTTAACATCCTCAAGATATCTAATGAAGATGCAAGTTCAACTCTAAGGTTCCATTGCCTCACATTTTGTATTTGGAGTGAGGACCATAACTAAAGATGCAAAAATTTAAAAGTGTTTAACTATGGTTTTATAACCATTCCATTTTTCAAAAGGTGTGTCTCCTTTCAATGATTTATGTGAAACCAAGTTCTGGATATAACATATACAGTTGATGGCCTTGATCCAATATTAAGGTGCAAGGGACTTAGAGTGTATCATAAAGTTGGATATTTACTTCAAGGACCTATTTATACATTATGTGACACCATTATGTTGAGTAATATATGTAAATATACATTTTATTCTAACACCATTAAAAGTGTAGAATGTTTCAAAATGATTACTAACATACTCACCACCATTATCAATGCACAAAATCTTGATGGATTTACCTAATTTTTTTAAAAAGGGACTTGAATTCCTAAAAGTGATCAGAGACAATAGACTTTTTATTAATAAAATACATCCATTCATACCTCAAAAATTCATCAAGATACACATGTATCTAGTCCTATTAAAAGGAGGATTTGGAAATGAACTAGCAATGTCAATGTGAACTAGCTCCAATATATGTGTAGCTCTCCATGATTTGACTTTTTCATAATTATTTTTAGGATTTTTACCAAGTATGAAACCCTATCCAAGGTAGTCACAAAATGAACACATAGTAAACTATGAACCATGTCATTATGGATGAATTTCTACAGGTAGTGATATTGAACATGGACAAATTGTTCATGCCATAATTTACTCACAACATCTATGTGAGTGAGCAATGCCATAGAAGGTTGATTATAAAAAAATGTGAGAAAGTGTACATCCATAATTGATGATCTTATTTACCAAATGCAATTTTCTTATCACTGTGTAATTCTCTATTAACCATAGAATCAAGTGTGAACTAGACTCTCTTACCTGAATCGATGCAAGTGATATGATAAATAGATAGGAGATTTGTGTATAATGAGGTTGCACATTAAACACGTTAAATGTCCCATAATTAAATTTGATTGATCTTTTCCCATTAAATTCTATTGAATTATTATCACCCAACAAGATGAAAGGTATATAATAAGTCTTTAAGGATGAGAAATGGTCCTGTGATGAAACTATGTGGTGTGAGGCATCAAAATAAATCATCCATGTGGAAGGATAAGTAAAACTATAACAAGGTATTTTCCATTACATGTTTCCTTACTATTATCTTTTAATTATAAAAATCTTGTGCTGATGAACTCTATTTGATTGAAATAGGGGTACAAATTTTATTTTCATCAAGCATATATATCAATTCATCAATATATTTTTTCATACATTTGGTTTCATCATAACCAATTTTCTTACAGTAGGCACATGTGAGTCTCTCTTTCTTTGGTTGCCTACCTAAATAGGAGGAATCGGTTGATGATTTAGACTCAGCATTAGTTTTTTATGACCCTTTATAATCTCTTGGTATTTTTTATCCTATTTCTTGTCCTTACTATTATAAGACTTCAATTTTTCCAAACTCACAATTAAGATATGTGATTTAGATGACTTCATTGTACCCATCATAATAATCTTTTCTTGATATTAATTCAAGTAACCAAAAAAACATCCAAGGATGACATTATCCATGTATCTCCAAGTGCACACTAGTGGCATGGATGGTATAAATAGAGACAAAATAGTCAAAACCTAATCTGACAAGGATGGAAAGAATAAATTGTTCATCCATTTTTTATGCAATAGAGTTTCAAATTCAATAAAAATAATTTTAATTTTTTAAATAAGTCATGTATCATGTCAAAATTGTTTGGGCTCAAACTTGTGTGATCAACTTCCAATTCATGACCTCCTATTAAATCTTGCTTCCCAATTAATTTTTGTAGTATGGTCCAAAAATAATTAAGATTACTTGTAGATCAATATAAAAGATCAAGTTGAGATACATTATATGAATAATAAATTATATGCTTCATCACATCTATTAAACCACTTCACCTTCTTAATCTCAAGTGTTACTTCTATTTATGTACCCAAAGATATTTGGTGTAATAATTTACTCATAAAGAATATATGTATTTTTATATTCTACTTTCAATAGTTGAATGGTGTAAGAAGTATAACTATATTCTTACCCATGGTGCAGTAAGGAGGTATGTGAAAACTGATGGTGTGAGAAAAAATTAGGAAATGCATCCCCTATAATAATATAGAGGTTCAATTTTACAAGGCCCAAGAATACAACCAATGTGTAAAACTAAAAAAACTCACTTTAAAAAAATGTCACCTAAAAAGGAGATATAGTCTAAAATATATGAGAGTTTTAAGTTCTTGATGGCAAAGGAAATTTCCCCAATGTATTTTTTTTGGTTCTAAAAAAGTATGACTCAGCTTTTCAAGTAAAAGTTAAGGTGCCTATGGTAAGCGATGACCAAGGGATAAAATATCATATGACTAAGGGCTAATCCCTAGGGTGGTTTTGATCCTCCTCTTTGATGATGTCAGTATAGGGGAGTGGGATCAGAGAGTGAGAATCAAGAGGTCAGAAAGTAGGGTGTTGAAGTCAAGGGATAAAAAATTAGGGCATTATAATGCAAGATGTTAAAAGTAGGGTGTCTAAATATAGGTCATTGTAATTGGGGACATTAGAAACATGGGAATAAGAAACAAGTATGTAATGATCATGATCATAATAATTAGGATACATCTTATAGGTGGTATAAACTTGAGTGATTTTGGTAGGTCTCAGGATGATGTTGGTTCTAGTAGGTGCTAGGATGGATACTTATTCTATAAGGTGCTGGGATAGGCAATAGTTCTAGTAGGTTCAATGATTTTGAAGGTTTCTAGTAGGTGTAGTGGCTTTAGATATTTTTGTAAAGTGCCTAGATTTTATAGGTTTTCAACAGGTGTGTGTAGGAGATAAATTTATACCAAAACACTACAAGATGGTATAAAATTTTTGATCAATGAGAAAAATCTAAATCTATAAATACTTTGAAATCCATGATGGACCCAAAAAATTTCTTGAGAAACCTGAAATGATTTTTCTTTTTGTCCCCTGGCCGTACAGATTTGCACATAATCTAATAAGACACCTCCAAACCATCTAATATGGGAAAAATAAAGTGTTAATAAACTAGGTCAAGTTTACAGTCATTCATGAGGTTTTAGCACCTTATGAATATAATTAATTTCAAGGCATTAGGTAAAATTCCTCTTTAGCATCATAATCTGATTCTCTATCCAAATGATCACTCACTTTACGTGGTTCACCATTCAATAATCCATGTCAAGTTCACTCTATTTAGTGGATTCTTGGGATTAAGGATTTTTTTATCATAAATACCTATTCATTGTGATATTAAAACACTTATTTATGGCCATATTTTATATTTAATGCATTTTGAACTCACATACCATTCCTTACAATGTTTTCCTTTCATGATTCCTCCTTGGGTATTCACTAGCTTTACACTATCCTATTAGGTCTCCAAGTGGAAAATTTTGTGATATGTTTAAATAGTAATTTTTTTGGTCTTATATGGGATTAATTAATCATATTTAATCATCCCTAACCCTTGAAATGCAACTTACCTCTCAATCCTTCATGCAACGCTTACTTCCTTCTCTTTTTTCTTATAGCATTTCTTGAAGCAATTTCCCTTTGTTTTATCAATTCAAGATATATTCCCAATGTGTAATTTAATTTATGGATCTCATTAAAATCTCCTAAGGTATGTTCAAAATTTCACCCTCTTACTCCTTTACTATCTAGGACCTCCTTTTATAATTACTCCTCTTTAGGTCTAATTAGGCCTTATTTGACACTTCACTGCCTAAAACTATACTTGTATGGATTATACAACCTTTAAAAATTTTAAATTAGTTATCTCACATCAAATTATTCCATGTTATAGAAAAATATCAATATTAAATGGTTAAATCTTTTAAAATGAACTAAACCCTAAAACTAGGGTTTCTTGGATCTGATCTACGCTGAGAGCCTAAAAATTTGCATATCATGACTTATACAAGGTTTAAAATTCCCAAATATCTTGAAAATTTTCTAACTTAGTCTACTCAAACATTTCCAACTAGTTTCACCCTTTAACTCGATCTTATCTGCTCATAATACACCAAAATATAAGATTCTGAGCTCATAACAAGAGACTATGTGAGGTAGATTAATTTCTCCATACAATATATTTTTTTATAGATTATATTATAACATGTTAGGGAATTTTTAGATATATATCACCATTTTATTTATCTTCTAATTATCTTTTACTCCCCTGAATACAAAGGTCTATCTCTCTTAACCATTTCACTATGCAAGCAACATCCTTAGACAATAGATTTCTATGGGTCTACACCATTCCATAACTCATCTTTTACAGATAATTAAGAAACCAAATTAAGACTAAAAGTTTTATCCTAACCTTATATAAGTAATCCAATAGGTTTTTATCTTTTCCAATATTCAATTTATATCAAAGAAACAAAATTCAAGTTACAAGGCTCCATTCAGGTCTATTACAGTAGGGTATACATCTTCAAGAGTTTTTTTTTGACACTTCCAAAGGTTCTCTAACTCTGAATATACTCCTAGAATTTTTTAAAAACCAAAAAATTCCATTCTAATCATCAACCCACACATTTTAAAAAATATATGTCTTCACTTTCTATGGTGACAGTGCACAACATGGTATCTTACAAGGGTGTACCAATAGGGAAATTGCATGTAATATTATACATTTACCTCCCTAGATAGGGTTTTGTATACTACTCAAGTTTCAAATTCTTAAAATCAACTTATGTAACATCCAACTATAAATCACCATTCATAATTAACCATTACTTGTGTCCTTGAAATGTTCACATAACCTACATACCTTAATGTATCAAGAATGAGAATAGTATTTCCTAAACAAGATTTGATAGCTTGGACTCTCAATAAAATTTATTTATTTACTCAAACACCATGGGTCCTTGGTACCTTTTCCAAATTTTATGCAATGAGAACTCTAATTTATCTACACTAAAACCATTATATAATCCATTTTTGCTTGATTGAGATCAATAGTCCATAAGGTTGTATGGATTCAACTAACCAATTTACACCTTTTTACTTAGGTTATCACCACCCTTGTCAGTATGTATTAACTCAGCACATAATGATGCATGTCACACTAACCTCCATCTTTGAGCTCAAAAATTTACCCAAATATCTTTTGTTTAGGACTGTAACCTATAACCCCTTATTGTTTGTCCCCACCAATCATCCAACAAACTAAAAATATACACAAGGATAAATAAACATATGGCCTCAAGGGCCTTAAATGATAATTTACATGACTACAAAAACTCAATTCAATTCAAAAATACTAATACATAGAATCTTATTCTTCTTGACTCCTTGGATCATCCAAAAATATTGCAAACTTTGTCTTTATTGGGACTATATCATCTTTTTTGAAGAGTTTTATACAAGATTGGAATTCTAAGGTATTTATACATATTATTGGAGATTTATCCCTTGTATCTTCATAGCATCATATTCCATTTATGTACCATACTCCTTTTATTTTATACTCACATGTTTTGTTACCTAGATAGTTACAATGCATAACTCCTTTTCGTAAACCCAACGTAGTATGGATGAGTGTTACTAGACCAAAAATTGATTTTAAACTTGATATACATATGTGACTTAAAAACAACTACAAAAATTTATGACCCTTAAAAATTAATTTTCACTCTTGACCACCATTGTACCATGGTTTGATCACTCTAGACTTACTATAAATTTTTGAATTTTCAAAATTTGGTTTTAGAGGGAAAATTCCAAACTTTCTCAAAAATGACTCTTATTATTCCTATAGACTTTAAATGGACATTAATGACATAAATGAACTTAATAATCCCCCTTAAACTCAAAAACAACATACTTTGACCTATTTTGGACCTTCATATTGAAAAAACACAAAAATGGAGTTTCTTGGATTTATGCTCTTGCATCATACTCCCCAAGAGGGGAACGACTTGAGCCACTTTATTTCTTTCTTGCCTTCTAATTTTTCATTTTATGGTCCTTCATACATTATTGATTTTTGGTTATCCTTACTTGTTCCCTTATCTTTTCTAAGTGCTTGCATTTTTTCTTTGTGTCTTTGTCTAGCTTCCTTGTCCATTCATATTCCACTTCCATGAAGTGTTCCCACTACTTTACCTTCTTATTTTATATATATTCCACATTTTTAAAGTCATTTTTCTCTCCATCATACTTAGATACAACCAAATTGTATGCATTTGTCTTCCTTATGCTAGCTTCATGGCTTCTTTCTTATCCTTTTCCTTCATTGTTTTCACTTGAGCTTTTCTTTTTTAGAGATTCTTGATTACTGTTCATGTTATAATCTCCTTAATTAGTGCCTAATATCCTCTCATGTATCTCAAAATTTGTCATTTTCTTATCTATACTTTCTTTTGTTTCCTCTTTTTCAAACTTCTTCACTTTTGGATGTTTCTCCCTCTCATCTTGCTTACTAGGCAAGAGCAAATCTTTGTTCCTTTCATTATCATAATAATACAATATTATTTGAAAATTATTTGGCCTCCCATATATGTTATTAACAATTAAAAACTCAACATTATATTTACCCATTGAGTAACTCACCTTTTTGACTGGCTCATATGCCATTTCCATGCTTGCTTGCTTTCATGTTTGCACAACTCTTGATGCTTATTTTTGTTGATCCCTATTTGATGTTTATTGTGATTTATACTTACTTTAATAATTTTTTAATCCACCTATTTTTGGATCCTTTGATGGAATAAACATCAACTTTTTCATGTTTTTCATATACAATAAATCTTCACTATTGGAATCAAATTCATAGATATTATCATATACCACACTTGAAAATGATTCTTTAAAATACTTATCTTTATTTATGGATTCATTTTGTTGAATACATGGCTGTACCTTCACTTCCTTGGCTTCATTCGCTTGCTCTACCTCTCTTGCTTGATTTGTAGGCTTGTCAACTTCTTCATTCTTCATGTTTTCTTGGAGCATAATTACATCATGATATTTTTGTGTTATTACATTGTTATTTATCACCCATTTACTCCTTTTATCTTCTTGGGCTGCCACTTTCCTCTTTTTTCATCACTCTCATGCATCATGCCTTCGTCATCTATCATGCCAAATTGATGTGCTTTATCATTTACCTTTTGTTTCCACATTTGTACTTAATTTCCACTTGTACTCTTACTTTTTTTGAATTTTTGTTTGAGGATAACCTCCTTATTCTTTTCACCTATTCATTCTAGACAATTAGGCCACACATACCCATGCCCTTGTTCACCTTTTGAGGGCTACAATCTATCATGTTTTTGCTCAACTTGCATTTTGTCTTTGCCTTCTTCATATATGCAATCAGATTCAACATTCAAACACTCATTTAATTCTAATGGTAACTACTTGTAGACAACAAAATAGTGTCAACTCCCCTTGGTCCCTTGCACACCTTTATTAATTTAAAATAAACTAATTATTTTAAATTAATAACATCACCTAAACACATCACCTAGGACACCTCACCTTAGATTCTTTGCCCCTACACCATTTATCACCCTATGACCAATCTTAATTACCTAAGACCTATTTCAAATCTCCCACTAACCTCTCGCACCTATTTAATCTGCCTTTGGACCGTTTACCAACGACAACTGAACTTGGCAGATGGAAGAATAGGCAAAAAGCTAAAAATAGCCTTTTTTCCCATTCTCTAGCCACCAACATCAGTCAACAGTCGACCGACATCGGTGGTATCACCGACGTCAGTTGCTTTAAAACTAAATTCTGACCCTGAGATGCTGACTTTCTTGCCCCGAAGGCTAATGCTCTAGCTCCCAGAATCTGACCTCTCTTCTCTCTTCGACTCTTTGCATATCAAATGCAAGTTTTGGGATGAGGCATCAACATTCTATCATCACTCTCTAGGCTCAAGAACTCTGCAAAATTCACTCCAGGCATTGGATTCGAAGGTTGTATGAAGTTTCCTACATCAACCGCATTAGGGACAAGTCTTCTACACTTCTGAGCTAAGTATTCCTCTATTTCATTTCAGTACTTTGGAAGGCATTAGTAATTAGTTTACATTGAATATTATTAAGTATTGTTGATAGACAACTAGATTGTCTTCCCAGAGAGGCTAAAAAGCCTTTCTCTCATTCTTGTTCTCTTTCCACCCCTGTCCTCTACCTTGGCCCTTTTCCAGACCATATTCACTACCTTACAACCCTGCACAAACCATTAACACTCTCAGACTCCTTCCAGACTCTTTTGTCAACCACAGACATTACTTGAGACCCGTCCAAGGCCCATTGCCCCTATCGATGTCGGTAGCCTAACCGATGTCAGCAACATTGACCAACCAATGATGGCAAACTAACTAGCGTCGACAACATTGACCAACTGATGATGGTAGACTAATTGGCATCAGCATCATTGACAAACCAACACCAGCAGAGTAATTAACGTCAGTGACTGTGGAAGACTAACAACAAGAATTAGGTACGTGTTATCTATTTCTATTTCTTTCAGTCTTTCATCATTTTCTTTATCTGACACTCTTTTTATCAAAACATGGACTGTCATCCCTCAAGGAAGTCTTTACACTTTCAGGACCGAGCATGTGCTTGGTAGTCCACCATATATCTATCTAACATTTTCTTTGTTTAAGCCTTTCTTATCTACAGATGTCATCTTCCATAGCCAAAGAGGAGCTCCTTCAATCATTTGTAAACGATGTGTAACTTCATCCATGTATCATCTAACCCCTGACCATTATCTTTAGTTTCTTATTTCTTCTGAATGTAAAAAGAGAAAATGAGTAGAAACATTTCTGGCACATCCGGTGGGACCTTGGAGTTTTCTTTGGGTCCATTTCTTCTAAAAGGCAAACTTTCATATAGGTGCATTAGGTTCTCTCCTTGCATCTTTCTTCTATCTCTTTGTTTCGAAAGGAAACCATAAGCACAAGTTAAAAAGAACATTTTCTTTTTCTTCTTGTCACCTTCTTTTCCGCATCTTAGAGTAGTGAAATTCATGCTCTTAACCTTTTCCTCACTTGTTTGCATCCAAACAAAACATTTCAGTTTGGGTTAAAAATATATTGAATCTCATTCCTGCTTGAATGCATTTTTATCTCATCTAGTAATTACAAATGCATTATGAATAAAGCATAGCACACATATGTTACATGACCAGACCACTTTCACAATCAAACATCTAAACATACCTAAGACAAGGCCTGACTAAGATTTCATCACCTAACGGATACCTTACCCTTCCTGGTAATCCTACTTGGACTTCACTACCAAGGGGAGAACCCACTCTATTCTCTAGCAGAGTATAAACTCTAGGGGAAGTATATATTGGCTAAGCGACCTAGCTTGTCTCTGGGCTCGTGAAGTGAGGGGAGAAATCTCCTAGCACCAGGCCACATACGGAACCTAAAATAAACTCTTGAGCACCAAAACATAACCCGAAACCAACCTTAGACTACCTCTTTTAGGACCCGTTCTAAAACCCCAACCTCCCAAACACACTCTTCTAAGGCATAAGCCAACACCACTCTAAAATTTGTTCTTAGGAATTAACATTTAGAGGTTGCTTGTCATCATCTATTTTTCTGTCTGTATCTAATTTTTTGAGCTAGTGAGGTCGTATTCTAAGCTCCAAAAATAACTCAAAACTTTCTTCTTTCTTCCAAAAAACTTTTAGTTTTCTGAGTTTCTAGAAATACACAGTAATTGACATCAATTTTTCCACCGATGTCGGCAATTTATCTTCACTGACATCGATTATCTGACTGACATCAGCAACTTAATTCACAGACATCAATTTTTCTACCAACGTCGATCACTGTCAAAAATATTTCTTTCAAAACAACAAGTTCAAAACTTGACCTTTTGGCTGTCAAACACACATTCTAGAGTTTTGAGACTGGAATATACAATTTTTAGGACCTGAACCTATTTTGCCTTGGATGGTTTTGACACGTAGTCAAACCAAAACTCTTATTGACCACGCAAGGCAACAACCACTCCCGCCTTCACCTTCTATATCAAGTCCCCAAATGGAGTATAATTAAGAAACTAAATGTACTCCTATCCAACCAACCCCAACTCAACCCCCTATTATTCTTGAAGGGGACCAAGACTTTGAAAGGTTCCTTGACCTCAATGTCAAGGCTCTTTAGCACTATCTTAAAAAAATTCAAACACGAGATCCTTTAGGCAACCCAGTTTATGGGATGCCAACTTCCTTACTTGAAATGACAATCATGTCAACAGCCTCTGTAACCCAACCCATGGTCACCCAGGCCATTGCCTCAACTAACAATCTGACCATGACCAATCTTAAAGTGTGGCCTCTCCTTCTGTTTTTAGACCTACATCCATTGGGGTTTCTGTACCCCCTCAACCAAAAACCATTCAAAAAAGTTCTACACCATTCCAGAACTTAATTGTCTCCATCCCACCTACTCTTGCACCCATAAACACAAGAGTAACTACCTATCCTCTAACTAGTGTTGCCACCATCCAACCTACTTTGGTGGCACCTAGCCAATTTGTGCCCTCCAACTCCATGACACAAGTCCCCTTGACCTTGACATCAGTCCCCATAACAAATTACCAATATGTTGCACCTATATAAATGCAACCTAGCACATCATATGCCCCTCTTAATGCCTTTCAAGTACCCTACAACCTAGGGGGTGCCCCACCTACCAATCCGTCAGCCGATCTAATTAAGATGCTGATGGATAAGATGTCCAACCTTGAGACATCCATTTCCAGTTCAAAGAATGTTCTTTCATATGAACAAATTTGTAATGAACTGATTCATCATTCAGTCCCAATTCGACCATATCCTAGTCAGTGGGAACTTCCAAAGTTTACTTGCTTTCAGAGTAAAGAGGACCCACAACAACATCTATGAGCCTTTAGACACGCTTGTTACCTTATAGCACATGATGATGTGTTATTACTACGCACATTTCCCATGTCACTTTCTGATGCTGCCCTCGATTGGTATAGTTCTATTACCAGTCACTCTCTATTTACCTTCACTCAATTAGCCCAACTATTTCTTGACCACTTTTCAATTAACATAACTAAAAATGTCTCCATCATGGACCTATATTCTATCAGACAATTTGATGATGAATCAATAGCTGATTTCATTGCTCGATGGAGAAGTTTAATCAACCAACTCTCCTCTTCTTTACCTCAACTTGAGCTCATTGAGCTCTTTTCACAAGCATGTGCCAAACACATCTCATCTACTTTGTGGGTCCAATCATTTTGCACATTTGACAAACCTTTCACCATGGCTAGGAAGCTTGAACTCCATGCTGTCGAAGAAAACAAAGTCAAACTGCGTAATAAAAATATTAACACAAAATCAAATGACCCCCCTTCCAAATCTTCTTCCTCCAATTCCAAATCCAAGGGATCAGCAAATGCCATGGTACTTAGACCATCAACCTCTACCACAACTAACCAAGTCGAGCCCTCCACATCAGAATACATCAAAAGACAATTCCAACAATGATACGTACAATGTCAATATACTCCAATATGAGAATCATATGCTTTCGTGTTGGATAAACTAGTCAAGTAGGGAATCTTTAACCTCCCTCAAATTTGACCACCACCTCAATTTGATCCCTCGCAAGCCATCCCAGCATGGTATAGGGAAAATGACTTCTGTAATTATCATCGTGTCAAAGGTCATGACACAAACAATTGCAAAACTCTCAAGAAAGTTATTCGGGATATGTTAGTCAAAGGGGATCTTGTTTTGGATAACCCAAATGTGCCACCTAACCAAAACATAGACATCTTTAGGCAACCATTCCCTAATCATCCCCCTAGCCAAAACAACATCTAGACCATAGCCGATGACTCCCAAGAGTGTAATATATGCACGGTCAACACGGTCTCTCCTTTTATGCCTAACTAACCTCTCCCATAGTCTGTAGAGGTTATTCAACCTATTTGTCCATCACAGGTAGAAGAGCCTTCTTCTCTTATTTGTCTATCACAGGGAGAAGAGCCTTCTTCTCTTATTTATCCATCACAGGTAGAAGAGCCTTCTTCTCCTATTGGTCCACCACAGGTAGAAGAGCCTTCTTCTCCTATTTGTCCACCACAGGTAGAAGACCCTTCTTCACCTATTTCTCTATCACAGGTAGAAGAACCTTCTTCTCCTATTAGTTCTCCATTGACTTCTCTTATATTGGAGGATGCCTTGATGATACCAGTGCCGCTAGTCCTACCCTCATCCTTCTTATTACTTATGGAGGACCATACCTTTCCTATTCTTTGACCACAAGTAGAAGGCACAATCATCCCTGACCTTTATCCTCTTGAGGAGTCACATTCTCCAATTCCTTCTCCACCAAGAGAAGAACTTGTCTCTTCACCTACCTCGATCGAAGATGATCTAGTAATGGCTGCCTCACGCCTTTGGCCCAAGATCGCTGCATCTAACACATTTCTAGTCTCACAACCACCCACATATTCTAAAAAACCAAAACCTCATCTAACATCTTCGAAACCATTCTCTTGATTGGCTGAAAACTTAGGATTTCTCCATTCAAGAAACTTAGAACATGAGGCATTATGGGAGCACTTAAGACTCCTTATCTTACACATCCTGCTTCATCTCATACCATCAACTCATCTACAACAAATTATCCCAAGGTCTCTGACAAGGATCAGGCTTCTACTTCCAAAACTTCAGAAGCTCAAATATCCACATCTGAACCTAAACCCTCACAAGCGACCACCAAGCCAAAACAAGCTAAATCTCTTGGTGTTCACCCCATACCGAACCTCGCTCACCCACAAGTGAAGGTAGACTTGAACCTTTCCTCGCACAATAGTGGTCCTCAAACCAAACTACATAAGGCCACTAAACTACATCAGAGAACTCCTCCCCCACCATCATCATTGCCCTCCATTTTGGGCCCACACCCTTCTACCCTTATAGGAGTACTCCCTACTCCAATATCTACCAAAAACAAATTGCCTCCCTTACTACCCTTAACCATCAAAAATATACTCCCTCTGAAAAAATCGGCACCTCCCACCAAAAAAGTGTCATCTACACAAGTGTTCGCACCACCAAACAAAAAGATGGTATGGAAAGCTCCCTCAACAACTCCTACAAAATAGAAGTTGTCAACCTCCACTACAATAGCAAGCGTAGACCCATTAGCAGGATCCTATGCTTTGTTGTTATGTTGATTGTTACAATCCTTTAGAATCACTCTCCCACCTATTAAACTATTTCAACCTCTCAAATCAAAACCATCATGGTTCGATGGCACTCAAATTTGCTTATATCATCGCACACCGGGACATGATACTGAGAATTGTTGTGCCCTCAAGGTTGTCATTCACCAATACTTGAAAAAAGACACCCTTCTTGTTGAAGATAGTGTCAACAAGTCTCTAACACCATCTCATGTCCCTCAAACATCTTCACCTTCATCGGGATTTCATCATCAGACTATGGTCCCCTTACCCCTTTCGCCCCCTTTATTCGAGATTAACACCATCAATGTGGCCACCAAGTCCCAAACTTTAAAGGATAAATCAAAAGATAAAGTTGCTATCCCTTGGACATATCCATTCATCAATCCTCCTTAACCACCAAAGCCCAAGATTTAAATCTTGGGCACCTCCTAACCAACTCCTTCGTAGGCCATTCGTGACTCAATGGTGAAATGACTTCCCCAAACTCCAGTAAAGATGTCCTTATATGACCTCATTCAAAGTTATCCACAACATCACCAAGCTTTAATCAAAGCTTTATAGGCAGTGGAGGTCCAACCCGAAGACCCTCAACCATTGGTTGCCTTAGTCCAATCATTACCTACCATCGCCTCCATTACCTTTAATGATTCTAAAATTCCTACCTCCAACTTGGAAGATCAAGATGCTGCCCTTTTTATCACAGCTTACATTGATCAAACTTGTATTAAGCGGGTTATGATTGATGGGGGTGCTAGCATCAATATCATTTCCACCCATGCTTATGACCAATTAGCTCTCCCTAAGAATTGCATATCAAAAACCGACGTAATTCTTCGATCTTTCAATGATTCTAATGCCACTATCATTGGCAGCATCGTCTTGCATATTTATGTTGGCCCACAAATAGTCCCAGAGCTCTTCTACATCATTGAGGGGGAGTTCCAATACAACATGCTATTAGGATGACCTTGGATACGTGCCATGGCCTGTTTCCCTTCTACATTACACCGTTGTGTCAAATTTGAACACGATAGTCAAGTCCATGTTATTCCTATAGACCCTTCCCCTTTCAAGACATGTAACACAACTTATCAACCCAACGATGTTCTCATTCCTTTAAAGACATCGACCCAAACATCACCTCCACCCATGGAAGCTTTAACAAGTACGCAAATGGCGGTTACACCTACATTACCTCCTTAAGCGACAATAAAAGATCCTATGAAAGATACCTTCCAATGTCTTTCACTTGGGGAGTATCATTTGCTCACCTTGGACATGTTCCATACTCCTCAAGAGTATGGACAACTTTATCACAATCCCCACTATGACCATCGCATCGGAATGGTCGTCCCTTATGGTCCTCCTAATCTTCAAACAAATCTCATCTATGGAGGGTTAGATCGAGCTCCCACTGATGGGAATCCTCTTTCATCACCCCAATTATTCACTTCTAATTTCTCCTTTCTTAGCAACCCTAACTTTGCTCACACCTATCTTTATAGGTGTGCGTGGAAAGGTTTTGGCTTTGGGCACTATGAATAAGGCTCCCACCAACCCATTAAACCACCAAACAATGAGGCCATAAAGAACGCCAAGAAATAACATGGCCTGGGTTTTGAAGAACCTACTGAAACTTTTAAAAACCCTCACCGCCAACCTATCATAGAACAATCTCCTCCAACCTTGCCTATTCACCCATCCTCACCTACAGAGTCAGTGGTTTCCATCCGTCCTAGTTTTTTTTTTGCATAAACGCCAGTCGCTTGGAACTCCTAACCTATCAACTAGGTGGGGTATCCAGGTCTCTCCCTCTCATTTATCCAAACATGATAGACGATGAATCTACTACCATCAACACTATCCAATCCATAGACGATGATGCCATTCTCACCTACATGGGTGTAGACGACTCCTTCATTCAATGATCCCTTCTTTTGGAAAAGCAGGTTATGTTAAATGAATCAACCATTGACATTAACCTCCCATCTTCTGATAGTCTTCACATTTTAAAGATTGGTCAATCTTTGGATGCCCAGGAACAAATCGACTATACCAAATTCCTTACAGATCATAGCAAAGCCTTTGCTTGGACCTATAGCGATATGCCTGACATCGACCCTAACATTGTCATTCATAACATCATCACAAACCTAGAGGCTAAGCCTATCAGGTAAAATCTTCGCAAGATGCATCCTCGCATTACACTCCTTGTCAAAAAGGAGCTTCAACGTCTTCTCTCCATCTCATTTATCCAACCCATTAATTATCCACAATGGGTGTTAAACATCATCCCTATCACCAAAGCAACTGGGGGGATCCAAATCTGTATTGACTATTATGACCTTAACTTGGCTTGCCCAAAGGACGATTTTCCCTTCCCAAATGTCGACCAACTTATTGATCTTACGGCCGGTCATGAGATGCTATCACTCATGGACAAGTTTTCAGGATATAACCAAATCCTGATTGCACTAGAAGATCAACATAAAACTACCTTCATCACCCCATGGGGGACTTTTTGCTATAGGGTCATGCCTTTTGGCCTCAAAAATGCAGGCGCCACATACCAACACGCCATGACTTACATCTTTCACGATCTCCTCCACAAAATCATGGAGGACTATGTGGATGACCTATTAGGCAAATCTAAACTTCGTTGTGACCATTTAACTATTCTTAAAATAATCTTCACTCACCTCCTCCAATACAATGTTTACCTTAACTCCAAGAAATGCATCTTTGGGGTTCTCTCAGGGAAGCTTTTAGGCTTCATCATTTCTCTTCGTGGCATTGAGATTGATCCCACTAAAATTTGAGCTATATTCGAGATGCCGCCACCTACCAATCTAAAGCAACTTTGTATCCTACAAGGGAAGCTTGAATCTATTTATCACTTCATCTTTTAGCTTTCTAACTGATGTCAACCCTTTCATCACCTCCTCAAGATGGACATCTCCTTTAATTGGAATAAGAATTGCCAAGAAGCTTTTGAGGCTCTTAAATGTTATCTTGTCTCTCCACCAGTCCTTATTTCACCTAAAGATGACCAACCTTTCTATCTTTACATCTCAGCAACAAATCATTCTTTAGGTGCCATGATCACGCATCGAGATGAGCAACATCAGGAGTAGGTAGTTTATTATATAAGCTGAACGCTTATTGACTATGAAACTCGGTATACTCATATCGAAAAACTTTGCTTGGCATTAGTCTTTGCCACCTCTAAACTTCATCATTATCTCCTCAATCACAAAACTTATGTCATCACTCATACTGACCCTCTCAAATACATGCATTCCAAGCCATACCAAACCAATGTATGGCTCGTTGGCTCATGCTTCTTGCTGAGTTTGATTTGGAATTCATTGAACAAAAATCTATAAAGGGGCAAACAATCACTGACTAACTAGCGGATGCCCCTCTACCTGACAACCAACCCTCTCACTATGAATTCCCTAACGAATCTATCATCACACTTTCCACTGATGACATATTCTATCAAATAACAATGTTCTTTGATGGATCCAAATGTCAACTCGATTGAGGTGCAAGGGTCATTCTCATCCCTCACAACGGTGAGCCCATGCCTCTATCTTTTAAACTTGACTTTGAATGCACTAACAACATGGTTGAATATGAAGCCTTAATTTTGGGGCTTCAAACCACTCTTTTCTTAGGCATCAAGACAATCAACATCTTTGGTGACTCATAACTAGACATCAATCAAATCAATGGTTCATATTTGTGTAAAAATAAAGTTTTGCAAAGGTATAAACATCGTGTCGAAATATTGCTAGAATCTTTTAACCATTATCTCTTACAAGCTGTTCCTCGCTCTATGAATAAGTTTGCTGACACTATGGCCTCTCTCACCTCATGCATACCATCTTCATCTTCTTCCTCAAGAATTTATGTAATGGTACATTATTTGGCATTACCTTCATATATCTCCACTAATATCAACCTTATCAGTACCAGTGACCCTAGTCAACAAAATGTTTGGTATAAATAACTTGTTGACTACTTAAATTTTTCTCTCATTCCTCCTGATCTCTCTAGCAACACAAGGTAGGATTTTATCAAGAGTACTACTCGATATACCATGCTAGGAGGTCTTCTCTATAAAAGGGGTTTCAATGGCCTCCTTCTTTGATGTCTAACCTCCACTGAAACATCTCATGCCATTAAACAAGTTCATGATGGGATTTGTGGAGGGCACTTCAGTGGTAACTCAGTTGCAAAATCCATCCTTCACCTGGGCTATTATTGGCCCACTCTTCACTAAGACTGCAGTGACTATGTTCAGCGTTGTATCAAATGGCAACAACACGCTAACTTAATTCATGTTCCTAGCCACGCTTTACAAGTTGCTAAATATTTTTGGCCCTTTTCACAATGGGGCTTAGATCTAATTAGTGAGATTAACCCTCATTCATCCCTCTGACATCAATCTATTATCACTGTGACTGAATACTTTACTAAATAGGTGGAAGCTATTCCCCTCATCTCCACTAAAGCTGAAAAAATTTTCAACTTCATCAACCACCACATCATCTGTCATTTCGGTGTACCTCACAAAATCATCACTGATAATGGCAAATCTTTCAAAAACAAAACCATCCAAAACCTTTGCGACTCTTTTGGCATCAAACTCAGATTCTCCTCGCCTTACTACCCACAAGCCAATAGACAAGCAGAGGCTTCTAACAAAATTTTAACCAAAATCCTAATGAAGGTGGTCAACGACACTGGAATGGATTGGCACATTCATATTCCCTTCACTTTGTGGGCCTACCACACTAGCATTCAAACCCCTACAGGTGCTACACCTTTCTCTTTAGTGTATGGAACTGAGGCCATCTTGCCTCTTGAAGTACAAATACCTTCTCTACGCATCTCTTTGCATGGCATACTTTTTAACGATGACTTTCATCAAGATCGGTTGGCTCAACTTGAGTTACTTGACGAACATCATCTTACTTCCCTTAACCATCTTCATATCTATCAAAATCGTATCAAACGTGCCTATAACAAAAATCTGAGAGAACAAGATTTCAAAATTCAGGATCTCTTCCTTAAATAAAACTAACACATGACCAATATGGAGAGAAGTAAATGAGGCAAGTTTTCTCTTAATTGGCTCAAACCTTATATCATAATACATAAGTATGGATCAGGGACTTATTGTCTGTCTTCTCTTGAAGGCTAGCCAGAACCTGAGCCCTTTAATGCCTTTGATCCAAAACTCAGAATTTTTGGTTGATAAATATCACAATAACATAGAAATAACACAGTAACAATGAATTCTCTGAGAAGAGATGTAGTATTACTCAAATTCACAATACAAATATATGCTTATCTCTGGGAAGAGATGGTTGTCTTCACATTTCGGGTTACCTCTTATTTTATACACAATTTGAAGGCATGGGGAGGATTTGGAAGGTCACCAATCTCGAGGGAGATGAAGTGGTATGACTTCCAATATTTAAAACAATACATAATTCGAGGAATTACTATTTTTAGAAACTTACTATTTTTAGACAGCACTATTAAAATTGAAAATTGAGGCACTTCCATTGGGTTTTTTGGGGTCAAACTTCATCGAGCAGAGATAGAAGCCATTTCACAATGTTCCCCTCGTTCTTAGCTTTCCAACGGTTCAAACGGTGAGTAAATTGGAGCTACGATGCAAAAGTTATGGCTCCCGGAAGTTCCGTCATCAATTGGGGTGGAACTGTCACCCGAAGTGTCGCCTAAATTGATGCCTGGATCAGCCTTGCATCTATGACCATTCTACTGTTAATCAAGTACTCATTCAATTGATATTTAACTTGAGCTCATCCCTTGAGAAAACCTTGTCATCCTCATTCCTATTCCTTTTAACCCTTTTTCCCCATAAACATTAGTTAACCCTTATTACATTAATGCTTTGTCCTACTAAAAGGGAAACCCTTAAACCTCTATAGGCTAGTCCATGACTAAAACTTCAGTCAAAACATAAGACTGGGATGCCTATTCAAAGGTCATAAAACTATAAATGTAGACTGCTCCCTCGAAGGATAGCTGCATAATTGCTGTAATTGATAGACTGCTCCCTTGAAGGACAGCTATTCAAAGACATTCAATTATACAAAGCAAAATATAGACCACTCCCTCGAAGGATGGCTATGCCTAAATTTTGTTACAAACAACACTCTCTCAAAAGCTTCCCACATCAATTAGCTTCACATATGACCACAAAACAAAACAACATCCCCACGTAGACTTCCCACATTGATCAGCTTACCAAAAAAAATATTATTGATAAATTATTAAGTCATGGACTTGCCTATTGTCATTCTCAGGGTCACCTATAAAAGGGGCAAAGTTATCCTTGCTAAAAAGGGTTACGATATCCTCACATCTCACATAATCAAACCTATTACCTCAACATACCCAAGGTATTTTGTGCTCACTTAATATCAAGTGATTCGAATACTTCTCTAACATCAACCAATGGTCAATGATGCAATGCATGAACAGAGATTTTATTTCCAACAACCCTATCTATGCTATCATTATGGTCCTTGTCAATGAAAGAGCAACACACCTTTCACTTCTTACACCTTGGTCACATACAACCAAACCAAACCAAACCTTTTTCAGACCACTAACATTATCATAGCCCATTCACACTAGTTTCTTTGGAAAACAATACACATGGAAACTAACAACCAAACACAATTTATGTCAAGCATAAACCATTACTTGCTGAAGCATAAATAAACACATTTTATTTTTAGCATACATCCATCACCAATATGGAAAATGGCTAGGGATGAAAACCACACAACCAATGTTACAGAATACACCATCACATAATATGGAAAAGGCTGTAGCATCATCATCATCCTCATCATTTCAAGCATGTACCATCAGACATATGGGAAGTGTTAAAATATTAACATGACCAAACCAATTATCGACCTCTTTGACCCTTCCTCCCTTTTGGGGAGAACTACATTAGCCTGAGGCCCTTCAAACAGGGGCTATATAGGCAGCACTTAGTTGACATGGAGTCTTCTGAGGTTAGCTTGGCCATTCCTTCATCCATTCACCCGATCATCTCCCTAATGACATCAGCCATCTATTCGTTTGTTCATCTACCTAATGGAAAAACCATATAACCTTTAATCATGACTTAACTTAGTCAAAAACTCAGCCCATAGCCTACTCTCTTCTTCCCTTTTGGGGAGAACTATATTGGCCTGAGGCCCTTCAAACAAGGGCTATGTAGGCAGCACTCAGGTGACATGGGGTCTTCTGAGGTTGGCTCAGCCATTCCTTCATCCATTCACCTGATCGTCTCCCTAATGACATCGGCCATCTATTCATTTATTCGTCTACCTGATAGACCAACCATATATCTTTTTAATCATGACTTAACCTAGTCAAAAATCAGCCCATAACCTACTCTCTTCTTCCCTTTTGGGGAGAACTACATTGGCCTAAGGCCCTTCAAATAGGGGCTATGTAGGCAGCACTCAGTTGACATGGGGTCTTCTAAGGTTAGCTTGGCCATTCCTTCATCTAACTATCTATACCAACCCAAAATCATGACCAAATAACCAGGCCTGACACTGAATGAGTTACCTAGATTTCTCATGGGGCACATTGGAGATCGCACACATCTCCCCATCCACAACACACACCACTTGAGATGACTTATATCTTAGACTGACTCGACCAATGGCCTTGGAGATCGTGACTATCTCCTCAAACCATGACCACTTTTGAGACAACTATGCCTTGGTTGATTTAATTGCATATGCTACCTCACGAATAGTTAGCAAATTATACACAACCCATATTATGACCCTCACACGTATTGTCAGATCACGATCAAGTTGATCCCCAATATTTTTGACATTTTCATGTTTTCTAGGAGCACTTCCTAAGCCTGAGATACTTGGAACATGATGACCAATTAGAGCTACAACTTGGATCAAATAACCCAATCAGCTACGACTAAAAGCTAGGGCCTAATTATTTTGATTTTAGCACTCCTCGACCTTTGATTGAGACAATTTGACCTACCTATCATGTGAAGTGGTATATGCACAATCCCAACTATTATAGCATTCACACTCCAACTTCACCATACCCATTTGTTACCTATCAAATCGGCACCTAATATCAGGTTACCTTCCCTCAACTCCCACTTTGAGGGGGAATACCTCATCTCTTACTCAGAGCAACCTACACCTCATCCCATACTTGGGACAACTTTCTCCTATTTTTGTCTTGTAGTTCATTAGAATAACCAACAGGACAAAAATGACCTTATCCTATACCTGGGGCAACTTAGTCCTATTTTTGTCTTACAGTTCATCAAGAACAACTAACAAGACAAAAAAGGGCAAATGTAGACACCAAAATAGTGTCAACTCCCCTTGGTCCCTTGCACACCTTTATTAATTTAAAATAAACTAATTATTTTAAATTAATAACATCACCTAGGACACTTCACCTTGGATTCTTTGCCCCTAGACCATTTTCACCCTATTACCAATCTTAATTACCTAAGACCTATTTCAACTCTTCCACTAACCTCTCACACCTATTTAATCCACCTTTGGACCGTTTACCAACAACAGTTGAACTCGGCAGATGGAAGAACAAGCAAAAGGCTAGAAATAGCATTTTTCCCCATTTTTTAGCCATTGACGTAAGTCAATAGTTGACTGACGTCAGCAATAACACCGGCGTCATTTACTTTAAAACTAAATTCTGACCTTGAGATGCTGACTTTCTTGCCCCGAAGGCTTACGCTTTGGCTCCTAAAATCTGACCTCTCTTCTCTCTTCAACTCTTTGCATATCAAATGCAAGTTTTGGGATGAGGCATCAGCATTATATCATCACTCTCTAGGCTCAAGAACTCTATAGAGTTCACTCCATGCATTGGATTCGAAGGTTGTATAAAGTTTCCTACATCAGCCGCATCAGGGACAAGTCTTCTACACTTCTGAGCTAAGTATTCCTCTATTTCATTTCAATACTTTGGAAGGCATTAGTAATCAGTTTACATTGAATATTCTTAAGTACTATTGATAGATAACTAGATTGTCTTCTCGAAGAGGCTGAAAAGCCTTTCTCTCATTCTTGTTCTCTTTCCACCCCTATCCTCTACCTTAGCCCTTTTCCAGACCATATTCACTGCCCTATAGCCTTGCACAAACCATTAACACTCTCAGACTCCTTCCAAACTCCTCTGTCAACCACAGACATTACCAAAGACCTGTCCAAGGCCCATTGCCCCTACCGACATCGACAACCTAACTGATGTCGGCAACATTGACCAATCGATGACAACAGACTAACCGGCATCGACAACATTGACCAACTGACGATGACAGACTAACTGGCATTGACTTCATTGACCAACAGATGCTGGTAGACTAACTGATGTCAGCAACTGTGGAAGACTAATAGTTGGAATCAGGTGCGCATTATCTATTTCTATTTCTTTCAGTCTTTCATCATTTTCTTTATCTGACACTCTTTTTATCAAAATGTGGACTATCATCCCTCAAGGAAGTCTTTACACTTCTGAGACTGAGCATATGCTTGGCAGTCCACAATATATCTATATAACATTTTCTTTGTTTAAGCCTTTCTTATCTATAGGTGTCATCCTCCACAGCCAAAGAGGAGCTCCTTCAATCGTCTGGATATGGTGTGAAACTTCATCTGAGTATCATCTAACCCCTGACCATTATCTTTAGTTTCTTATTTCTTCTCAATGTAGAAAGCAAAAATGAGTAGAAACATTTCTGGCACGCTCGGTGGGACCCTGGAGTTTTTCTTGGGTCCATTTCTTCTAAAAGACAAACTTTCATATAGGTGTATTAGGTTCTCTCCTTGCATCTTTCTTCTATCTCTTTGTTTTGAAAGGAAACCATAAGCACAAGTTAAAAAGAATATTTTCTTTTTCTTCTTGTCACCTTCTTTTCAACATCTTAGAGTAGTGAAATTCATGCTCTTAACCTTTTCCTCACTTGTTTGCATCTGAACAAAACATTTCAGTTTGGGTTAAAAATATATTGCATCTCATTCCTGCTTGAATGCATTTTTAGCTCATCTAGTAATTACAAATGCATTATGAATAAAGCATAGCACACATATGTTACACAACCAGACCACTTTCACAATCAAACATCTAAACATACCTAAGACAAGGCTTGACTAAGATTTCATCACCTAGCGGATACCTTACCCTTCTTGGTAATCCTACTTGGACTTCACTACCAAGGGGAGAACCCACTCTGTTCTCTGGTAGAGTATAAACTCTAGGGGAAGTATATATTGACTAAGCAACCCAAGATGTCTCTGGGCTTGTGAAGTGAGGGGAGCAAGCTCCTAGCATCAAGCCACGTACGGAACCTAATACAGATTCTTGAGCACCAAAACATAACCTGAAACTAACCTTAGACTACCTCTTTTAGGACCTATTTTAAAAGCCCAACTTCCCAAACACACTCTTCTAAGGTATAAGCCAACACGACTCTAAAATTTATTCTTAAGAATTAACGTTTAGAGGTTGCTTGTCATCATCTATTTTTCTATCTGTATCTAATTTTTTGAGCTGGTGAGGTCGTATTCTGAGCACCAAAAATAACTCAAAACTTTCTTCTTTCTTCCAAAAAACTTTCAATTTTTTGAGTTCCTAGAAATACACAGTAATTGACATCAATTTTTCCACCGATGTCGGCAATTTATCTTCACCGACATCGATTATCTGACTGACATCAGCAACTTAATTCACTAACATTGCTTTTTCTACCAACGTCGTTCACTGTCAAAAATATTTCTTTCAAAACAACAAGTTCAAAACCTAACCTTTTGGCTGTCAAACACACATTATAGAGTTCTGAGATTGGAATATATAGTTTTTAGGACCTAAACCTATTTTGCCTTGGATGGTTTTGATAGGTAGTCAAACCAAAACTCTTGTTGACCACGCAAGGCAACAACCACTCTCGCCTTCGCCTTCTATATCAAGTCCCCAAATGGAGTATAATTTAGAAACTAAATGTACTCCTATCCAACCAACCCCAACTCAACCCCCTATTATTCCCAAAGGGGATGAAGACTTTGAAAGGTTCCTTGACCTCAATGTCAAGGCTCTTCAGCACTATCTCACAAAAATTCAAACGTGAGATCCTTTAGGCAACCTAGTTTATGGGATGCCAACTTCCTTACTTGAAATGACAATCATGTCAATAGCCTCCATAACCCAACCCATGGTCACCGAGGCCATTGCCTCAACTAACAATCTGACCATGACCAATCTTCAAAGTGTGGCCTCTCCTTCTGTTTCTGGACCTGCATCCATTGGGGTTTCTGTACCCCCTCAACCACAAACCATTCAACAAAGTTATACACCATTCTAGAACTTAATTATCTCCATCGCACCTACTCTTGCACCCATAAACATAAGAGTAACTACCTATCCTCTAACTAGTGTTGCCACCATCCAACCTACTTTGGCGGCACCTAGCCAATTTGTGCCCTCCAACTCCATGACACAAGTCCCCTTGACCTCGACATCAGTCCCCATAACAAATTACCAATATGTTGCACCTATACAAATGCAACCAGCACGTCATATGCCCCTCTTAATGCCTATCAGGTACCCTAAAATCTAGGGGGTGCCCCACTTGCCAATCCGTCAACTGATCTAATTAAGATGCTGATGGATAAGATGTCAAACCTTGAGACATCTATTTATGGTTCAAAAAATGTTCTTTCATATGAATAAATTTATAATGAACCCATTCATCCTTCAGTCCCAATTCGACCATATCCTAGTCAGTGGGAACTTCCCAAGGTTACTCACTTTCAGAGTAAAGAGGACCCACAGCAACATCTACGAGTGTTTAGACACGCTTGTTACCTTATAGCACATGATGATGCGTTATTACTATGCACATTTCCCATGTCACTTTTTGATGCTACCCTCGATTGGCATAGTTCTATTAGCAGTCACTCTCTATTTACCTTCACTCAACTAGCCCAACTATTTCTTGACCACTTTTCAATTAACATAACTAAAAAGGTCTCCATCACGGACCTATATTCTATCAGACAATTTAATGATGAATCAATAGCTGATTTCATTGCTCAATGGAGAAGTTTAATCAACCAACTCTCCTTTTCTTTACCTCAACCTGTGCTCATTGAGATTTTTTCGCAAGCATGTGCCAAACACATCTCATCTACTTTGCGGGTCCAAACATTCCACACATTTGACGAAGCTTTCACCATGGTTAGGAAGCTTGAACTCTATGCTGTCGAAGAAAACAAAGTCAAACTACATAATAAAAATACTAATACAAAATTGAATGACCCCCCTTCCAAATCTTCTTCCTCTAATACCAAATCCAAGGGATCGGCAAATGCTGTGGTACTTAGATCATCAACCTGTACCACAACTAACCAAGCTAAGCCCTCCACATCAGAATACATCAAAAGACAATTCCAACAATGATACGTACAGCGTCAATATACTCCAATAAGAGAATCATACGCTTCCGTGTTGGATAAACTAGTCAAGCAGGGAATCCTTAACCTCCCTTAAATTCGACCACCACCTCAATTTGATCCCTAACGAGCCATCCTAGCATGGTATAGGGAAAATGACTTCTGTAATTATCATCGTGTCAAAGGTCATGACACAGACAATTGCAAAACTCTCAAGAATGTTATTCAAGATATGTTAGACAAAGGGGATCTAGTCTTGGATAACCCAAATGCGCCGCCTAACCAAAACATAGACATCTTTAGGAAACCATTCCTTAATCATCCCCCTAGCCAAAACATTGTCTAGATCATGGCCGATGACTCCCAAAAGCATAATATATGCACGATCAACACGGTCTCTCTTTTTATGCCTAACCAACCTCTCCCATAGTTTGAAGAGGTTAGTCAACCTATTTGTCCATCATAGGTAGAAGAGCCTTCTTCTCCTATTTGTCCATCACAGGGAGAAGAGCCTTCTTCTCTTATTTATCCATCATAGGTAGAAGAGCCTTCTTCTCCTATTGGTCCACCATAGGTAGAAGAGCCTTCTTCTCCTATTTGTTCACCACAGGTAGAAGACCCTTCTTCACCTATTTCTCTATCACAGGTAGAAGAACCTTCTTCTCCTATTAGATCTCCATCGACTTCTCTTATATTGGAGGATGCCTTGATGATACCAGCACCGCTAGTCCCACCCTCATCCTTCTTATTACCTATAGAGGACCATACCTTTCCTATTCTTCGACCACAAGTAGAAGGCACGATCGTCCCTGCCCTCTGCCCTCTTGAGGAGTCACATTCTCCAATTCCTTCTCCACCAAGAGAAGAACTTGTCTCTTCACCTACCTCGACTGAAGATGATTTAGTAATGGCTCTCTCATGCCTTTGGCCTGACATCATTGCATCTAACACATTTTTGGTCTCACAACCACCCACATCTTCTAAAAAACCAAAACCTCATCTAACATCTTCAAAACCATTCTCTCGATTGGCTGAAAACTTAGGATTTATCCATTCGAGGAACTTAGCACATGAGGCATTATGGGAGTGACTTAAGAATCCTTATCTTACACATCCTACTTCATCTTGTACCATCAACTCATCTACAACAAATTATCCCAAGGTCTCTAACAAGGATCAAACTTCTACTTCTAAAACTTTAGAAGCTCAAACGTCCACATCTGAATCTAAACCCTCACAAGTGACCACCAAGCCAAAACAAGCTAAATCTCTTGGTGTTTGCCCCATACCAAACCTCACTCACCCACAAGTGAAGGTAGACTTGAACCTTTCCTCACACAATAGTGGTCCTCAAACCAAATTAAAGAAGGCCACTAAACCATGTTGGAGAACTCCTCCCCCACCATCATCATTGCCCTCCATTTTGGGCCCACACCCTTCTACCTTAATAGGAGTACTCCCTACTCCAATATCTACCAAAAACAAATTGCCTCCCTTGCTACCCTTACCCATAAAAAATATACTCCCTCTGAAAAACTTGGCACCTCCCACCAAAAAAGTGTCATCTACACAAGTGTCCGCACCACCAAACAAAAAGATGGTACGAAAAACTCCCTCAACAACTCCTATAAAATAGAAGTTGTCAACCTCCACTACAACAACAAGCGTAGACCCATTAGTGGGATCCTATGCTTTGTTGTTACGTCAATTGTTACAATCCTCTAGCATCACTCTCCTACCTATTAAACCATTTCAACCTCTCGGATCAAAACCATCATGGTTCGATGACACTCAAATTTGCCTATATCATCACACACCGGGACATGATATTGAGAATTATTGTGCCCTCAAGGTTGTCATTCACCAATACTTGGAAAAAGACACCCTTCTTGTTGAGGATACTATCAACAAGTCTCCAACACCATCTCATGTCCCTCAAACATCTTCACCTTCATTAGGATTCCATCATTAGACTATGGTCCCCTTACCCCTTTCGCCCCCTTTATTCGAGATTAACACCATCAATGTGGCCATCAGGTCACAAATTTAAAGGATAAAGCAAAAGAGAAAGTTGTTATCCCTTGGACATATCCATTCACCAAGCCTCCTCAACCACCAAAGCCCAAGATTTCAATCTTGGGCACCTCCCAACCAACTTCTTCACAAGCCATTCATGACTCAATGGTGAAATAGCTTCACCAAACTCTAGTGAAGATGTCCTTATATGACCTCATTTAAAGTTCTCCACAACATCGCCAAGCTTTAATCAAAGTTTTATAGGTAGTGGAGGTCCAACTCGAAGACCCTCAACCATTGGCTGTCTTAGTCCAATCATTACCCACCATCACCTCCATTACCTTTAATGATTCTGAAATTCCTACCTCCAACTTAGAAGATCTGGATGCTTCCCTTTTTATCACAGCTTACGTTGATCAAACTCATGTTAAGCGGGTTATGATTGATGGGGGTGCTAGCATCAATATCATTTTCACCCATGCTTATGACCAATTAGCTCTCCCTAAGAATTACGTGTCAAAAACTAACATAATTCTTTGATCTTTCAATGATTCTACCGCCACTACCATTGGCACCATCATCTTGCATATTCATGTCAGCCCACGAACAGTCCTAGAGCTCTTCTACATCATTGAGGGGGAGTTCCAATACAACATGCTATTAGGATGACCTTGGATACGTGCCATGGCCTGTGTCCCTTCTACATTACACCGTTGTGTCAAATTTGAACATGACGGTCAAGTCCATGTTATTCCTACAGACCCTTCCCCTTGAAAGACATGTAACACAACTTATCGACCCAACGATGTTCTCATTCCTTTAAAGACATCAACCCAAACATCACCTCCACCCACAGAAGCTTCAATAAGTATGCAAATAGTGGTTACACCTACATTACCTCCTCAAGTGACAACAAAAGATCCTATGGAAGATACCTTCCAGCGGCTTTCACTTGGGGAGTATCATTTGCTCAACTTCATCACAATCCCAACTATGACCATCGCATCGGAATGGTCATCCCTTATGGTCCTCCTAATCTTTAAACAAATCTCATCTATGGAGGGTTAGATCGAGCTCCCACTGATGGGAATCCTCTTTCATCACCCCAATTATTCACTTTTGATTTCTCCTTTCTTGGCAACCCTAACTTTGCTCACACCTATCTTTATAGGTGTGTGTGGAAAGGTTTTGGCTTCAGGTGCTACGAACAAGGCTCCCACCAACCCATTGAACCACCAAATGATGAGGTCATAAAGAATGCCAAGAAATGACATGGCCTGGGTTTTGAAGAACCTACTAAAACTTCTAAAAACCCTCGCCCCGAACCTATCATAGAACAATCTCCTCCAACCTCACCTATTCACCCATCCTCACCTACGGAGTCGGTGGTTTCCATCCCTCCTATTTTTTTTTTTTTGCATAAACGCCATTCACCTAGAACCCCTAACCTATCAACTAGGTGGGGTATCCAAATCTCTCCCTCTTGTTTATCCAAACATGATAGACAATGAATCTACTACCATCAACACTGTCTAATGCGTAGATGATGATGCCATTCTCACCTACATGGGTGTAGATGACTCCTTCATTCAGTGATCCCTTCCTTCAGAAATGCAGGTTATGTTAAATGAATCAACCATTGACATTAACCTCCCATCTTCTGATAGTCCTCACATTTTAAAGATTGGTCAATCTTTGGATGCCCAGGAACAAATCGACTATACCAAATTCCTTACATATCATAGCAAAGCCTTTTCTTAGACCTATAGCAATATGCCCGGCATCAACCCTAACATTGTCATTCATAACATCATCACAAACCCAGAGGCTAATCCTGTCAGGCAAAAGCTTCGCAAGATGCATCCTCACATTGTACTGTTTGTCAAAGAGGAGCTTCAACATCTTCTCTTCATCTCATTTATCCAACCCATTAATTATCCACAATGGGTTTCAAACATCATCCCTATCACCAAAGCAATTGGGGGGATCTGAATCTGTACCAACTATCATGACCTTAACTTGGCTTGCCTAAAGGATGATTTTCCCTTGCCAAATTTTGACCAACTTGTTGATCTTACGGCTGGTCATGAGATGCTATCACTCATGGATGGGTTTTCAGGATATAACCAAATCCTGATTGCACCAAAAGATCAACATAAAACTACCTTCATCACCCCATGGGGGACTTTTTGCTATAGGGTCATGCCTTTTGGCCTCAAAAATGCAGGCACCACATACCAACGTGCCATGACTTACATCTTTCACGATCTCCTCCACAAAATCATGGAGGACTATGTGGATGACCTACTAGGCAAATCTAAACTTCATTGTGATCATTTAACCATTCTTAAAATAATCTTCACTCACCTCCTCCAATATAGTGTTCACCTTAACCTCAAGAAATGCATCTTTGGGGTTCTCTTAGGGAAGCTTTTAGGCTTCATCGTTTCTCTTCATGGCATTGAGATTGATCCCACTAAAATTTGAGCTATACTCGAGATGCCGCCACCTACCAATCTAAAGCAACTTTGCAGCCTGCAAGGGAAGCTTCAATCTATTCATTGCCTCATCTCACAGCTTTTCGACCAATGTCAACCCTTTCATTACCTCCTCAAGAAGGACATCTACTTTAATTAGGATAAGAATTGCCAAGAGGCTTTTGAGGCTCTTAAATGTTATCTTGTCTCTCCACCAGTCCTTATTCCACCTAAAGAGGACCAACCTTTCTATCTTTACATCTCAACAACAAATCATTCTTTAGGTGCCATGATCGCGCATCGAGATGAGCAACATCAAGAGTAGGCAGTTTATTATATAAGCTGAACGCTCATTGACTATGAAACTCGGTATACTCATACCAAAAAACTTTGCTTGGCATTAGTCTTTTCCACCTCCAAACTTTTTCATTATCTCCTCAATCACAAAACTTATGTCATCACTCATATTGACCCTCTCAAATACATACATTCCAAGCCATACCAAAACCAACGTATGGCTCGTTGGCTCATGCTTCTTGCTGAGTTAGATTTGGAATTCATCCAAAAAAAATTTATAAGGGGGCAAACAATCACTGACCAACTAGCGGATGCCCCTCTACCTGACAACCAACCCTCTCACTATGAATTCCCTGACGAATCTATCGCCACACTTTCCACTGATGACATATTCTATCAAATGACAATGTTCTTTGACATATCCAAATGTCAAATCGGTGGAGGTGTAGGGGTTATTCTCATCCCTCACGATGGTGAGCCCATGCCTCTATCTTTTAAACTTGACTTTGAATGCACTAACAACATGGCTGAATATAAAGCCTTAATTTTGGGGCTTTAAACCACCCTTTTCTTAGGCATCAAGGCAATCAACATCTTTGGCGACTCAAAACTAGTCGTCAATCAAATCAACGGTTTATATCTATGTAAAAATGAAGTTTTACAAAGGTATAAACACCGTGTCAATACATTGCTAGAATCTTTCAACCATTATCTCTTGCAAACTATTTCTCGCTCTATGAATAAGTTTGCTGACACTATGGCCTCTCTCGCCTCACACATACCATCTTCATCTTCTTCCTCGAGAATTTATGTAATGGTACACAATTTGACATTACCTTCATATATTTAAACTAACATCAACCTTGTCAGCACTAGTGACCCTAGTCAATAGAATGTTTGGTATAAACAACTTGTTGACTACTTAACTTTTTCTCTCATTCCTCCTGATCTCTCTAGCAACGCAAGGTGGGCTTTTATCAAGAGTACTGCTCAATATACCATGCTAGGGGGTCTTCTCTACAAAATAGGTTTCGATGGCCTCCTTCTTTGATGTTTAACCTCCACTAAAACATCTCATGCCTTTAAACAAGTTCATGATGGGATTTGTGGAGGGCACTTTAGTGGTAACTCAGTTGCAAAATGCATCCTTTTCCTGGGCTATTATTGGCCCACTCTTCACCAAGACTGTAACGACTATGTTCAGCATTGTATCAAATGCCAGCAACACGCTAACTTACTTCACATCCCTAGCCATGCTTTATAAGTTGCTAAATATTTTTGGCCCTTTTCACAATGGGGCTTAGATCTAATCGGTGAGATTAACCCTCATTCATCCCTCCAACATCAATCTATTATCACCGTGACCGAATACTTCACTAGATGGGTGGAAGCTATTCCCCTAATCTCCACTAAAGCTGACAAAATTATCGACTTCATCAACCACCACATCATCTGTCGTTTCAGTGTACCTCACAAAATCATCATCGATAATGGCAAATCTTTCAAAAACAAAACCATCCAAAACCTTTGCGACTCTTTTGGCATCAAACTCAACTTCTCCTCACCTTACTACCCTCAAGCCAATGGACAAGCAGAGGCTTTTAAAAAAATCTTAACCAAAATCTTAATGAAGGTGGTCAACGACACTGGAAGGGATTGGCACATTCATATTCCCTTTGCTTTGTGGGCCTTCCGCACTAGCATTTGAACCCCTATGGGTGCTACACCTTTCTCTTAAGTGTATAGAACTAAGGCCGTCTTGCCTCTTGAAGTACAAATACCTTCTCTACGCATCTCTTTACACGACATACTTTCTAACAATGACTTTCGTCAAGATCAGTTGGCTCAACTTGAGTTACTTGATGAACGTCGTCTTGTTGCCCTTAACCATCTTCATATCTATCAAAATTGTATCAAACGTGCCTATAACAAAAATTTAAGAGAACAAGATTTCAAAATCAGGGATCTCATCCTTAAAGAAAACCAACACGTGACCAATATGGAGAGAAGTAAATGAGGCAAGTTTGCTCCTAATTGGCTTGGACCTTATATCATAATGCACAAGTATGGATCAGGGACTTATTGTCTGTCTTCTCTTGAAGGATGGATAGAACCTGAGCCCTTTAATGCCTTACATCTACGACCATTCTACTATTAATCAAGTACTCATTCACTTGATATTTAACTTGAGCTCATCCCTTGAGCAAACCTTGTCATCCTCATTCCTATTCCTTTCAACCCTTTTTCCCCATAAACATTAGTTAACCCTTGTTACATTAATGCTTTGTCCTACTAAAAGGGAAACCCTTAAACCTCTATAGGCTAGTCCATGACTAAAACTTCAGTCAAAACATAAAATTGGGATGTCTATTCAAAGGTCATAAAACTATAAATGTAGACTGCTCCCTCGAAGGACAGCTACATAATTGTTGTAATTAATAGATTGCTCCCTTGAAGGACAACTATTCAAAGACATTCAACTATACAAAGCAAAATATAGACCACTCCCTCGAAGGATGGCTATGCCTAAATTTTGTTACAAAGATCACTCTCTAAGAAGCTTCCCACATCGATCAACTTCACATATGACCACAAAACAAAACATCCCCACGTAGACTTCCTGCATTGATCAGTCTACCAAAAAAAAATTGATTGACAAACTATTAAGTCATGGATTTGCCTATTGTCATTCTCAGAGTCACCTATAAAAGCGGCAAAGTTATCCTTACTAAAACGGGTTACACTATCCTCACATCTCACATAATCAAACCTATTACCCCAACATACCCAAGGGATTTTGAGCTCACTTAATATCAAGTGATTCGAATACTTCTCTAACATCAACCAATGGTCAATGACGTAACGCATAAACGGGGATTTTATTTCCAACAACCCTATCTATGTTATGATTATGGTCCTTGTTAATGAAAGAGCAACACGCCTTTCACTTCTTACACCTTGGTCACATACAACCAAACCAAACCAAACCAAACCAAACCAAACCTTTTTCAGACCACTAACATTATCATAGCCCATTCACACTAGTTTCTATGGAAAACAATACACATGAAAACTAACAACCAAACACAATTTATGTCAAGCATAAACCATTACTTACTGAAATATAAATAAACACATTTCATTTTTAGCATACATCCATCACCAATATGGAAAATGGCTAGGGATGAAAACCACACAACCAATGTTATAGAATACACCATCACATAATATGGAAAAGGCTATAACATCATCATCATCCTCATCATTTCAAGCATGTACCATCAGACATATGGGAAGTGCTAAACCATTAACATGACCAAACCAATTATCGACCTCTTTGACCCTTCCTCCCTTTTGGGGAGAACTACATTGGCTTGAGGCCCTTCAAACAGGGGCTATGTAGGTAGCACTCAGTTGACATGGAGTCTTCTGAGGTTAGCTCAGCCATTCCATCATCCATTCACCCGATCATCTCCCTAATGACATCAGCCATCTATTCATTTGTTCGTCTAACTAATAGACAAACCATATAACCTTTAATCATGACTTAACCTAGTCAAAAGCCTAGCCCATAGCCTACTCTCTTCTTCCCTTTTGGGGAGAACTACATTGGCCTGAGGCCCTTCAAATAGGGGCTATGTAGGCAGCACTCAGTTGACATGGGGTCTTTTGAGGTTAGCTCGGCCATTCCTTTATCCATTCACCTGATCATCTCCCTAATGATGTCGGCCATCTATTCATTTATTTTTCTACCTGATGGACCAACCATATATCTTTTTAATCATGACTTAACCAAGTCAAAACCTAGCCCATAGCCTACTCTCTTCTTCCCTTTTGGGGAGAACTACATTGGCTTGAGGCCCTTCAAACAGGGGCTATGTAGGCAGCACTCAATTGACATGGGGTCTTCTGAGGTTAGCTCGGCCATTCCTTCATCCAACTATCTATACCAACCCAAAATCATGACCAAACAACCAACCCTGACACTGAATGAGTTACCTAGATTTCTCATGGGGCACACTGGAGATCACACACATCTCCCCATCCACAACACACACCACTTGAGATGACTTATATCTTAGCCTGACTCGACCAATGACCTTGGAGATCATGACTATCTCCTCAGACCACGACCACTATTGAGACAACTATGCCTTAGTTGATTTAATTGCATATGCTACCTCACGAATAGTTAGCAAATTATACCCAACCCATATTACGACCCTCACACGTATTGTCAGATCGCGAGCAAGTTGATCCCCAATATTTGTGACATTTTCATGTTTTCTAGGAGCACTTCTTGAGCCCGAGATACTTGGAACATGATGACCAATTGGAGCTACAGCTTGGATCAAATAACCCAATCAGCTATGACTAAAAGTTGGGGCCCAGTTATTTCAATTTTATCACTCCTCAACCTTTGACTATGACAATTTGACCTACCTATCATGTGAAGTGGTATATGTGCAATCCCAGCTATTCCAGCATTCACACTCCAACTTCACCATACCCATCTGCTACCTATCAAATCAACACCCGATATTAGGTCACCTTCCCTCGACTCCCGCTTTGAGGGGGAATACCTCATATCTTACCTGGAGCAACCTACACCTTATCCCATACTTGAGACAAATTTCTCCTATTTTTGTCTTGTAGTTCATCAGAACAACCAACAAGACAAAAATGACCTTATCCCATACCTGGGGCAACTTACTCCTATTTTTGTCTTGCAATTCCTCAAGAAAAACGAACAAGACAAAAAGGGGAAAATGTAGACACCAAAATAGTGTCAACTCCCCTTGGTCCCTTGCACACCTTTATTAATTTAAAATAAACTAATTATTTTAAATTAATAACATCACCTAAACACATCACCTAGGACACATCACCTAGGACACCTCACCTTAGATTCTTTGCCCCTAGACCATTTATCACCCTATGACCAATCTTAATTACCTTAAGACCTATTTCAACTCTCCCACTAACCTCTCACACCTATTTAATCCATCTTTGGACTATTTATCAATGATAGCTGAAATTGGTAGATGGAAGAATGGGCAAAAGGCTAAAAATAGACTTTTTTCCTATTCTCTAGCCGCTGACGTCGGTCAACAGTCGACCGACATCGATGGTATCACCGACGTCAGTTGCTTTAAAACTAAATTCTGACCCTGAGATGCTGACTTTCTTGCCCTGAAGGTTAACGCTCTGGCTCCCATAATCTGACCTCTCTTCTCTCTTCGACTCTTTGCATATCAAATGCAGGTTTTAGGATGAGGCATCAGCATTCTATCATCACTCTCCAGGCTCAGGAACTCTACAAAATTCACTCCATGCACTAGATTTGAAGGTTGTATGAAGTTTCCTACATCAGCCACATCAAGGACAAGTCTTCTACACTTCTAAGCTAAGTATTCCTCTATTTCATTTTAGTACTTTAAAAGGCATTAGTAATCAATTTACATTGAATATTCTTAAGTACTGTTGATAGACAACTAGATTGTCTTCCTAGAGAGGCTGAAAAGCCTTTCTCTCATTCTTGTTCTCTTTCCACCTCTGTCCTCTACCTTGGCCATTTTCTAGACCATATTCACTGCCCTATAGCCCTGCACAAGCCATTAACACTCTCAGACTCCTCTGTCAACCATAGACATTACCTGAGACCCATCTAAGGCCCATTGCCCCTATCAACATTAGCAACCTAACCGATGTCAACAACATTGACCAATCGGCGATGGTAGACTAATTGGCATCGACAACATTGACCAATCGATGACGATAGACTAATCGATGTCAGCATCATTGACCAACTGACACCAGTAGACTAACTGACATCAGCAACTATGGAAGACTAATAGTAGGAATTAGGTACACATTATCTATTTCTATTTCTTTTAGTCTTTCATCATTTTCTTTATTCGACACTCTTTTTATCAAAACGTGGACTGTCATCCCTCAAGGAAGTCTTTGCACTTTCGAGGCTGAGCATGTGCTTGGCAGTCCACCATATATCTAACATTTTCTTTATTTAAGCCTTTCTTATCTACAGGTGTCATCCTCCATAGCTAAAGAGGAGCTCTTTCAATCATCTGGATACGGTGCACAACTTCATCCGGGTATCATCTAACCCCTAACCATTATCTTTAGTTTCTTATTTCTTCTAAATGTAAAAAGCAAAAATGAGTAGAAACACTACTGAAATCTTATCTCTTCCTTGATGTCTTCATGGGTGAATTTCATGTATTATTTGCATGTTTATTCTTCTCTTGTTTCAGTTGTTATGCATGCAAATGAATCATAGAATTCCTCTTCCTCTTCATTTTCAGCATGTAAAATATTTTCAATCTCCAATAATTTGTTTTCTTCAAGAGATTCCTTTATTTTGTCATATTTTTTCCATTTTATGGGTATAATTATTGACCCATTATTCATCATCTTTGAGGCCTCATACTTGGACTTCACTAATTTTTTCTTCACACATACAAACACAAACCCAAAATAAATGTTATCATATAAAACTAGAGACCATATAGTCTCTTTGGATGCCTTTGGCATAGGCATTTTCCATCTTCTCTTGTAATCATTCTTTTATTCTCTCCTTGGAACTTATTTTTCTTTATTTTTATCTTTAATGAGAAATCTCTTCAAAAATTCTCTATCCTTTTTCTCACTTGGAAACATCTTCTTTCTCATGCCTCTTTGGGCTGCCTTCTTTGTCTTCTTCTCTTCCCTTAAGACACCTTTCTTGTACCTTCTTCTTCTCACTAGTGACTCTATTAGCCACTTCACCTTTCTCTTCATACTCCATCCACTCTATTGCATTTATTATTCTTTCATGATCTCTATCATGATCTCAATCCTTTCAAATCTTTTCCCCAACTCTCTTTTTATGTCCTCTATTTCTTTGTTTATATCCATCTTCCCTCTTTCTCTTCGCTTTATTGGCCTGTTTAGACCTTTATCTTAGTAATTCTATCAATATTTCATCTTAGACCTCTTGTGGGACTTTCCTCTTCTTGATTCCTATATCTAGGATCTCCTCTTATCTTGTTTTACTCTCTTTTGGAGTCTCTTATCTTCCTCTTTTCTCTTGGAAGTTCAATGCTCTCTTTTCCTCTATCTCTTCTAGACTTATCTTGACTAGCTTCTTTTAATTCTCAAAGTAATTTGGGAATTTTATCTCTTCAATCTATCAATCTTGTTATCCTATTTTCTAACCTCAACAAATCATACATGTACTTTCTCTTCTCCCTCAACACCCTAAAAGTTACATCTCATACACAACTCATATCATACTATCTTTATCTCAAATCAACAAAATGGAAATAATTGAAAACAAAAATTTTACCAAATAATATCTTTATACCTATAATACAAAATTATTCAAAGGCATTAGGGATAATTCCCCTTTAGCATCATAATCTGATTCTCTAGTCAAATAATCACTTGCTTTAGGTGATTTGCCATTCAACAATCCATGTCAAGTTCAATTTATATATTGGATTCATGGCTTAAGGAACTCTTTATCATAAATACCTATTTTTTAATATATTAAAACACTTCTTGATGGACATATTCTCTATTAAATTCCTTTTTAACTCACATACCATTCCTTACAATGTTTTCCTTTCACAATTCCTCCTTGGGTATTCACTAGCTTTACACTATATATCCCATTAGGCCTCCAAGTGGAAAATCTTGTGATATGTTTCAATAGTAATTTTATTTTGGTATTATATGGGATTAATTAGTCATATTTCATCTTTTTTAACCTCTAAAATGCACCTTGCCTCTCAATCCTTCATACAACCCTTACTTCCTTCTTTTTTTGCTTATAGACTTTCTTAAAGTAATTTCCCTTTATTTTCTAAATTTAATTTCTATTCCAAATGTTTAATTTAATTTATGGATATAATTCATATCTCCTAAGGTATGCAAAAGTTTTACCCTTTGAATCCTTTACTATTTAGGACCTCCTTTGCTAATTACTCCTCTTTAGGTCCAATTAGGCCTTATATGACACTTCACTACCCAAAACTATACTTTTATGGATTATAAAACCATAAAAACTTATTAATAAGTTATATTACATCACATTATTCCATATTATAAAAAATTATCAATATTTAAGGGTTAAATATCTTAAAATGAACTAAACCCTAAAACTAGGGTTTCTTGGATCCTATCTAGGCTGAGAGCCTTCAAATTTGCATATCTAGACTTATAAAAAGTTTAAAATACCCAAATATATTTAAAAATTTATAACCTAGTTTCCTTCAACCTTTCCAACTGGTCTCATCCTTTAACTCACTCTTATCTACTCACAATACACCAAAATATAGGATTATAGGCTCATAATAAGGGACTATGCGAGGTACATTAGTTTCTCCGTACAATATATTTGTTTCTAGTCTATATTATAACATTTTAGGGAAATTTTGGGTCTATATAACCATTTTATTTCTCTCACAATGATCTTTTACTCCCTTGAAGACAAATCTCTATCTCTCTTAACCAGTTCACTATGCAAATAACATCCTTAGATAATAAAGTTTTGTGTATCTACAAAATTCCATAACTCATCTTTTACCAAGATTTAAGAAACCAAATTACCTATAAATGTTCTATCCTAACCTTATATAAGTCTTCCTATAGGGGGTTTCCTTTTCCAACCTCCAAATGCTCTCAATGAAACAAAATGCAAGTTACAGGGTTCCATTCAGGTATGTTACACTAGGGTATACGTCTTCAAGAAATTTTTTGACACTTCCAAAGGATCTCTAACTCTCAATGTACTCCTTCCATTTTTTAACAACCAAAAAACACCATACTAATCATCAACCCACACATTTTATAAAATATATGTCTTCACTTTCTATGGTGATAGTGCATAACAGGGTATCTTACAAGGGTGTATCAATAGGGAAATTGCCTATAATATTATAAATTCACCTCCCTAGATAGGGTTTTATGTACTACTCAATAATTAAATTATTAACATCAACTTATGTAACATCCAACTAAAAATCACTATTTATAAATAACCATTACTTATGTCTTTGAAATATTCACATAACCTACATACCTTAATTTGTCAAGAATGAGAATATGATTTCCTGAACAAGATTTGCTATATTTGAATCTCAATCAAAATATTTTATTAACTAAAATTCTAGGGGTCTTTGGTACCTTCTCCAAATTTTATATAATGAGAAATCTTATTTATCTACACTAAAACCATTATATAAGCCATTTTTGCTTGACTAAGATCAATAGTCCATAAGGTTATATGGATTCAACTGAATAATTTACACCTTGTTACTTAGGTTATAAAAAACCTTGTAGTTATGTATTATATCAACACATAAAATTATTCATGTCACATTAACCTCCATATCTGAGCTCAATAAATTACTCAAATATCATATGTTTAGGACTGTAACCTACAGCCCCTTATTGTTTTTCCCCACCAACCATCCAACAACCTACAAATATACAAAAGGATAAATAAAAATATTTACTCAAGGGAATTCAATGATAATTTACATGACTACAATAACTCAATGCAATTCAAAAATACTAATACATAAAATCTCATTCTTCTTTATTCCTTAGATCATCCAAAAACATTACAAACTTTATCTTTATTGGGGCTGTATCATCTTTCCTAAAGAGTTTTATACAAGGTTATAATTATTAGGTCTTTATCCATATTCTTGGAGATTTATCCCTTATATCTTCACACCATAATATCTCCATTTATGTGCTATACTCTTCCTTTTTTAACTCCCACATTTTGTTACTTGGATGGTTATAATACATAACTACTTATCATCAACCTAATGTCGTATGGATGAGAGTTACTAAACTAAAAAATGATTTAAAACATGATATAAATATGTGACTTAAACACCAATACAACACTTTATGACCCTTAACAATTAATTTTCACTCTTCACCACCATTGTACCATGCTTTGATCACTCTAGACTTATGGTAACTATTTGAATTTTCAAATTTTGGTTTTAGAGGGAAAATGCCAAACTCCCTCAAAACTGACTCTTATGATTGATAGAGGATCCAAATTGACATTAATGACCTAAATAGACCTAATAATGTCCCTTAAACTCATGGAAAACATACTTTGACCTATTTTTGGCATTCATATTGACAAAACACAAAAATAGAGTTTCTTAGCTTGATGCTTCTGCGACACTAATAGTGCAAGCTATTTTATGTGAAACTTTATCAGATAAAATATGAATTTTAAGAAGCACCTTTTCCCTTATTGATTTTTTAAATCTAGATCAACAAAGGACACTAGAAGAAAAAATCTAAGAAATAGTGAATTGTGAACATTCAAGGTCAATGAATATCAGATCTATGGCATGTAAGCTAAAACTTAATATTTCATAGTAAAATATTTGTAATTGGGCTACCATAATATATGATATGATACCATGTCATATAAGGCCACAATTGAATATCAAGGAAATTAGTAGACACAAATGTACAAATCTTTGTAATATGAAAAATAAGTTATGCATAATAGATGTGCGTTGTAAAAGTGAAATCAAACATGTGAACACCTATGTTTATCTTTAATAATATAAAGATTCCAATATTTTCATATTAATCATTATCCAAAATAGCTCTAGGAAAGGTACATTTATAGATAAGCAAAAGGGCCACCAAAATAGGTTGTCATACAACTCAAAATTAGAAAATATAATGAAATATATTTTCTCTAATACCCTATTATCAACCTAAGCAAACTAAATAATATGTGTACTAAAAACCATACAATGGTATAAAATCTTACAATAACATATATACATATGCATGCATATATGTGTGTATCTATACATATATACATGTGTGTGTGTGTGTGTGTGTGTGTACATACACTATAACTGGTGATTCTAAATAATCAATACATGTCTCATATACTTTTAGGGTGAATTATACCAACACATTCATAGTAAATATGGTGAAACTATTTCTAAAAATAGGTTAGTAAATATATGAAATTTTGTATAATTTAGGATAATGAACCGATTTATATTTTTACACAATTAGCCATTTTAGAAATATCCAAACCCTACTTATAGGAAATGGCTATAAAGATACACTAGAATTACTAATGGTATATACTTTCCCATTTCTAGTGGGTAATAGGTAAAGGTTGTAGTAAACCTATTGGAAAAGTATCATTTACCTTATTCTTCCTACAAGTAGTACAATATCTAATATTCCTAATAAAATCTTACATAAGGCCCTTATAGGTAAATCTCTCCATCAACTTCCTATAGGTATTATAGAAACCTAGGTGACCAACCATAGGTGCATCATGAAAAATCTCCATAATTGTCTCCTTCATCTTAGACTCAAGTATAGTTAAAAACATGTTATACAAGATAATAAATTATGTAACCAAATACATCTCATGCTTCATACTTCCATTTGAACTATTAGTACCAAAAGTGTTTTCTTGGCATATTATTACACTCTAGTGAGACTATAATGATTGTTAATTTAAAAGGTGAATCCTAAAATATAGGAAATGTAAGATCAATGCATGAATGTGTCATCAACATCCTTTCTCTAGTGAACCATCAAAACCATTACATCAATGAAATATATTGATCCACATATTGTTATTTATTTTTAGCTAACTATTATATGTATAACTATCATTTATCATGTGTAGGTTGTTTTCATAGATTCTAATAACAACCAAGATAAGGATAATTTATATTATAACTGGATTATAATAATAAATAACTTGACCTATCAATTTATAGAGGAGATAACATGGATAGAAAGGTAATTAGAAGTGAATAAAAGATAAGGAATCATAGATAAGATACTATTCTAAAGCTTTTGTTATCTTTTCTAAAAAAATATACACATTGTTATAGGTTCTTAAATTTAAGAAGTGATATGAAGTAAATTGATTGTACCTAAGGAAATGATTGAAATGTAAATATGATTGAGGAGACCCCCCTCATGAGGAGTCTTGGTGAATATTATGGTTTGTTAATTAGTTTTATTTTCATTTGATAATTTATTGTTTCCTTTAAATTTTTGTATGTGTGTGTGCACACATGTGAGTCTATAATGCATAAGTTCAATTTAATAAAATCAATTGGTATTTATGTAATCACTCTTAATTCTAATCATAAGAGTAATAAATATAAATTAATAAAATACTTACTTTGTATAATTTATTTATCACAAGTTTGATTTACTTTACCATAATTTAATTTTTGTAAATGTGTTTCCTTATATGCAACCTATAGCTTCTCAACCTCCAAATGGAACTAGTGTTACATATACAATACATGCATCTTTCAAAAATGAATGTTATGGGTTGACAATTATTGAAATTCATAGGATTGATTAACCAAGTGTCTACCCCATCAGATTCATTAATTGGTTAGGATATACATAAGCATTGGTTACATCAGGTTTAATTAGTTTTTTAATTATGGTCATCATTTTGGTGTCATTTATGCGGATAGGTGTCAATAATTAGTATCATAATAAGTTTGGAAAGATTGGATATTTTCCTAAATTTTAAATTTCAAGCTTTCATGGCTTAAAATTTCCTCCTTTCATACAGTAACTTGTGCATTTTATACTCAATATTTCAATTTTTGTGAACTATATTGAGTAAACCAATAAAATATCATTTTAAAGTAACCTATGTAGGATAGGGAAGACATAATTACAAAGGAATCTTGGTTGATTTGTATGAAGTGAGAGTGAGACCATTTAGATAGATTATTTCCTACATAATTGAAATTTTATATAGGTAAAAATTTACCACCTACATAAACTGCAAGTCACGAATAGAACTAATAACAATTTCATGGTTGTCACTTGAAAATATAGAAGAGATAACAATAGATAAGTTTTTGGTTGAATTAGTAGAACAATCTAAGAAATGGGAACATGAGGATCATCATATCCTAAAGATTAAAAAAATTACACCATTCTAAAAAGTGTCTATATAGCCACCTTACATTCATGAACTTGGTATTTATCACCCTTTACCCTCACTTGAACTCCTCCCTAAAATATAAATTAAATCCTTTCTATCTCAAAAAATAAATATCATAAATGTAAAACTTGTTGAATCCACTAAACCAACTAAACAGGACAACATCTTTGTCATATTTCCAAAATAATTTACAAGAGATCTCACTTCATCACTTTGAGCTAGAAATTTTTATTTTCCCTTAGAGAAACTTAAATTCACCATTTATTACTCACCTTGGGCTAAAATTGATAAATATTTTTAAGAGTGGGCCAAAAAAATTTCCATTCTACAAGTAATATGAAATATCAATGGGTTTTCCAAAGAGAAAATTTATCAATAAAGCCACCAAATTTGAATTTACCATCAATAATTACATAGGTAATGTACACATGAAAAAAAAATCTTTGCTTTGTCAAAATTTAGAGGAATGGAAAGAGAGGATCTCGGTACGTTCCTTTTTAAGTTTGATATCATGTGTGATAGTTATGACTATGATCATGATGTAGAAGAGTTGAATTTATTTCTAATTGGTCTTTATGATGTAGTCCTCATATATTTTATGGGATTGCGGAAAGATGCAATCTCTACCTAGAAATAAATGAAGGATAAATTACTCTCTAAATACTAGGATTACTATAAAGGATGATACTACATGATAAATAAAATATTCTATATGTAACAAAATGAAGATGAACCATTTGAGGATTAAATGGAGATATTTATGATTAGATTGAAAAAAATTAAAAAAATTATGTTGGACCTAGAATCCATAAAATTAATTTTCTTGAACGGAATTGATGAAGAATTTCTAGAAGTACTGGATCTAATTATTATCAAATATTTCTAAAAAAAATCATTTGATGAGATTACTCTCCAATGTAGAAACTATCTGGGTTCTATGATAACGAACAACTGAAAAAAATGTTGCCTTAATGATCCTTAAAATATACCAATGGACTCTCATTGATGGATGTAATAAATTTTATATGGGATATGAAATAATTCATCATCAGTCATTTGGATATATAATTGGACATACTACATACATAGAGAAATGAAGAAGAGACATAATAATATTTGATTGTATATTATTTACATTATCACAAAAATAAAACTAATTATAGATGAAATACTAATTAGGAAAAAGTGTAAATCATAATGGATGTTAACCTTGAAGTGGTGACCTTCATGCCATCAAAGGAGATGGAGATCATATATTTGATGTGGCCCAATAGAAACCATGTTCATAAAGACCACAAAATCTAGGTATGCCATAAAACTATAAAATTTTTAATTCTAAATTTTTAGCTAATCCTTATAATTAGTATTGATCTAACCCTTGGACCAAATAACCACCTCAAATATAGAATTGGTAAAAAAGCATTCAACCTCAAATCAATTGAAAGCAATCTCAAAACCATCCATGGCAATCTCAAACTCAAAGTCAACAATGGAATTATCTTCTAAATAAATGAAAATAACCATGGAAGGGTGATCAATGATCATTTTATCAACATGTTATTTTTACATATAAATCCCAATTACAAAAATAGAACCAAGCAACCTTGATTCCTAAGAACCAACCATCTCCTTAGCAACCATAATTTCCTACCCACCTAGTATAAAACCCCAATAATAAGTTAGTTTAACCGACACACACTAAAAAACTAATATAATACCCAAATTATTAAATGGAGGTAGATGAAGTAAAACATTATTTAGGATAAATTTTCTTATAAACCATTTCAGTTATAATAACAAAACCTCCTAAAGAGGTCAATTAAAATTATCACTAACCCACAACCATCTATATAATTATTCGTCCATGAACCAAACACATATAAAAGTCAATAATGACCTAACACCCCTCCTTTTCCCAAGATATTAAACCTCAAAAAAAAATCTGATTTCAATTTTGTAAGACAATTTAAAAAACATGTGTTAAATCCCAATATTTCAGGCCATAAAAATGTCCCTATTTAGACACAATTTGTCCATATACTATTCCTAAATAACCCTAACTATAAGAGTAGTGACCCAAATATTATCCAAGTAGTTAGATAAATCTCAAATATTACATTGGTAAATGTATTCTCACTAAATTATTTGTACCTAGGCAATGGAGTAGTTGGCATCTATTTCTATGTAAATTCAAAATACCTCAATAGACTTAATAGTAGATATTAATGCAATGAATAAGGAAACTATGAAAAATATTGTCCTTAATTTATTGTCTTGTTCCCCACCATTATACATATGGAAGATATATCAATGATTAAACTAAAATGGATTATAGAAGAATTGGTTATCACCATGGATTCATTGAAATCTAATTTTAAAGTAATAATCTTATAGTAAAAATCCAACATATGGGGATACCACCTTATCTTATAGAGACAATGATTGGCTATATATAATGAATTAATTAGTTACATGTCATGAAACATGTTGATATTGAATGGTAACACCATAAATAAACTAGTTTTATAGTCACTAATTCATCCTTCATGAGAAGTATAACAACACTATTGGATATAAGATGAATAAAATGATCAATATCTCTTGAATTATTTGTTCATTATTGAATGTATCATCTCTTATGACATGGTCATCTTGAATGTCCTAAAAATACTTATCAGATTAACCCATAAACATGCAATCTATTATAATGCATACCATGTCCCCTTACCAAAATCTTCCCAATGGAATTATACATGAGTGATGTAGAGGTATTGAGGAAAAGTCATATAACATCATCAAAACTTGGCTCCCAAACCAACTTTTCAAAATTCACTTGTATGTTGGCATGGAAAACTTCTTATGCAATCTAACTATTTATTGGCATTTAGTGTTAAAACTTCTTCCTCTAGTTATTGTTCGTAGTTCACATTATTAAATCTTCCTTAATTATATTAACTACTATTTATATAGTCAAAACTCATCTTTTTACTTCCAAGATTCTTTTCATTTGCACATATATTCTTAGCCTTATACAAGGTAACACTTGACAACTAGTCTTTTGGTCTCAAGGACTAGAACTTGATTTTAGGATTAAAAGGATTAAAATCATATATTTATTATCTAAAAATATATTATTATATATAACTCACCCCAATTCAACTTCTTTGTTTCTCTTTAACACCCTTTCCTTCATAACAAGCTCACTAGGACATTCCAAAACTAGTAGTCCTATTTAAGCAATTCCTCTTTGTTTCATCGATCCAAGCCTCATTCCCAATATAAAATTACATTTATGGTTTTCATGTATCCCATTTTATATTTTTGTCAAATTCATTTAATTTTCTCTCACCCGAACTAACTTTTTTTTTTAAATTGACCCTCTTTTAGGCCTAATTAAGGCCTATTTTACAACCCCCACTATATAATCCATACCTTTTCATGCCATTTCAAAAAAAAAAAATCCATAACTTTTTTAACTTCAAAATAAGAAATAATACAAATTTTTATCCTATTCTAATATTGGAATCTATAGATATAGGCTAAACCCTAAGCTAAGGTTTATATGCCTACACACAGGCCCGAGAGGCTAGAAAAATCCATATCTTGAGCTTAATATCATTTCAAGAGCTAAATGTTTTTCCAAAGGATATATGTTTATTTATAGGCTATATCTCTAGTATTATCCATTTTAGGGTTATAATTTCAAGTTACAGTCAAACTATGAGATTCATAATCACTGTGTATAGGTATTTATCATTCTTGTTACTTTTCAACATGATATTATTGTTTTATAGGATTAACTTAGGTTATATTAGGTTATTACATGATATATATTTCCCATTTCATCAAACTTTCACTTCTCTTGAGTCCATATTTCTTCCTTAATTATCCTGACTATGCAAACAGAGCAAAATTTTCTAGATTGTGTCAACTATTACTGAGGTATGTATCTATAGGTAGAATAAAATATTTTTAATGTTTTATATAAATTTTATAAAATTTATATCACACATAATCAATTTTAACAACTCATCCATTGTTTTTACTACAACTCTTACCCTTAACACATAAAACAGAGACCTTGATAGTCTCTTCTCCACATAATACATAACTATGTATTTGATTGAAAAAACATAACCTTAATGGAATATTCTTAAAATATATTCCTCCCATATTTTTTAATCCAATAATCCATGGTTCTCTTGATATTTTCTTTATCCACATGCATAATCTTTCACAGTTTTTTGGATAGGATTTTTTTATTGTGTAAGGCTACTAGTGGAAAAACCTCATTTTATGTTTACTTGAAGATAAATCCATATTTATCAATACCTTCACAAGGTATATACCTTTTAAATATGGTCCTCAAAATTATCTAGTCACCTTCCACATTCTCATTTGGGCCTACAATGTTCAAAATGTAGAAAATTGTGTGTATTTGTATGACTGTATCAAGGTTATAAGATCATATTCTTTCCAAGATAATCTACCTTCACAAAGACTCTAAATAAGTATGTATACAATTTATTATAACATTATATCTCCATCCATATTACATTATCTCCTATACCAATACCAAACAACCTTCAAGGTTCTCAATCTAGTGGAACATAGAGTTCACTGTTTGGTAGAGTCATCCTACAATCAATAAGCTCCTTCATACCATATAAGGATCAATAAAAATCCTAAGTTTACTTCTTAATTATCAATTCCATTTCACAATCAATTAAATAATTTCTTGTATTTGAATATTATATATTCATACTTAGACCAACTGTGTTGAATAGGACACTTTATGAAAATAGGGTTTTCACCCTTAAACCCTTAGCTCCAAAAGAATATTCAAAGGCTATCACTCAATAAATAGGTTTTGTATTCCATTTATTATCAAAATTAATCTATGACCCTACATTCCTTTCCTTATTTTAAACTCATTATCTTAGTTAGTCTCTTAACAATTGATTTTCTTGAAATGTGTAACAAGGTTTATCTTACCTTGAAAACATGTGAGCAGGGTTTTAGAACCAAAAGTGTACTAAATAATCCTAATAATTTAATTATGACATCAAAGGGTCCTTGAAACTTAATCCTTATTTCCACAACAATAACTTTATTGTTTATTGACTCTTAAAACAACTATATCACCCAATCTTTTGGCTATGATCAATGGTCCAATAGTTTAACCTACAGACTTTGTCTAACTTGTAACTCAACACAAAAATAACATGGTTATGTTTTTAATGGATTTATAAAATCATTTTTTACATATTAAAAAACCAATACGATTTCAAATCAAATGAAAATAGAATCATTCTGCTCTTCATTCAATTGTGTCTTGATGGTTACAAAATGCAGTCTATAAAGGACTTGACAAAAATTATATGAGAGGCATACCAATTTTCATTCTTGCTCCCTATTTATTCTTATTGGAAAATAACCTACCTATATCCTACTATCCTACACTAATTCACTTCCAAAATGTCTCCCTCCTTGCCATTTCAATGTAGGTGTTTTAAGTTAGTTAGTCCTACTTCTTGACTCTAACTACGTACACATACAAGGGTATCCTTTCCTTGATTTAGATGACTTTATTAAATAATTCAACATGAAAATACATTATAATACCTTCCTCATGTATTTAATTTACCTCACACACTAACTTATTCACATAAATTCTTGTAACACATGCATTTTACCCCCTTAGACTCAAGTGCAATATTTGAATTTTCAAATTTCCCATTTTGGAGGGAAAATACCTAAAAACCATATAACTCAACTTCATGGCTCCATATATATTATAAAGACTCAAATGAACCTAATAATTTCCCTTAAACACCTAAACATCAAATTTAACTAGACTTGACCCTTTTATTGACCAAAAACACAAAATTACGATTTCCTAGCTTGATGTTCCTACATCAATGAGACATTAAAAAAATAATCAATTAATAACACACCATTATAGACATAGTCAACTATTGAATAACATATATTACATGGTGTTCTTGTATAATAAATTATAAATCCTACTTGGATGACCTCTCAATATCAACAAAAATTTGGAGCCTCAACAAATATCTTATCTAGTGACCATGCTCCAAAGATACAAAACTACCTTCGCATACGATTATCATGACATGATAGTCATACACATGGATATATGAACCTAAAAAATACATATTAATGATGAATGAAAACCCATCCATAAACCATAAAGGCAAATCAACCTTATTTTTTAGGACAGAAAAAATTAATTATAAAACAATCTTGGATGCAATATTTGTCTATCCTATAATTTATAGCCAATGGGTGTCACCCCTTATTATTGTACCAAAAAAGGATAAAAATGGAGTACATGTATTGAATATATATGATATGATTGACTATAACTTTCCTTTTATATTCATTGAAAAAGTACTTGACACATTGGCTAGAAAAAAGTTCTTTTCTTGATGGGTTTGGTGGGTAAAACTAGATTAGAATAACTCCAAAGGACCAAAGTAGTACTACCTTCACATGTCCTTGGGGTACCTATGAATAATTTGTATCTTTGTATAAAAAAATCTAAGTAACCATGGGAATTTTTTGTATGTCTATATGTATAACATTCAAACTTACCATGTGTGGTATAGTGCCCTGATAACCAAGGTTATTGTTGATTATCTAGTTGTGGTTATCAGGGCATAATTCAGACCTAACACAATTATAGGGTAAACATAAGGAAATTTTAAAATGTCATATTCATTTATTTTAATCATGATTTTTAATTGTAGGTATGTTATTATTGTTTTAAATTACTCTAACTAAATTTAAATTAAATTTTAGTCAATACTATATAAGGATTGATCACCATTTTACATCAAATGGTTATTAAATGTAGGTTTTGACTCATAGATCTCATTGATGTATCAATATTAATATCCATTTCTATAAAAATAGTTATAAATCTAGGTTTTTGACTCATGACTCAAATCTATACTTTTAAATGCTCTTCATTTGAGCATGAACAAATAATTACTTCTTGTATAGATATCAAGCTTGAAATATTTCTATAGAGAAATAGAATATGTTACTGCAATATCCATTTGATTTCAAATTTCATGATACTAATATGCTAATTATTAATTCTCTAACTAAACATTCCTCATTTCATTGTAACAATCAATAGGCTAACATTTGATTTTAACCCATGAGTTCATACTTCAGAGTAGGTTTACATTGATCATTCATCATATTACATCATTGTAGGATCATTTTTAAGTAAGTGATAATAGAAATACATTAGTGATCATATAAATCTCTATTTTATAAACTAAAATAGAACCCAAAGGTGAGTTGATATCAGCTTCAAGGGAATTTAAAAATTACATCTGAATTCTATAGGCTTAGGAAGTTTGATGACACAACATAGAAACATTGTTGTGATGGCCCAGATAAAAAACATATTGTAGGTTATTATTTCAACCTTAATATGAGTGTAGGGTTTAATCACCTCAAATACCATATAGCATATATATTAGTCAATGATGTACTTATATGAGACAATGTACCACCTAATTTTTAAAGAGAGATGGATGTCTTAGTTGTATATGATAATAAAAAATTATTGGAAAATAACCTGGAGATGTGTTGGATAGGGGGAAACAAGAATTGATTATGATGAATTAGGGACCTTTATATCTTTTGTTTCTCAAATGGTAGTTTAAGGATGGGGATACATAGTGGAGACAATTTAATTTCACTTTGAAAGGGATTTTTTATTCTTCTAAATACCCTTAAGGCACAAAATTCACTTGAAGGTAGCACTTAGAATGGAAAATTTCATAATGAATCAAGGGTGGTTATGTAAATACTTTGGTACCAAAACAAAATCCTATTCAATGTGTAAAATATCCCATACTAGAAGTATTTAATAAATACTATTTTTACTTTCAGGGAGGGGTTCAAATTCCCTAATCATCATAACTTGAGAGGCCCAATGTTGGAGGATGTTTTCAAAACTACATAAATTATTTTAGATAAGAAAAAATAATATGTCCCTAGAAGGCTTGTAATTTTTTATCTAATGGGTGGATAGATGGAAGGAACCACACCTTGATTAAATTTATAATAGTTTTTGGTGGGAAATTGATGTTATTAAAGTTAATAGATGCATCCAAAAAAGAAAAAAATGTAAAAACTTCACTTCATATGTTGGACTAGGTGGTCATGGATGTGGGTGTGGATAATGTTATCCAAGTTGTGACCCAAAATGTAGTAGCATATGTAACAGTAAGGATACTTCTTGAGGAGAGACATACTTCAAGGTTTTGGAGCCAATGCTCATCCCATTCTATTAATCTCCTACGTAAGGACATATGTAAGAAGACATGGATGAAAAATATGGTTGAATAGGTGAGAAATAAAATAAATTACATATATAGTCATCCTTAGGTAATGATCTTGATTAGAAATCACACAATTAAAAATGAGTTTGTGATCCATAGCCACATGATTCAATGAACCCAAAGACAAGAAATATATTATTATCGATAGTGTATGGATACACTTCTAGAGGTGTAATAAAGTTGATGCACTTGAATAATCTATGAATAGTAAACATTAAAGTTGAGGACTTCACATAATACATAAAATAGGTACATAATTAGGTAAATGAAAATTGAAACAAAGTAATAATAAGTATAAAGATATATTGATAAAAAAAAAGAAACAAGGAATTTCAAGTAAATGGCTTAGTTATTGAGAATATAATGGCTTATTGTATTATTTATCAAGGATAAGTATTACAAATTATGGATTGAAAGCCCCTAAAAACATGGAATTAGTTATCACACTATCCCTAATTTAAGGTGATTAGCTATCATAACACATCACATGATTACCTATACAGTACACACATTACATGTACACACTATCACATATATAGGAATGTTTATAACATCCCCACCCTTAATTTGGGCATGGGGAAACAATCATATTCTGTAGAATATTTTCTTCAAAAATATTTCTTGGATCAGGTATAACTCTATCAATTTGCCTCTTAACATTTGTGAAAGTGCAATTCATAAGTCAAATTCTTGATTAGTTCCTAAAAGTATGAAATACTAAGATTAGCAAATTATTGAGACTATATAGAAAACAATCCACATTGATTTACCTTGAAATTGTTCTTTTTCCCTCAAAGAATGAACTTCTCAAAAATATGAATATTTCAAAAATATAACATCATGGATTTATTTATCACACAATCTAAACAATTTATAAAATATTTGAGGACAAGTCCTCATTATCTTCATTTGTAGTCTTTATTTTTGATCATTTCCACTCGATCATAAACATCATATGAGACTTTCATTACCATAGTAACTAATTTAGCACAAATATTGATGCCATTATTGATATGTGTGTCCAATTATTAGTGGTTGATGAGCGGTCATTATAAGGCCTCTAACCTATGTTGCCTTCATCCTCCAATAAGATGTTACTTATTCCACTTATTTGTGTATGTCATTTTTTATAACATATTCACACATAGTATAAATATTGTCCACATAGTGTTTAATGCTAACCAAATAATGTAAAACCTATGTGACCTCCATAGTGCCTTATGTCTTATCATTGAATTATTTAGAGTCAATGTATTTTCCTTGAAGGTTTGATAGTAGTTTCCATGAAAGAGACACAAAATTTCTATGTGAAAATAAATTATTAAAACTAATAAATCCTATCCACAAGATTTTCAATGTAGGCCAATAATTTAAAAGTAATGTTTGAGATATATGAAGAGACAAAGAGTGGCCCTGTTCTATCACTGCCATGTGATTTTAAACTATATTAGATGATTTTGGATTTACAGCTTATACTCTATGGAAAACAAACAACTCAAGAAAATAAATCTTGTCAAGGTCATATGTTTTTAAACTTTTTCAATCATTGAAGTAGTAGTATTTTACTTGAGGGTTTGAGATAGACGACATGAAAGACATAAATTTTTCAAGTGAAAATAAAGTGTTGAAGCAGAGTATAAATGTTCTACATACACTATTCAATGTTGACCTATAATAATTTAAAAGTAATGTTTGACTTAATTATTTTAAACAAAATGTGTCATCTATATTTAAAAAGGAAACAAAAATTAATCAATGATTGTAATATAAATACATATTCATGGTATTTTTGGAGTTAAAGGAAATCAGGGTTTAACATTAGACTATGAATAATTTTGATATTGATTAAAAAAAAAATTAGACTAACATTTTTATACTTCAATTTTATTTGTTGTCTATATGATTATATTTATGCATTTTTTACAATGGTGGGATGATTGTAAATTTTTCCAATAAATTATAAAAAATATTTATTTAATTTATACAAGAGCTCCATTTACACAAACATATTACCTATTTAATAATGCTACTTTAAAATAAAAATATCCTAATATCAAATACTCAAATTCTATTATCAATACTTATAATGGAGTATGATTTCAAACTCATTCTTTTATCATCAAAACTATTAAGTTATCACTATTTTATGCACATAAAATCCTAATTTTGATTTAATTATATAGAAAATTTAATGGGTCAATAGAATATTCTCATTTAATGACAAAATTTTCAAGTCCCTTCATTGAGGACTAGTGGAGGATAAAATGTCATAACTATGAGAACAACTTTATCAATGTTTGGTTGTTGGTGGAGTGACATGCAAAGGTTGGTCATAAAGAACACAACTCATAGTGCAAGGAACACTCTCCCTGTGGTTGATGAGCTCTTCTACAAGTTTAACAATGTTTAATTTTTTTTATAATCTATGTACATATATATAGGTTTATTTTCACAAGCACATAATTATTTCTAAAATTTTATCCAAAATTTGTATTCTAGCTGGTTTACTAAGATGGCATAGTTTACAATATGTAATATCAATAAATTGATTTACATCAACTTGTGATTCAAATACCTAATTATTTTTAATTAGAATAAATAATGTGTACATAATACAATTATAAGTGTCATTAATATATTTTAAAATTAAAGACATTTGTACATGTAAGGCTTAAAGTCATATCTATTTCATTGTCACAATCATTAGGATTTGATAGTGTAAATGTGTGCCTTGAAGTGATGAGAACCTATCCCATATATATGTAAATGATTAAAATAGGATATTTAAATCATCATTAACACTATTGATGAATGTAAAAAGAATCATAAATTATCTTAGAGAATAAGAAATATGTCAAAATCAGCTCTTGCCAAATATGTTCACGTGGTTGTAATTTTCATTACCCTCACTCAGTTTTCACTAGCGTAATTTTGATCCCCTAAAATTAATATTTATTCTCTTTTACCTAGATGGGAAGTAATACCAAAATATTAAGTAAAAACAATGTGTTTGGGGTGTGCAATGATATAGATATATCAAAACT